>OZ038486.1:34229150-34271650 GCA_964036315.1 Acanthosepion esculentum | reverse complement strand
CCGCTTTTTACAGAGAAATTTTCTTGTGTCCAATTCGTTATTCATTGCTTACGTTTCAACCGGTTTTGAACATCATCCCTTCAGTTTTAAAAACTTTAAAATTTAAAGTAAGTTTTACCTTTTTTAATTTCTATTTCACGAAATACTTTTATTTTATGCATTTATTTTAGCGTGGGTCATAATTTATTGAGTTATCTCTATCATGGTATTTCATCTCAGTTATTAAATTTTAAAATTAATCTAAGAAAATTCTTATAGTATTCTAAATTTTATTATGTTTTCATAAAGCATCTTCAAACGTAACTAAAAGTCAATAAAATATTAGATAACTGCTGAAAATATGTTAATTTGTAAAAATGACTAGGTAGTTAAAGAAAAAAATTTAAAAAATGTCTTCACTTAGATTTTGTAAATTTATGTCAACTCTGGTTATCCCTACGAGCTGTCAGCACCGTGGATTTTATCGGTACGTCGATAAAGTCAAAAGAAAAATAAGGTTCATAATTAAGAAATGCTTATATACTAATTTTTTATGCTCTAAGTAATATTTGTTTCGAATCGGACAAATTTAACTTTAAATTTGCTAACTTTTCTCAAATAATGCGTCACAAACATATATTTTATTTTTGGAAGATTTTAAAACCGATAATTAAATTTTATTTTAAAACTTGTTAAAATGTAAGAAATGGCCGCTAGTAAACAGATTTTTTGAAATCAACAAAATATTTGACATTCCAATCTATATAATTTCTAATTGAAATACACCAGAGTATTTTCCCTAATGAAAATAGTCAATTTAATTTTTTAGCTTCCAAATGACGCTAAAAGGAAATCTTTAAGAATGCGTTTTTATTTTTTTTAAATCATTAAAACCTTAGGTATCGAAAATCTTAGCGAAAAAGTGGAGGTACCTAATATATATATATATATATATATATATATATATATATATATATATATATATAAATGAACTAATATATTCAGCAATGTATCGTGACCAAAAAGTGTTATGGATGACGGGATCAAAAGAAAAAATATTCATTATTCAGTGACATTGCGTGATTGAATGAATATATCAAATATCAGTTAGCACGTGACCAATTGTGGCATGTCGCGAATTACGTCATGCTGATCTAGTTTTGAGCATAGAACGCATGTATAAAGTGACTCATAAACATAAAATAACACTCCATTCCTGCTCGGAGAGCATTCATTTGCTGCTGATGCGCCAAGCGTTTAAGACCTGCCAGGTAGGGCGCTATATTGCAGGAAGTTGTCAAAAAGACTTTATCTCTTCTTCAACCCAGGTGATTATAAGTAAGGGATTATTTTCCTTTGTACGACACGGGCAATTTGAATTTCAAACGATATTTAACGATAGTAAGTTGACAGGAGTTAAATTATATATTTCCATTATCTGATATTTTTTACAAGAAATAAATTCAATCATCGATTCAAGAAATACAGACAGTTTTTATTTAAAGTCTATAATTTAAAAATTATGCATATGATGGCATATAAAAAACTCTCATTATTTACGTTTAATATGACAATTATGGCGTGAAATCACGTACAAGTTCAGATAAGTCTATGGCATTTGGGTTCCACTGTTTAAGAAAACAAAACAGGGTTAGTGACTCAAATACGTATACCCCGTAAGAATAACGTTTATGGCAATAATGTCGGACTACAAAATACATTTCATATATATATATATATAGAGAGAGAGGGAGAGAGAGAGAGAGAGAGAGGGAGGGAGAGAAAGAGAGAGAAAGAGATTTAAATTCTTAAATTTTTTAAATGCAATCGTTATCTTCAGTCTACTTTATTCCTGTTCTTTTATTTTCTTTTTTCTTAATAGTTGTTTTCTTTTTCTCATATTCTCTCTCATACAGTAAGCCCCTCGTGTCTTAGTGGCTTCATTGCCTTGCTTAGGGGGGGATTGCAAAAAATATGTTACAATACATAATTGTTTACATCTACAAGCGGTCTTGCCAGATACTGAACAAAATACCCCCCAAAATATATCAAATTTTAAACGTAGCTTTTAAACTTTAAATTTTCAGCATTATAAAGTTCGATCTTTATGATATATATATATATATATATATATATATATATATATATATATAATATTTAAGCATTCAACCCCATGCAAGGCGGAAAGCCACTAGCACGCAAGGGGTTACAGAGAGTTGGAGCGAGAGCAAAGAGGAGTAATAGAGGAAAGGATGAAGAGAAGTTTAGGGGATAGATCAGGGCATCTGGAGACGTCGATTGACATTACATTTGAATAGTTGGAGATTATAGCTATCACGAAAACAAGAAATAAGAAGGGAGTTCCACAGGCGAGAAGTGCGAGACATGAAGCTGTTGGAGTAGAAAAGACGGCTACATTTAACAGTTTCGACAGTGAAAGGGTGAGAGCGAGATGCCAGCCTAGTTGAACGCTTAAATTCACGAAGTCTGGGAACCAGCGAAAGCAGCTCATCGGAACAGTTACCGTGAAAGTATTTGCAAGAAAAGACAGAGGGAGGCAACGGCACGTCAGTGAGAGAGCGGCTGCAGACGAGATGCCAGATCAGGGCCAATTACATTGCATATTGGATTTTATCAAGGACCTTGAGACAATTAGAAGGGGCTCCAGACCATATATGGTAGCAATACTCCATGCAAGGGCTAATGGTTGATTTGTAGATTTGAAGGATCGACTCTTGCGAGAAAAATTTTCTGGCGCGGCACAGGGAGCCGACTTTCCTAGCGGTGGACGAAGCTATTGACTCAATGTATTCGTTACAACAGAATTAAGTTCATTGACATGGAATGTGCTTGTGCTAAAAAATAAGTATTTCTTATGCAGAAAAAGTGCATTTTTCGTCATTAGCCTTCGTACTTATTATTGGATCTTTTACAAATTCTTTACACAATACAAGTTTATTCTGCTCTACCTTAGAAATGAGTAGTTTTGTCTGAGACGAAACGACGGGTGTATATTTCAGGGTATAAATCATATTTACGAGACCAACTCAAGAAGCGTTACCAAGAGAGTCTGGCTTTAAGTGGAAATTGGTCTACACGCCGAGTTTATTGTATCATTTTAAACGTTATCTGCAATGTGTTCGGATTCAATGGTTCTTTGATGACATCGGCACGGTGCAATAACTAACGGATTTATCGCAGTCGGTTTTATGAAATGTATATTTAAAAAAAGACGCGGGGAAAGAAAATGAAATTACAAGCTAATTCTGAAGTGAAGCGGAGGGAAAGCGGTGAACGTCGATGTAAATAAAAAAGATAATGAAAGAAAAATGGTAGGAAAGAAAATGAAGGGGTTAGATAGAGATTAGAAAAAAAGAGGGGAGACAAATAGAGTGGGTAAAGAAACAAGAGAAAAAGAAAAAAGGATGAAGAATTAAGATACAAAGGAAAACAGGTAAGAGAAAGAAATCGGTCATAGAAAATGGAAGAAATAAAGAATATTGGAGACAGGAATAAAACAAAACAGGAAGATAAAGAGGAGAGAAGGGAATGGCTTAATTTATTTGTTCATTAAAGCTGATCAAATCTTTGTGTGTTATTTAAACCCGAAACATATTTTGTATCGTAAGAATAAGTCTTTTTTTGCGAGTAAATATTACATTGACAATTTCTTTCTTTTGAGAATAACAATTTTTCAAGATACAAGACCAACTGTTTAACCCATAGCAGGGAAGTAAATGGATTCATACTTTTCTCGGGGCTTTTAGTCCATAACTGAATGTTACGAACCTGTCTGGACTTTTAACTATGGCCTCTAATTTCTAATTCCGTGTTGCCATCACCAATACGCCCTGACTAAAGAGTAGAAAGAATGACAAGAAAAATAAATAGTTTTAGGCAAATCTATGAATTATTAATTAATGCTAATGGCAATTGCAAAAGTTGCCGCCGTTTCCTCATAAGGAATCGATCGACATTCAATAACCGAGCAACCAGTACTTCTTTCGTTTAAAAAATCTTCATCTGAAAACAATTTTTCAGGAAAATAGGTTTATCAAGTCCATTCATTGTTATTGCTCTTTTCAGTAATGATTTGGGCTTTTTTCCCTGACTCTTTGTCTGGAGTAATGCTGAATGGCGACATCATGATTATGTCATAATTTTCTCCTCAAGTTACATGTAGTATCCATTTTATGTGTTTCTATCGTTGAATGTTCACAAGTGGTGTGGTTTCTGTTATTTGATACAATTCTTTGTGATTCTGTAGCGAAGCATAGTCCTCGCTAACAGCCACAGGATTCTTTTACTCGACGCCCTTTTTAATCCTCGTCTATAACTGTCAGTTTAGATATTTCTGAATAAGTTTAACCCCATGCATAAGATTCATATGAAATTATCAATCTGATGAGGCTATTTAAGAATCTGAGTCGAGCTATTATGTTAATGTCTTAGTTTTGAGGCAACTTGAGTTGTTCGGCTAATCTACTCCTATCACAGGCTATTCTATTTGTTAATATTTCTTTTCACTCTGAGTAAATTTCGGCTCTCAGTAGTTTGGGGAAAAGGATGATGGTAATATAATAATTTACTGAAACCTAAATTTGGTGGTCTGCGTGCAAAGCTCCTTGAGCAAAGAGTTGGTGGTGGTGGGGGGGGAATTGAAGGTGAAGGAAAGGGAAAGGGAAAGAAAAACAGATGTGTTTTTCTATTAAAATAAATTATTTTTATAAACGTGATTTTTTTTAACCAATGGCTACTCGAGCTAGTTGAAATCTGAAATCCTCGTGTAGAAGCGACAAAAGTTTTATGGGAAATTGTAGCTAACATTTGTCTATAAAAATCCCTGCAATACGACCATCAACAGCAGAAGTAGACGCGACCGTCAGGAGTTGGAAACTCGGTGCAGAGGAGGAGGAGGAGTAGTAGACGCCATCACCGGTAATGGGAGACAAGATGACTCCTAAAATCATCTAAAAACCCGAGCGAGCGGCATCAAAAATCCACACCTCAACGAAGTCTTGACAGAATTTAGTCTCATTCTCACCCCGCCTATTGTACCAAAATAGTCGTTTCGACGTTCGAGACCAAGTCTTTTCTTTTTATGTGCCGTGTCCCTTCAGGGTGTAGGCGATCATGGCTCTCCACTTCCCACTATCTCTTGCAGCTCTCAATAAGTTTTGTCCCTTTGCTACTTCCCTCGGGCCATGTTCTGTCATCCACTTGCTTAAGCCCGCTAGGTTTCTCATGCGTTGCTTTCCCTTGTATTTCTTTCCCTCTATTCGACCTGTGAGTTTCAGATTCTTCAAGCCCTCCTTTCTCATTACGTGTCCCAGAAATTTCAGCTGCCTCTTCCTGATGTTAAGTATAATCTTCCTCCTTGATGGCAATACTCTCCAAAACCTTATCTTTGCTCACACGCTCGGTCCATGATATCCTTAACATCCTTCTGTAGAAAAATACTTCTATTGCCTCGAGACACTTCTTCACCTTTGAGGAAACCATCCAACATTTGCTGCCGTAAAGGAGGACAGATGTCACGTAGCAGCTCTGTACTCTTTTATTTGTTACCAAGTAATATTTTAAAAACACTGCCCTACGTTGAAAACACTGAACTCTAAAGGTACAAACGGGTCACGAACTTCGACAACTCACATCAAATCACAAGAACTATTAAGAACATTCACATTTTATACCTTCAGGGTAAATATACCATTTTAACTGGGTTCGATCTCAGTGAAACCCTTTTATTGGACCTTCTTCCTTGTAATTTGCATTGTTTTGTATATGCTGGCATTTTTCTTGATATTTCATGTTATTTGATTGATATTGATTGTAAAGTAGATTTTTCATACAACTACCACTAAGCCTTAGTTACTTGAGGAGGCACGGCGGAGTAATAGATAGCAGCTTGGACTGCGGTATCGGAGGGCCGAGTTTGAATTCCTGTCGACTCCATTATATTCACTTACGTGCTAATACCTTGGGAAAAGTATTAATCTTATTCTTTCCCCAGCTATGGGTGAATAGCCGGACAGACCGGGTTCTATAGCCTTTGATGGCAACTGGTCTAAAGAAAGAAATGGCAACGTACTGCGGGAAAAAAATCTGCCTCGTCAGTCACGTATCAAAACATACATGATAGCCTAAGCGTGTATCGCATATGGCACTTAACTGACTGAAGTTATTTGTCCAGTAATTTATTGCTCCATCATCTGGGCGCACAAGCCACAAAATTTGGGCATCCTTAAATTAAATTTGCTTTTATTTTATTTTGATAAAATGGTTTTGGTTTTATATCTCACTGAGTATTACTCGTCATTTTTTACAGTGCACCTTGTTGTCACTTGATTTCCATTCTCCCCAACATCTTTTAACCGACCCCACAAAAATGTACAATAATAAGAGCGCCCCCGCGTCCGCGTAAAAAACTTCCAATTGAGCTTGTTCAAAAATATTTAGTTGCGTATCCAAAATGACACTGGCACCGTCACTCTTCAAACTTAAAAATCCAGCCCCCTCTCAGTAACCAGCCAGAATTCTCCCCCTACTACTATCGCTCATGATGCACCGTGCATCAGCCACCCACCCACCGCCTAGTGAATACGCTTAATAGGTTAAGGTCAAGTAAGTTAAGGTACTGAACGGGATATTTAATATCGTCTATCTTAATTCTGTATGATAAAACATATAATGCATCAATTTCCTTTGATCACTTCACCCCAAACAAGCCACTAAGATGCAAGGGGGTTACTTATGGTGAAAGAAACAGTGAAGATAAAATAAAGGACAGGATTTAAGGAGACAAATGACGACGATTGATATTGCATTTAAAATTTTGAAGAGAGCAGTTGATAGAACAATTCGAAGCCAGAAGGGAGTACACAAGAAGGAAATATTAACATAGAACTTACGGTTACAACTAGTAATTTCAACATTTATTCAAAATTATGAGACCTAGATATGCCAATCTATTACTGCGCTTGAATTCTTGAGGACAGCTATTCATAACAATTAATGTAAATATTTCTAAAAAAGGTGCACAGAAGCTACGTTACAGCGAAGACGTTATGAGAGTCATATGTCTGGTGTCACATAAAGACATCTATTATTATTATTTGAATAGAATTGATACTTTGTTACACGTTTCGAATTCTGAGAGACACTGTGAGGCGAAGTAGTTACTTGAAACGACTGTCGACATAGCAGACCATTTTGAAAAATTTCAGATATGATGGAATATACCTTAAACCTTACCTGGGGTCCTAAGAGGAATACTTTGAACGGAACTAAGACATCATTGCTCTAGTTAGGCTATTTTATTTGTTAATATTAAATTATTAGATACTTTCTGGAGATATCTCGTATCAAGGCGGCTTCAAATGGGGAGGGGAGCAGTCAACCCCGGGTGCAGATGTGAAAGGGGGTAATTTTTCGTCAGACGAGTAATGTTTGTCTATAATGTAATGTAACAATAAGAGCAGTTTGAATAATAATGCTGGAGACAGTCTTCTCATCGTTTTCACTGATTAGTAAAGGGCCAAATTAAAACTCATTACGAAAGATAATGGATTTCCATTAACTTGGGCAGACAGTATAAAGAGACGGTGTTCCCACGGAAAGCTACACCCCCCCCCCCACTAACTTAATCTTGTAATCTACACATCTCTCTATATACTTACGGCCATGTAACGTTTAAACACCGATTCCCGTACGATCAAAGAAGTTAAGTACGGTCAAACCTATTAGTACCTATATGGGTGACCGTCTGGGAATATCAGTTGCTGTAAACTTGGATATGCGGGTGACATAATGGATAATGACACGGAATTATTAATCGGAGAGCCGAATTTCAATTTCAGTTGGGTTCGTTATATTCACTTACGCGCAAATAACCATCGGAAAGGTATGAATCCACCTCTTCTCCTCCCAGCTATGGGTTAATTAGTAAGACCAAGTTATTTTATAAATTAGTAAGATACAGACATTACTTCCTCAATCTAAATATATTTTCTTGCTTTAAATAAACTGCAAACGGTTGATAATACGTAAAAACGAATCAATTTATATATATTACGCAGTCTGTTCCTGTATCATTTCGCGTTTTAAAAAGAATGTGTCTCTCTCAATCGACACAAAGAATAATCGTGAGATATATTTCAACACGTCGTATTTGCTGTGTTATTCTAATGGACGACAAGACAAGTTACATTCTCGATTTCATAGTGCATTTGTGTGTGTTTGTTTCCTTTTTCACCCAACGCCGTTTTTCTAGTCTGTACCTGAACCCTAAGAAGACGACTTCTGAAAATTCGATACTGTTAAATCGGGTTAAAGTGATAACGTGATAACGGAATACACAGGCTTGTCGCCGGCTGCAATATTTAAGTATTCAACACCACTGATAGAAACACCAATTAAAAACAAAGCAAAAACACAAATACATTTACAGGGAAGTTCGTTCACTTTGCACGGAATAGATAAGAAGAGACCGAGATAGATAGATAGATAGATAGATAGATAGATAGATAGATAGATAGATAGATAGATAACCCAAAAGAAACTTCTTCTTATAATTCACCTGAGAGACCCCTTCCTGCCTCCCATCAGCATGGTCTATACTAACTCCATGTAAGTGATTCGATGCTCTTTCTCGTGCCTACATTCTTGGAAGATATGAAGTGGAAAGATTATATTGAATACATTGCTAGGTCTGCTGCTAAGAAAATTTACTGTGTAATTGCAGAAAATTTTCCTTTCCTGAATCTATCTTACATATTTATAAGTCTACCATTCGTCCATACTTTGAATATTTCTGCCATATATGGTGCGGTGCTCTTACTGCATATTCAGAAATACTTGATGAAATCTAAAAAAGAATCTGTAATATTATTGGTCCTGACCTGGCGGTTTGGCTTCAGTCACTCTCTCACCGCTGTAATGTAGCTTCCCTGTGCCTTTTCAATAAATACTTTCATGGTAATTCTTTGGATGAGCTCTTCGCTAGGGCACCTAAACTTTATGAATTTAAGTGCAGTACAAGATTGGCAACAAGGTCTCATCAATTCAAAACGAAATTGGCTAGATTTAACCGTAAGTTCTATGCTAACAGTTTCTTTTCTTGCACTTTTCGTTTTCAAGCTTCCCTGCGAACTTTGATCTTCAAAAATTTTAATGCAATGTCAATCGCTATCTACTGTCGTCTTGATTACTCTTCTTTAATTGTTCTCGCTCTTTAAAAATGTTTCTCTTTTTTCTTATTCTTCACACTCAGTAACTCCTTGTGTTTCAGTGGCTTTACTGCCTTGGATGAGGTGCCATGATTTAAAAAAAGATAGATACATAGAGTGATAGATATGAACAGAATGCGATAGATAGATAGATAGAGAAGTGGATTTATATATTTACATAAATTCAACATAAGGCTCAAGCCTGAGAAAGCGTGTAAAAGAGAAGCAGAAGAAGAAGCAGAAGAAGAAGAAGAAGAAGAAGAGTGTGCCTGAGCAACGAAGTAGATGCATATTTTCCTCTGTGGATTTCCAATTGTACATTTACGCAGGCATACGTGTATATCTGATCAGTTACTGGGTAAAGTAATATTTGAAAATATGCATTTTGTGAAAGCATGAGAAAAAAAACAAGAGATTTAAAAAAAAATGAAATTAAAAGTCCGGAAGGCAAGGAAGGAATATTTTGTAGACATTCAGGAATGACGTCTTTCTCCCGAAATTCAAACTAATTCTCATTTTTATTCAAAAGGTTGGTTCAATCGTGATGAGACACGCTTGAAAATAATATAGGATCTACATAAGTTAACTTTATATTATATATATATATATATATATATATATATATATATATATATATATATATATATATCTACATATATTGGTATTTTTCAACCGTACTTGCGAAACTAATTCACCCGTGTTATGAAGAGCATTTGAGAGATTTCAAAAATATTTTGTGTCTATGCTTAAAGCAGCAAAACTTTGCATACGTTAATTTAAACTTTAAACTCCTTGTAGTAAAACTTGCCGAGATGAAGCAGTGCTTTTCGCATACAAAAAATAAATAGTCATACTTCTTTCTTGATGTTAAGATTCCTAATTAAATCATGTTGGTATAAACGAAGTTAGAGTTTAACCGATGGGAATTTATTTATTTTTTGTTTTACTAAGTCTTTTTCTGTTCAAATTAAACTTCAGTTTTTAACCAGTACACTCATGAAATCTGAGACTTCTAAAAAGTTTTTTTTAAAGTATTGGAGGTAAACAAGTATTTTCTCTTAAGATGTTGCTTCTTTAACAAGTTGTTCACTCTCATCCGACTCTCATCTAATTAGGAAAAACCGTATCTTTTTGTAAGAGTGTTTCTCATCTAATTACAACAAGCAGCAGCTCTTAATACGTTTTTAGTTTTAATCTACGCTAGATATATATTCACGTGCGTATATTTTTTGCTAGTTTTAAATTAAAGTTGCAATTTTTGAAATCGGGAGAATGAAGAAGACAATTTTTGTAAATTTATTGGCGAAAGTTAGATTAGCTTTATCACAAAACACCAAGTTTATGTCCCCCAATGAGGATTAAGCACAATGCTCTGTGATGCCAGGTGAGTAACCATAGCAAGAAAAAGTGTTTCTTTTACTTTAGCTGTTGCCTGTTGGCAGATCATGTCAATTAGCAAACATATCTTATCGTTGACAAGCATCGACTTATGATCGCTTGATGCAGCAAATTAAAAAATAACAATTACGAAACTTAAACGTGTGTATTGTTTGATAAATGTTTTATTTTTTTTGTGGGGGGAGCAGGTTTGGATGTGGTTGTAAAATAAAACAAAAATAACTTTTTATTATTATTACTATATCCAAATTATTTGGCGTTTGACTGAATGGTCATTTAGGAAGTTAACGTATTTATGGTAGGAAAATGGTTCTTATATAGAATATAGATTTAAACAGCGTAAACATAACAATCAACACTGTATTATGACTAGCAGTTTCACTCATTAAGTAATCATCATTTGTGACTATCACCGCCACCCTCGCCCTCTACAGAAGAATATCTGTTCATGTACACCTCTCCTCCAATGGATGTCAAAATTACATAAAAGCCGTTTAACAGTTTCTTGGTATATTCAAAACGGCTGGATAGTTTCAAGACTGATCTGGGATATCGACAGAAAATTCATACCAATCACTTATCACCAAAGGTGATATACATTATATTAAAAAGGAGTTTACGACTGGAATGACACTTACTTTTATTTTTTAGACATGTGAGCGTATTGATCTTTATGTGTGGTCATTTGTTTCAATCAAGCTATAATACAATTAAGCGTAATGTTGGGTAAAATGAAACATGCCCAATGTTGTGATGTTATTTTCTGTCACTTTTCATACCTTCACAGCTAAGACCTGCCATTCCCACGTACACTGCGTCGACTCATCCTCATTAACT
This sequence comes from Acanthosepion esculentum, assembly GCA_964036315.1. Lineage (NCBI taxonomy): Eukaryota > Metazoa > Mollusca > Cephalopoda > Sepiida > Sepiidae > Acanthosepion > Acanthosepion esculentum. Next base: position 34,260,209 of record OZ038486.1, on the reverse strand, counting down.
TCATATTGCATTCGTAAGGAGTCAGTTCCACCCGGACAGCCTCTTCCCCAGAACTGTTACAATGTGGAACGGACAAATCCATCGTAGACCGATATCTATCCTACATATTCTCATCATATGCAAACCTTGCCCTTGCGTTATACGCTCTTAAAACATCTCTATTCAGTAACACTTAGTGGCACTTAGACCTTGTATTAGTTGAACAATAGTCATTTATATATACCATTTATATATAAGATAAAGAACAAATAGGAAACGTTTATCAACCTGATATGTTTCACTTTTATTAAAGCTTCATCAGAGAATGAGATATAAAGAACAAAGAAGAACACAAAAGTAAAAATACCAAATTTTCTTACTTCGTTTTCTTCATATCTCATTCTTTGATGAAGCTTTAATAAAAGTGAAAAACGTTAGCTTGATAAATGTTTCCTATTTATTCTTTACCCCATCATTCTATCGGATTCCGATCCATATTTGATCTATATTTGTTCCCAATTTACCATATATATATATATATATATATATATATATATATATATATATACAAGGTAAGCAAAAAAGTTCCCCTAGACACAAAGCATAATCTTGCGTGGATGCATAGGTTGTCTTGTGGTGTGAGGGACAGCATCCTGAGGAGACAACCAATGTCTGGAACGCTTGGGAGTTTCGTACAGAACACACTTTTCATCACTGGTAAGCACTCGATTGAATAAGGATGCGGTACGGTGGCGAGAAAGCAGCGATACGCAGGCTGCCACTCGTTGTCCCTTGTGGACCTCCAACAGCGTTTGCGGAACCCACTTGCTCAGTTTGTACGTCTTACCTAGGCGGTGCAGGTGAAGTCTAACTGTTTCATTGGCAATGTTGAACTGTCTTGCAAGTTCACCACATGTTAGACTACTGTCCTCTTCAATGGCCGCCTTCAGGACTCCGTCATTCAAGACCTGTGTCCGTCCACTGCGAGGTTCATCATGGAGAGACAAATCTCCCGACTTGAATTTTCAAAACCAACGCCTTGCGTTCATCCACAGCACTATCCCCAAACGCTTGACATATGCGGCGACTTGATGCAGCTGCTGATAAGCCCACTTTGAAGTCGTAAAGCAAACAGCCCCGAACGAGATCTCTAGACACTTCCATCCTTCTCACAGCTGTCCGGCTTATAACTGATGGCTTGGCACGGTGCGCGTGTTTTTTTATAACGTCTGATGTTCCTACTTCTGGCTGTCCGAATTTGAAAACAATTGCTACACGCATTTCGTATATATTTCAACTTCATTCAATGACTAATCAAAAAACGGAAAGAACTTTTTTGTTTACCTTGTGTGTATATATATATATATATATATATATATATATATATATATATATATATATATATATATATATATATTTAAGCGTATCACCCCAAGCAAGGCTGGAGGCCACTATCACGCATGGGGTCACAGAAGGGTTGGAGGAAGAGCAGATAGGAGTGGTAAAGGAGAGGATGTGGAAAAAGAGAAAGACAGTGGGTCGATCAAGGCAAGGGAGTTACAGAAGATTTGAAGCGAGAGCAGATAGGAATGAAAGATGAAAGGATGTGGAGAAGGGAAGTGGATAGATCAAGGCAACTGGGGATGTCGATTGACGCTTCACTTAAACCGTTGGAGATTGTATTTGTCAGGGAAACAGTAATAGGGAAGGGAGTTCCATAGGCGAGATGTGCGAGACATGAAGCTATTGGAGTAGAAGAGACGTCTACATCTAACAGTTTCAACGGTGAAGGGGTGGGAACGGGATTCCAGCCTCGTAGGACGTTTAAATTCACGAGGCCTAGGGACAAGCGAAAGCAACTCCTCGGAGCAATTACCGTGAAAGTACTTGTAAAAAAGGCAGAGCTATGCAACATCGCGTCTGTGAGAGAACGACTGCAGACGAGAAGACAGATCAGGGCCAATCACATTGCATATCCGTCTCTGGATCTTATCAAGAGCCCTGAGGCAAACAGCAGGGGCCCCAGACCATATATGGCAGCAATACTCTATGCAAGGGCGAATGGTCGATTTATAGACTTGGAGGATCGATTCCGGGGAGAAAAATTTCCTGGCTCGGCACAGGGAACCAACTTTTCTTGCGGTGGATGATGCAACTGACTCGATGTATTTGTTCCATCTCAGATCGGCGGACAGCGTGAGACCGAGCAGCCGCAGAGAGGAGCTCTCGAGAAGTTGGTCTTCAGACATTCTAATGGGATGCAGGGATGGATCCTTGTGGTGGTTAATGGAGAGCTGTTTTGTTTTAGAGGCGTTAATGTTGACCATCCATTTCTCTCCCCAGTCCACAACCGATTGGAGGTCCTTTTCAATTTGAGCTGCCAGATGAGTAAGGTAAGATGCCGATTTGGGAGTCTATGGCGTCAGGAAGGTCGTTTATAAATATGAGGAACAGAGTAGGGCCAAGGATGGAGCCTTGAGGAACACCTGCGTTAGTGGGATAGGAGCTGGAGATGAATCCACTGAGAACAACCTTCAAATCCCGTTTTGACAGAGAGAGAGAGAGACAGAGAGAGAGAGAGAGAGAAAAAAAAAAGATAGAGAGGAGGCACGGTGAAGTAGTGGATACCAGCTCGGATTTAGTAGTGGATCGCGGCTCTGATCGAGTTCGAATTCCAGTCGAATCCATTACATTCACTTACGTGCTAATACCCTTGGGAAAGGTATTAAGCCTCTTCTTCTTCTCCCTCCAGCTATTGGTAAATTGCAGGACAGACTTGGTTCTATAGTCCTGGATGGCAACTGGTCTAGGAGAAAGACAGCTCTGAATTCAAAACCTGCGGAGGGTTGTTTGGAGACCTTGTGGCACATAGTGAACCAGGTCTCTATATTCAGCCTTTCAAAAAGTGTGGTTGGTTCTGCACAAAGCCTTCACCACTATATCAAATCCTCTGTGAAGGTATCTGGTCAGTTGGTTGACCCTCATACGTCGAATCGCAAACATTTTTGGTTATAATGTGAATTTTAAAAAAATATATATTATACTTTAGTTTCCCTATTTTTGCTACAAGCGTTTTCTTGCGACCTTCTTCGCGACCTTCTTCGGGAAAAGAGTGGATATTTCCACATATTATTAAAAAGAATTAATTTTTCTTATGTTTTTCGATGTCTAACAATTGTCTTTTTGTGTAGTAGTAACCGAAATGTCTTATATATATATATGTATATATATATATATATATATATATATATATATATACCAAAAATGTATAGCACCCCTATACCAAAGATCTTGAAGAAACCAGTAACATTTTTGCTCTTATATATAAATACTCATAACAAAATAAAATCCTTAGAATGACTTGATTAAGTCCCTCAGAGGACGAAACGCGTCGGCTAAGATAAGTTTTCCATTCGTCTTTATACACACGTACACACTCACAGACACGTGCGTTAGTGTGTTTGTGCATGCGTGCGCTCGTGTGTGTGTGTGTGTATGCGTGAAGTGAATAGATAAATAAAAACTACAAAGTTTCCCAGACATAGGTTTGCTCGTCAATCACTTGAATTTATTAACAGATACCATATCTAGTTTGAAATGAGGTACATGAAAAAAACGTTGACTTCAACGAAATCTTAAATCCGTCTTATCCTAAATACTTTATTACGTGACATTATCGATTAGTTAATTTTACGTTTACAGAAAAAGAAATACGTAATTTAAATGTCGTAAATGTTTCTATTCGTAATTTATAAACTTTCAGGCACATTTCAATTATCACAATTTCGAAATTACATCTTATTCTTGAGCAAGAGTATTCATTTATTTTAATTGCATTTATGTAGTTTTTGTATTTATTTCATTTTTTAATTTATTTTTGGTTTACTTTATTTTTAATTTATTATATTGATTATTATATTATCTATACATAGATATACGGTCTATCTATCTATCTATCTATCTATCTATCTATCTATCTATCTATCTATCTATCTATCTATCTTGATAGTTTTATTGATTTACCTGATATCTATCTATGTATATATATATCTGAGGTAAATCAATAAATCCGTACGTAGTCTATTAGGGTTTTTGTCTGAAGTTTGATCTGATATTTTTGCTGCATGATGCCCAATCTTTGTGATTAAGTGGGTTGGGTTAAGGGCATTCACAAAAGAGATTATGTTGAAAATGCTAGTTTTTTATAATAACTCTGAACATATTGATGTACCGACATCTGTATTTACAGGCGCCTGCTCTCATATATATATATATATATATATATATATATATATATATATATAATTATCCAAGTATACGATTAGTGTATACGGAATAAATTCCAATAACCAACAAATACTATTCTTAAAAGAGTGCTCAATACAGAGTAGAGCAAATATAATTATTTATTCGAAAATTATAACATAACTATGTTATAAAATCACTACGAAAATAGACATTTTGTTTCAACACATCTGGTGTCTTATCAAGTGATGGTGTTGAATGTATAACCTTTCAACATTCAACACCATCACTTGATAAGTCACCAGAAGTGTTGAAACAAAATGGCTATTTTTGTAGCGATTTTATAACATATTTATGTTATAATTTTCGAATAAATAATTATATATATAGTTATATATATATTTATCTAATTATATATATATATATATATATATATATATATATATATATATATATATATATATATATATATATATATATATATATAAAGATAGATAGATATGTGTGTGTGTCCGTTCCACTGTGCTTTAGAAATCAGGTTACCACACCATTCATAATCTGATTGTTTCTATCTAGATATTCTCTCTATATAACGCTTTACTAATATTGCTGCTCTGATTGAAAGCACACACATACACACACAAACATACGCAGACACACAAACACACACATATATACACACATATATGTGTGTATGTTGCAAAGGGAAAGTGAGAGTGACAATGAGTGTATCCATGACTAAGTGTGCTTGTTCCTATCTGTGGTCCCTCGCAGTCTTAATCTCCGATGATCTCGTAAGACAGCATAAAACTGTCATAGAATTCTAAAGAAAACATAACAAATATAAGCTTTTAAGAAGCGATATCTTTGCATAAACCGTGGCACCGAACACTTAAAATAAACTCTAAATAGCTATTTAGTGATCTTCCGTTCACCACGGCTCAACAAGCATGACTACAGAACGCAACATACGGATCACTTGTTTCTAAATCATTGAGCAGCGTGGGTAGGCGTTAAGGGGAGAGGGAGAGAGAGTGCGTGTTTGAGAGAGATGGAGAAAGAAGGATAGATACCCAAGAAAGAAAAACAAGAAGAGAGAGTAACGAAGAAATAGATAAACAGAGAGTGTAAGGAAGAAGCAAAGAATCAGTGAAAAGGGGCATAGAGAAGCAACGAAATAGAGAGAAAAACAGAAAAAAATGACGTAAGAAGGGAAATAGAGAAAATTATAAAAGAGAAAATAAATGTAGATAGATCGATCGATCGATAGATAGATAGATAGATAGTTAGATAGATAGATAGATAGATTTAGAATTAACAGTAAACAGAGAAACAGAGAGAGTAATGAACATAAAGACATAGGTAAAGAGAGCGAGAGTGAGAGAAACGGGCAAAAGGGAAAGCCAGAAATATAGGGGAGAGTAAGAAGAAATAGTTAAAAATGGAATCTGTGAAAAGACTGAGAGGAGAAATTGATGTGAGAGAATGATAGAAAATTAATAGAGATGAAAAATCAGAAAGACATGAACAGAAACAGAAAAGAAGGAATAAAAGAAAGACGAAGAAACAGGGAAAATAGAGAGAGAGAGAGAGAGAGAGAGAGAGTGAGTGAGTGAGTGAAGAGCAAGGGGAAATGGGTTGGCTTGCCTTGTTCTTTTCACAAAATATCAACCCTTGATGGGTATTCAATGTTGAATATGTCATATAAGACAACCTAAAACAATGGATTAATATATAGGTAAACATAGGTTGTGCTTACATTAGAGAAGGTAGCCATAGGTTAAGTTTACACTAGAGTTATAATAATAACTGTAAATATCCACGCAGGAGGTAACTCGTTTGTGTGTGGCCATACTGTTCTGTAGCGAAGTAGTTGTTGTACCTTAGGCCCCACCGATAGGGCGAACGAGGAAAAGAGTAACAGAAGAGAGAAAAAATCAAGGTGAAGACGGGATAAAGAAAGAGATAGAGAAAGATAAAGTATAAACATATACAAAAACAGGAAATAATAAAAAAAAAAACAGAGGGGTTGAAAAATGGAAAATAAAAAGAGAGAGAGAGAGAGAGAGAGAGAGAGAGAGAAGGTGAGCGAACATCAAGAAGAGAAACAAACGGGAAATGAGAGAAAGATAAAAAGAATGTAGACAAAGAGAGAACGAGAGTGATGAGGATGAGAAGGAAGAGGAGAAGGAAGACGAAAAGGAAGACTGGGTTCAAAGGGATAAAGTTCGTAATGAAAAGCGACATGCCAATAGATATTAAAAGGGGAAGAGAGACAAAATGAAAAGATAAAGAAAGTGGAAGAGATTAAGAAGAAAGAAAGAGTGCGGGAGAGAGAGAGAGAGAGTTATAGAGAGAGAAAGGGGTAAAGAGATAAAGATGTAAAAAGATAAAAAAATGGAAGGAGAGTATGAAGCAGAGAAAAGGAGTGACAAAACGAGAGATTGAGAAACAGAAAAAGCAAGTATCAAGAAAGAAAGAAAGAAAGAAAGAAAGAAAGAAAGAAAGAAAGAAAAACAGGAAAAGTGAGGATTATGGATTAAAAAATAGATAAATAAATACGAAAGAAATAGAGTATGAGTGATACAAGGAAAAAGAAATAAAACCTGTAACTAGGTGGAGAAAAAAGATGGAAAGAAAGAAGTAGAGAAAGAGAACCTTCAAAAGGTTTAAGGAATTTCCACAATGTTTATTCAAGTGTTGTTCACTGATCACACTCTGTTCAGGACACTTCCCCATTTTGGAAATGCAAAGATCATCGGATAGATAGGCACGAGTAACCTGATGTCATATGAATCAAGCTTGTGAGAAGACATCAAAGACTTGACGAAGAAGTTTGATCTTATCGTGTGAAAGTTTTGGTGGCGAGATGATTCTCGTAAAGTTGAATCAAGATTAAGTTGGTTGCATCGAATAGAATTGACATTAACGCTATCGTCATGACGATGATAAGACAATATAGCTACATGAGAAAAGGACTTTTTAAAATTATTTTTAGACTTTGGTTCGCAAGTTCTTGTGTATGTGTGTGTGTGGAAAGTTTTACCATGGCAATGTTTCACCAAAGCCTAATGCCCATTCAGCAACTGACAACTAGGTTTCTACTTTAACTCACTTGTTATAAAGGGTGTGTGGTTTCATTTATCTATGAGCTCGGAATCGATGAACGGTGTTTTTATTTGGACCTTTTCTACTTTTGTCACTAAAAATCTAGATCCATAGGCAAAAATGCACATTTTCAAGAAATGAAATTTTCAACACCATTTTATTGAAATGAAATATTAACAACATCTTCAATATAATTTCCATCATTTGTGATGCAAAGGTTGATGTGCTTTGCAAGATTCACGTGAACTCGATGGAATAACTGCACATTGCCGTCAATTTTAGCACATTCACCACATATAAAGATCAATACGCTCACATAAAAAAATAAAAAATAAAAATGTCATTCTAGTCGTAAACACCTTTTTAATATAATGTATATCACCTTTGGTGATAAGTGATTGGTATGATTTTTCTGTCGATATCCCAGATCAGTCTTGAAACTATCCAGCCGTTTTGAATATATCAAGAACCTGTTAAACGGCTTTTATGTAATTTTGACATCCATTGGAGGAGAGGTGTACATGAACAGATATTCTTCTGTAGAGGGTGAGGGCGTCGGTGATAGTCAATCAAGTGTGTTGTATCTGTGATTTTCATTGAGTACACCTCCTTTAGCATACCCCAGAAAAATAATTAGGCACCTGGAAGTGGTGTAATGGTTAGCAAGCTTTGTCTTGTTAGGACGGTTACGACTGAGTAGTGAGTTCGATCCTCACTGGGTGCCCCATACTTTCGGCCTTGTGCCACATCTAAGCTACGCTTGGAAAATCTCTTCCCCAGAAAAAGAATTTGAATTCTTTCAATAAAACCAAGTTTAATCTGTGGAAGTAAAAAAATATAGTTAATGATATTTTATGTGTGTCCAGACTTTAGCGACACACTGTATACTGTTCATTGTTTACTGCTATATCACGTTGAAATAGCAGTTCTCGACCGATCACCAAAGTTAAGCAACGTTGAACCTGGTCAATACTTAGATGGATAACTATATTTCCTAGTTCCACCAGTTCAGACTTTTGCAGCAAAGACCTAGTCTGTCATGTCACGGGAAAATCAGCCTTAAATCCTTCATATTGCATTGGTAAGAAGTAACTCTCAAAGCTGTTGCTTTGTAGAATAGACTCCCGCAACGATGCTTCTCCGACAACTACAATTTCTGGTTAACCGTTATCTGTCCTATTTATCTTCATAATCTTACGTCCATAAAACAATCTCGTTCAATAACCCTCTAACTTGAGTAGTTCTTGAGCCTTATATTGCGTGAACAACACTGTAAAACAAAAAAGGGGCACAACTGCTAAATTGAGCGTTAAGTTCATTTTTTCATTCGTTTTCAGCTTCCGCAGATCTATTCTTGTTCGTGTATTAATCTTCATCATCGAGATAGGTGATGCAGTTGGGCTTTGGTTTAAATCTTGTAACCCAACAGGAATGGCTGGCGTTGTAACCTTGGAGAGGAATGGTGTTGCTTTGGGGCAGATGTGACAGCCTGTGTAATCCATAACTGCGGGGAGACGAGATGGATTCATGCCTTCCCCAAGGGTATATGCGCGTCAGTGAATATAACAAATGGAATTCGAACTCGAGTCTCCGATTTCTAATTCCGAGCAATTATCCATTGCACTACACGCATATCCAAACTGACAGCACCTGGAATTCCCAAGTGGTCATTCATCTAGATATTGATCAGGTTCGATATTGCTTTGATTCCCGCCAAAATAACTGTTATAATAGACTACAAAAAGCAATTCAAAAATTGGACGAAAAAATACCTTCAATTACCTCCCCAGACCAAAACAAACTATTAAATAAGCGGTCAAAACTAATCTCATTTTTTCTACGTTACTAAAACATCGAAAACCGAAAAGAATAAATAAATATATAAAATAAATAAAATAAAGTAAAATAATTTAATCCAAATAAATAAACAAGCAAACCACTCCCGGCAAAATAAGCGTTAGAAAGGACTACCCACAATGCACCACTGACCCGAAGTACTCTCCATGCAATATTATAAAATGTACGACACTTGACATGTGTTGATACCTGAATCATTATTGACTTTATTCATATATATATATATATATATATATATATGTGTGTGTGTATGTATATGTATATGTGTGTGTGTGTGTCTGTATGTGTGTGTATATATCGAGAGAGAGAGAGAGGGAGAGAACGAGAGGAGAAAGAGAGAGAGGGAAAATTGTAAAACAAAACTGAAAAATGTATGTGACGTGTTTCATCCGTGAAGACTTCATCGGACTGGGTTTGCTGACGTTGTTATGACGACACATGAGCATAAACAAGAACGCTGGTAGTTTCAAAATTCTTTAAAGAAATTTTTGAAATAATTTTTGCAATTTAACCAAATTCTTTTTCTTTCTATCACCTTTTTGTAAAATATCCCACGTTGTGATAACAAAAAATCTGCCAAGAATGGTCAATAATTTCACTGTGTCTGAACTAGCAATTATAGCACATTATAGACATTTACGTTTTAGTGAATGATTTTCTCTTTTAGAGTAGAATTTTTATGTCAAAAGTGTGGTCAGTTTTGTTATGGTGAACAACCAATGCGTTCTGTGTGTTGTTTTTAAAATGTCTCTTTCGTGTCCATATAGTCCTTTAAATTCTTGAGGTTTCTCAATTATATTCTTCCTACCAATCTTTGCAGTTAATAGAGCAAATTCCTCCTTCAAGTTTTGGCTTGTGTTGCTTTGTCTTGATTAAGTCTTTTAATGTTTTAGATGGAGGTTTCGCTGATTTTATGTTGAGCTTAGATAAATTCTTTTCGGTTGTAGTTGTGATAAACAACAACAACCGAAAAGAATTTATGTAAAATGTCTAGAAAGTGTTTTAATCGCTAATTCAGCCGGAGTAAATTTACTAATTTAGTCCGATGAAGTCCTGAAGTGCGAAACACGTCACAAGTAAACTTTTACCACTCTGTCATACATTTTCCCTAATATTGTTCATGATATATAAAAATATATATCATTATCTCATATATATATATATATATATATATATATATATATATATATATATATATGAAATGAAGGTGTTAAGCTTAATATTACTAGACATATTAAAATACTAATGCAAAGAATGTCATTTAAAATGACATATTAAAATGACATATTAAAATACTAAAGCAAAGAATTAAGAATGTCATTTGCCTCAAGCTCAATTTTTTTTTCTCCACCTCACACTCATTTCCTTTTTCATTGCATATTCGTTTTTTTAATTACATTAAAATCTACCGTAGAAGCCTGAAGAGCGGGAGCGAAACTGGTTGCTTCCCTTTTTATTCTTAGCTTTAGTATTTTAATGTCTAGTAATATTAAGCTTAACACCTTCATTTCAGTTATAAAATGTTGTACCTACAAAAATATCTTAAAATATATATATATATATATATATATATATATATATATATATATATATATATATATATATATATATATACTGGGGTGAATATTCGTACACATACGTAACATAATTTATTGTAATTCCAACTAATGAATAAACATACTTTTTTATATAATTAACTGAAAACAGATGCATAATAACTAAATATGCATAGAAAATCTAAAAAAATGAATTTATTTATTTCTATGAAATCAATTTTTTCTCTGTTTTCTATGCATATTTAGTTATTATGTATCTGTGTACACTTAATTATATGAAAACGATGTTTATTCATTAGTTGGAATTACAATAAATTAAACATTTGTATGTGTATGAATATTTGTTTCCCCCATTGTGTGTGTGTGTGTATATATATATATATACATATACATATATATATATATATATATATATATATATATATATATATATATATATATATATATATATATATATATATTCTCTGGTTTCCACAATAAATAATGTATATTTGGGCAACAAGAATTCATTTCAGCAAGTTTTGTTAAATTTAACCGACTTCTCGGTGTTTAATTTTTTTTATTGCATTATTTTATTTTTAGAATTAGTTGTCCATCCAAACCAAATTATGAAAAATATATGTTTTCTTGTATATTTTATTTATTATACATACATACATATATATATATATATATATATATATATATATATATATATATATATATATATATATATATATATATATATATATATATATATATATATATATATATATATATATATATATATATGTGTGTGTGTGTGTGTGCACGTGGACGAGTGGTTTGAACATTCGCTTTCCGAGTTCGATTCTCACCATGGTCGATATTCAGGAATGTGACTTCTTGATGTTTATCGGCTTTCTGAAAGTGCCTGAAAATCACGCGACAGGTTGACCCAAGTCTTGTAAGTGAAACTGGTTAACTGGAACTATCTTGGAGCCGTCGATGTCTGTTGTAGCACGAAAGTCAAGAGTCCCAAGTCGAAGGTTTGAACGTGCTGGCTTTGTTCAGGCTGTTGACAACGCCAGATAATGCACTCTCTCTCTCTCTCAGGAGGTGTAACTAAGTTCCGCTCAGCGTAGTTGCAGTAATAACCACAGGTGGGCTCCGCGGATGTTGTACAAACACAAAATTTCTACATTATTACTATATTATTTATATATTATATTATTTGTTCATATTTATTCATATTTATTTATCATATTTATTTTTATATATTTTATACAATTTTATTTATATTTAATTGTGTTTATGTAAGCAAATATATTTTCTGGGTTTATTAACAGAGTTTTAAAGCATATCTTTCGTATATTAGTTTTGAAAATTTTTGTAAAAACTCTAACACATAAATATAGTTATTTACAATATTATCATTGTTCAGACTTTTGTCCTCATCTTTATTTTCATGTTCCCGACGTTTCTACCGTTGTATGCACCGGCCTTCTTCAGAAGATTAGAATTTCGAACTGAACACTTTGTCTCGTCCACCGAGGTAGATTTCCACGTACCACACCTCTTTCGGTATCTCCCTTTAACTCAACTCTCCAAGTTTTTGTTCACCACTACAGTAATCAGCCCACAATTCTTTGGGTTAAATCATTGGATCCAACCAACGCATGTGGCCTTGAGGACATCCGTGTATGAATTTTTGGGACTTAGAAACCTAAAGTCTCAGTAACCATTTTTATAATATAGTTATTCATAACATCTTTAGACCCATAACATTAGGAAAGGTGCTATAGCCTTAAAAAATGTTATTATCTTCCCTTGACTAAGCTATAGTTATTCACATGTCCGAAGGTAAAAATGCATCTCGTGACAGTCTAGCTGGAGGCGCGAAATGTATGTCGCCTCGCCTGTTTATGCCATATCCCGGAATAACTTCATCCTTATTTTATGCATTATTTTTTCTCACGCTTCATGGCTTAACTCCATCATTAACGGAATGCACGACTCAACCAAATATCAAGTGAGAAATTAATTCACTTTTTTTTCTGTGTATTTTAAGATGTATTCGGTTTGACCCATGAACAAGCTATTTTCCAATTAATGTTCTCTAAATATGTAAATAAAGTGATTTATCTCAAACATATATACATCATTGTCATTAGCGTGTAGAAAGGTGGTAGAGAGTGCGACGGCCCCGGGCATCCATATCGAGAGGGCATCCAATGAAAGTGTGAAATAAAAAAAATATTTAAATTTAATTTGAATAAAGTGTTTATTTCATGTTTCATCTGTTTTTACATATTTAAAATGTCTTCCTTTCTCACATTTCTCAGTACTAGGCCTTATAGCCCCCCACCACTTGAGTTTTAGGGGCATACAATCAAGGAGTTGGCCCCGGTCCTCACTAAACCACTGCACGTCACTGGCCATTGTCTATTTACACTCACGAACAAAGTGTTACCATATCGCAGTTATGATCAAACTCATTTTGCATCAATATCAACCTTTCATGAATCGCATGAATCCACCCAGATATGACAAAAATGGCATCGTCTCTAACGTGTCAGGGTGCTAAACGGAGAATTAAGAGGACGGATGAGCACTTGGTAAAACAACTATTTCATTACTACGCAGCAAATCTGTTACCCTCATTGTCAACCTTGACAAGGGCCAAAACGCACACTGAGCAACAGGTGCATAGCACAGTAATCGGATACAGCATGAGAACAAACCGAGTTTAATAAACTTCATTTGTTGTGTTTACAAACAACGCCTACGGAAACAAAAAAAAAAACAATCTATGACTAGAAAGAGTCATTACTTATCACCAGTCTCTGTTTTATACTGTGTCTCTTTTGGAGAGAAACGATTGATAGCCGGAGAATGACGGTTCCGAAGAATACGGCGTGCACGTGGACGAAATCTCTATTCCAGTTCCGTCATTGTCTGACTCGCAACATGAGAACAGAATCTGTCATGCAGCAAAATAAATGGTCCTGACCCAGAAACATTTCTTTTATTTACATATATTTCAAAGCATCATACCTTCCTTACTGTAGTGTCAATTCTATACAAATCCTAATAAAGAATTCGTTTTTCAAAACACACCAAACACAGGGTAGAAGTTCCTTCCCCCAAGAGAAGTTCCTTGATTGTCCTAGTCTGGGATTTTCATAATAAATCCAGACACGTACATTTGTGTTGTAGATCGTTTCTTAAACTTAATAGCATATGTTTTAGTTTCTTACACCTGATTCTTGGTTAAGATAGTTGTGTATCTCTATATGGTGTTAATAGTCTTTTCTAACCCAAAGAAAATTTCCAAAACAACTATTTCTTCTCTAATTAAAAAATAGACCCAAAACAATGGAACCATTCCTAGGCAAAGTCAAGCTTATTGAATATACCCAATTCTGAAAAACTGTATCTTAATTTTCTTTATTATCTGCAACCTGCCATGATTTATTGGAAAAGATTGCAAAATGATGTTCCTTTGCCTTCTCTACGATTTTGTTTTCTTTTCGCTTTTTTCCGATTTCTAGGCCGGTTGACATTAATATCACAATTCAAAATAACCAGGAATGTCAACTCAAACACGAATACCAACAAAAATAAAGTTCATAGTAATAAGAAATAATGTGAATTCAAAAGATGATTCGTCAATTTCGGAACATTGTAGTTATATCTATTATCTCTGGGCTGGCTATACCTTAAATATCCAGGCCGGCTATACCTTCAATACCCGCGTTGGCTATGCCTTTAATACCCGGGTAGGCTATGCCTTCAATACTAGGACCGGCTATGCCTTCAATACCCTGGTCTTGGGTACTGCAGACACCGTTTAACGGGAGTAGTTGCGAGATAAAGGAAACTTCAGTAGTTGCGAGATAAAGGAAAAACTATTAATGAGAAGGACACACCATTCCTGACTCCACATACATAAATGGTAATTTTATGATGGCCACTACAATTTTTGTCCTTCACAACCATGAACACCAAATTCTTACTCTATAATTAACAATACCCTGATGATGACATTATGCTATGTCGAATGTACTCAGAAATAAACACAATATAAGCCAACACTGTGTTTTCCTCTCGTCTTTTAATAACCGCACAAAAAGGCTTATCCGCGAATATGAAAGGATCCTATCGGGAATAAGTAGACCGAACGCGTCTAAATTATTTAACGAAACCCATATATATATATATATATATATATATATATATATATATATATATATATAATGTGTGTGTGTGTGTGTGTGTGTATATATATATAAATAAAAAGAAAGAACAGTAAGATATAAAATGCGGTGTTCTTATAGATATTTTTATTTTTACACAATAGTGCTCAATGTAAATTTACAGAGCATTAATATTTTATATTAATTGATTTAAAATATGGTTTTTATCGCTACACAGTGATAACCATGTTTCGAAAATGGAAGCCAACGCCTTTGAATTCAATTTTGTTACCAAATTAAAGATATTAGTTCCATTTCCTCGTCATGCGAATTTTGGAGTAACTTATTTTTTTATATCTACAGTTTTAAAGGCACGGCAAAGATTCATAATTGAGGGTTTCCAAGGATACCGAGAAATCCATTCATCTAGACAAGGGGTGGTAGGGGGTTCAATTTTTTAATTTTCATTGTATCAGTTAATAGTTACATTCGAAAGCGGGGTTATGTTTAGGGATGGGTAGGGATGTATTTTTCAACACATTCTGACATCTGCTAAATGTATGTCGTCTGGGTTTTGTTTTGTAAAATTATTTTTTTTTTTAATATTTTTAACGGCAAAGATTTTTACGGTATTATTTCTATTTGTATACTTAAAGATTTTGTGGGGCTGTTTAGGTTAATAGTGATAGCTTCATACTTAGACTTTTTTCTTTCCCTTGACCTCACATAATTTCGTTTTTAACAAATGAATAAATGAAGGTTAAAAACCTCCTGGCACTGCAGCCATAAATCTCATTCGGCGATGATGTAGGTTAAGATCCCTCGAAATGCCGACAGAATTTTAGGAATGGTTTTTAGTTTCTGATATTCATTTGTCTCTCTGCAGACATGACTAACTTCTGACATGCACTCATTTGTGAGGGATCCAATTTCTATGGGGGGGGGGAGTTGAAAGGTTAATGATGAGAATTTCGGGTTCGCTTATTATTCAGAAGAAATGGGAACAACCACCCCCACCTAAATCGTCGTCGTAACGGTTGCCCTAAATAGATCACTTACAGGAAAATGTACAAATCTATCATCATGTATACAAATCTATCATTCTCTATGCACGTCTCCACCCAGCATTACATGAATTTGAAAGGGTGGCAAAAAAGTTCTGGGTCTAACGAAGAAGCCCCTGCCTCACACATTTCTTATGTGGGATCATTTAGTCAGATTTTGGAAAGAGGTTTGTGCCGTGAATTTTTCATCACCAGATCACACACACACACATTTACACACACACACACACACACACACTTACACACGCACACACTTACACACACACACACACACACACACTTACACACACACACTTACACACACACTCACACTTACACACACACACTTACACACATACACACACACTTACACACACACATTTACACACACACACACACTTACACACACACACACACACACACACACACACACACATATATATATATATATATATATATATATATATATATATTGCGTATATTTTGGCAGCATGTTTTCATTAAGACATGTCCCGTTAAATAATATAGATGAGTTTTGTCTATTTATTTTTAATAGGATCATTTCGTAAAAACGGATAAGTTTCTTAATATCCTTATTAAAGGAAGAAAAAAATATCATGTTCATGCATATTCCAAGTACTTTCGACATTAGCACAAGTTCTTCATTAAGGTCTTGTTTTTTCTAAGACCAAAAATATTTGTTGTGTTCATCATTTTCCTAAGACAAAATTGTAGTGTTCATCTGAAAATTAAATTTTTCCCTGTGAAGTGAAAAGCTCTAAGTACATTTTTTAAATTTTACCATGCAAACATCATGGGAGGTAACTAAGATATTGAAATATCTAAATATTTTTTAATAAGAAAAACTATTTAAAACTATTAATTAAAACCTAGATATTTTAAACTATCTACTATAAACATTTTAAAACAATTGTGCAGCATTCCTAATTAATTTTATTAAAGATTGGAACTCTTAATAAAATTAATTATGAATACTGTCAATTTCACCACTCAGTTTTAAGCCTTAAGCGATAATCAGTCCAAGTGTACATCTAACATTATAAATTATAATATGAAATAAAGGACTGAAACTGCTTAATCCTATTGAACTGCTTTAATTACATTTCAGCTAATACACTTTTATGGAATTTGCACATCTCTTCAGCAGAGAAATCATTGCATAGCAC
Organism: Acanthosepion esculentum; assembly: GCA_964036315.1. Classification (NCBI taxonomy): domain Eukaryota; kingdom Metazoa; phylum Mollusca; class Cephalopoda; order Sepiida; family Sepiidae; genus Acanthosepion; species Acanthosepion esculentum. The sequence goes on along the minus strand of OZ038486.1, from coordinate 34,243,077 downwards.
TTCAGAGCAAAGCAGGGCATTGTAGCTAGCACATATATATATATATATATATATATATATATATATATATATATATATATATATATATATATATATATATGTCATTCACAGACAGTACTGTTTCGCTGTATCACAGCTCCTCAGTGCGACTAGACTTCCGAATGCCTCAAGCCAGGATTGAAACACAACTAATTTGGTGTCAGCCAGAGCTATGTTCACTCGGTAGAGTTACACAACTAAATCTAGCGTATTGTTTTTACAAATGTAAACAAATGCCAATCAGCCAAAGTGCTCCATTCATTTTACTGAAGAGCTTTGCATGTGTGTATGTGTGTGTGTGTATGTATATAGCTAGTATATATATATATATATAATATATATATATAGCTAGTATATATATATAGCTAGTATATATATATCTAGTATATATATATATATATAGCTAGTATATATATAGCTAGTATATATATAGCTAGTATATATATATAGCTAATATATATATATATATATATAGCTAGTATATATATATAGCTAATATATATATATATATAGCTAGTATATATATATATAAATTATATATATAGCTATATATATATATACTAGCTATATATATAGCTAGTATATATATATATATATAGCTAGTTTATATATATATATATATATATATATATATATATATATATATATATATATATATTCAGACATCCGCATACTCTCTTTTGTTTCTGATATCCCTGACGAGACCTTGTTGTGAACAGCTGAAAACAGACTGATTTTGAGTGTCATTTGGTTATTTATTACATTCTTAACTCTCACCAAGATTCGCAATTACACGACACATTTGTTCAACTTTTCAGGCTTTATTTCCAATGTTTCAAATGCCAAGAGAAAATGTAAGAGAAACTATCGATGTCTTAAAAACCATTTACGCTTTACACGTTTATTTGTCGCGGTTTTTTTTCTTTGGATCAGTTTATGATTGCGGAAGCCATCTAACGTAAATAGCTGTTCAGATGCACATGGGTGCATAACACTTAGCTAGCAATCTACGCATTGCAGCTAAACCTACTTTTAGAGCAAAGGCCGAAATATATCTAAATGCCGGTCAGTATATAGAATATAATGCAGAATAATTCAGGAAGTACTGTTGTCATATTTAGGCGGGATTTGCCCAGACCTCCCTCGCCAGCCTTAATTGAATCCAAAAGCTTCTCCGACTCATTGTGGGTGACAAATTATTCTCCACTCTCCAACGTCTTTCTTTCTCACAGGTCGGATGTAACAAGCCTCTCACAGCTCTATTGCTACTTCTATGGAAAGTGCTCGGACGAACAGCATTCTTTGGTTCAGCCCGTCCTAACCTTCACGTCCAGAACCCGCCATGTCATTTAAATTGTAGCAAACCACTCACATTCCATCGGTCAGAAGTAAGTTCCACTCGAATAGCTTCTTCCCGTGAATCACTGTTCTGTGGAACATACTCCCAAAAGGATGTTTCGCTGATTACTCCAAATCTTAACCTGTTCATGTCTAGGGTTAACCGTTATTTTCCCCTCCTATATGCATAAATTGCCTCTTAACGTAATCATCTACCTTGAGTGGTCCCCGGACTTGTACGGGGTAAACCTTACTGAAAAAAAACTTATTACATAAAAGAACTTCATTTATATTTCTATAAACTAATATTTTTCTTTTATGCGCTGTGTAACTTCAAGACGTGAGCAACCATGGCCCTCCACATCTTCTTATCCTACGTAGCTATGAGTAATGTTTGTTTCCTTACTATCCTTCCCTGTCCCTATTCTGCGATCCATTTTCTCAAACTCATTAGGCAGGTTAATCTCTGTTTACCTCTACCCCCATTTGCCTTCAATATACGCTATGAGTTTCATTTTTGTTTTCATTTTCCTTAAAACTTCCTCGTTACTCACATGATCCGCCCATGGAATTATCAGCATTCTTCTATAGAATTACAAATCTCTTGCATTAAGTCTCTTCTTCATCAATGATAATTTTCGTAATATTTATCATGATAAATTTAATCATTTTTGAATACATTTTATAAGATAAAACAATCTTATTGTTTTATAGTCGTTTATATTTTTATGTCATATGTAAGCTAAATATTGGGAAGGTTAAAATCAAATGCGAGAATTCAATTATTTCGTATTAGTGTAATAAGAGATGAGGGAAAATATGGCACAGATATCCGAAGGAATAGCGAAAGTTGGGGCCCAGAAACTAAGCAAAGTATTAAGAGATAGGAAAATCTTGGCAGAAACAATGAAATAGTGCTGAACTATTATTTAGTATCTAATATCCATTATGACAGTGAATGCTGGAAATCTCTTCACATATGGAGGTGAATGTTGGAAATCCTTTCACATATGGAGGTGAATGCTGGAAATACATTCACATACGGAGGTGAATGATGGAAATCGCTTCACATACGGAAGTGAATGCTGGAAATCTCTTCACATATGGAAGTAAATCCTTGAAATCCCTTCACATATGGAAGTGAATGCTGGAAATCTCTTCACATATGGAAATAAATCCTTGAAATCTCTTCCCATATGGAAGTGAATACTGGAAATCCTTTCACATATGGAGGTGTATGCTGGAAATCCTTTCACATATGGAGGTGTATGCTGGAAATACTTTCACATATAGAGGTGAATGCTGGAAATCTCTTCATATATGGAAGTGAATGCTGGGAATCTATTCTACCAACGGGTGCTGAGAATACCATAGACTGAAAATTAGAGCAACGTGGAAGTCTAAAATAAAATAGGAACTAAAATGCCACTTATACTTCCAAAGAGAAATGACTTTGAATTTCTGTTACACATAATGGGCAAGAGTACTTGGAGGATTTGATAGTCACCTTCCTTACCGTAAACAAGAGATGCAGAGGGAAACTGAGAGTAACGCAATCTACGAGACTTTGTAAATATGTGGCAGAGTAGGGGCAAAAAGTTATAGAAAGAAAGAAAATGTTGAGGAGAGTCATAATCGCCCACATCCTGAAGGAACGCGATATATAAAAAAATAGAAGAATGATACTCTAATTTATTATTTAGTAATAACATTACCTATGTGCACAACCAGTTAGTAAAAAAAAAAAAAATTCATGTTTTTCATCAATGACTTCATAGCTCGAAATGGTTTTTAAATAATTCTTCTCTTGTTTGAAATTTTCTGATTTTAAATAAGAAAGCAGTTTTCAGTGCATTGTACTGAAATAATTCTCTGTGTATGTGAAGTGCCTCTCTAGAAATTTAGAACAACCAGCCTTTCCGGCATCTTACTAAGCATTATTCCTATGTCTAAAACTTACTCGACCAGGAAGAAAACTTGATATATATATATATATATATTGCTTTCTCAAAGAAGCACATTTGCTATCAAAACTAAAATTAGCGGTTCTGTTATTAGTTCTTATCGCCTTATGAAAGTAAACTTAGATATTCTTTTGCTTCTTTTATATGACATGTGTTTTCATAACGTGGGCGTTCATAGCTCACAACAGCTTTCTTTCACCTGTCGCTCTAAGTAACGTTCGACTCTTTACTACCGCTTACCTCGTCCCGGGCTGCCATCCAATCACGCAAACTCGTTAAGTATGCTTCCCCCAGACGAGGTTATGTCGAAGGGCAGAATCTCGTCTCGGGAAGACTCTACAGGGAATTTTTGCCCGAGCCTACGATGCCCCACGATAAAACTCGGCCTTGTGCCACATCTTGCTGCGTGGGGCAGTGGGTAAATACCTACTCGCTGTTTCCCGCTGTCCCTCTTTCATTGAATATGTCTTTTGAATGTTAACTTTGTCTAAGAGAATTTTTTTTGCCTTCTATCAGAATGGCTGATGCTAACCTCCAGTAGAGTAACTCATTGCACCTTTTTGGTCTAGCGTTTTCCCCTGATATTAACTGGAACGATTATGTTGAATCAATTGCAAAGCTGATTCACTGTATCTTGCTAGATATTTTTTCTCGCCAGGAGCTATCTTACATTTTTATAAGTCTACCATTCGTCAGTGCATTTAATATTGATACTGTTATGGGAACCTACCCATAATAGTAATGGACTGTACCCCATAAATACTGCGCCTCAAGAAGAAGCAGCAGAGAGTGAGTGAATCAGACAGAGAGAGAGAGTGAGTCGGGCAGTCGGCTCGACGATTACTGTAAGACATTGGAATAGTGATACTTCGAGACAACGTAGTTCTCCCTAATTTAACCTGATCGTATTACTAACACTTCTACTCTTTTGTACATATATTCTATTTGTAATATATATCTGTGTTATTCTATACCTGTGTTCGTGTTATTCTTCAATGGTTCTACCTTGGACCATCACGGTCGTACAAGGACCTGGACCATAACAGATACCATATCTGGCTTTGTACTTCTGCTGTGTATCTAGATATTCTTGACAGAATCCAAAGAAGAATATGCAATATTATCGATCCTGAACTGGTATCTCCGCTTCAATCACTTTCCCACCGCCATGACGTATATAACGTTTATGATGTATATGTGTCTTTTCTATAAATACTTTCTTGGTAAGTATTCTGATGAGCTTTTCTCTTTAGTATCTCGACTACACAAAGTTAGGCGCAATTGGCATATTTTAAGGCTGAAATTGTAACTGTAAGTTCTATGCTAATATTTTCTTCTCTCGCACTTATTGCATGTGGAACTCTTATTTGACTTCTTGATTTCCTGTTAACTATGATCTTTATAATTTAAATCATCATTTGATTTCTTGAATCCTGGCGTTTTATTCTCCTTCTCTCTCTCTCTCTCTCTCTCTCTCTCTCTCTCTCTCTCTCTCTCTCTCTCTCTCTCTCTCTCTCTCTCTTCAATAACGTCTTAGTTTCTTTTACACTCACCAAGTCCTTGAAATGATTTTAATATGTATCAGATTTCTTGATAATGAGCAATTATGCCAACATTTTTTCCTAAAACTAAGAAATTTTTTTCCGGAATAAGCCATTCCAATTTACAACTACTAGTAAAGTTTGTTAGATTTCGGGATGCGACTTAGTTTAAGTATGTTTTATTGATCTGCGGGGAATTATCTCCACCTGGCCTGCCAAGACACCTGCCAGATGGCACTGTTTAAGGCTATAAATGTACGGCAAATAAAGGCCCTTCTCTCATTTGCTGCGGATATTGTAGTAATAACATGACAATATTCTTTTCTCATTCGAAGTTAGATGTCGTATCCATTAAGCTACACGGAAAACTTCAAAGGAATCGGCCGTTGATGGATTCATCGAGTCAATGCAAACAATCCTTTCCTTAGCTGTATAGTATATGATTCGCCAGGACTACATACAATTTTCAATTCATATTTTATCCTTCTCCTAGACTGGTTACCTCCCAAGGTTATAAAACCCAGTCTGTCCTGTAATTTACCCATAGCTGGGGGGGAGAGAAATAACTTTTCCAGTGTTATTAGCACTTAATGATTTCGACTGGAATTAGAACTCGGCTCTCTGAATCCTCAATCCGAGCCGCAATCCATTACTCCACCGTGCCTCCTAAATCCCCATTCCATTACTCCACCGTGCCTCCTAGATGGGTGCGGGCAGGGTAGAATAAGGAATAGCGGCTCGGATTAAGGAATCAGAGAGCTGAGTTCAACTTACAGCCGAGTTCATTAGATTCAGTTATGTGCTAATATTGCTATGAACTGCTAAAAGAATTGGCTACATCAACAGTTACCTGAGTTTTATGAAGTTAGGATATATTACCTCACTCGAAGGTGGAACACTGCCATCTAAGGAGGTAGCACTATTTTGAGAAGTGGCGTGTGGACCTGTTATGTATAGCTAGAACTTGATGTACTATATGTTTGCTTGCGTTCCTTATTTCTTTTATAGTAAGATAAATTACATAACTTTTTGTCTCACGCTCGTAATATATTTAAAAGTGATATACATTATTATATCAATTCCTAGAGCTGTTGAAGTGATTATCAAATTAAGAAATAATGGCAGATAAATACATAGACTTTTATATCTTATTGATATATGTGGATCTTTTAGTTCTTTTAGTCGCCAATATTTATATGTGGAGGTTGTAACGAACTGTTCTCGGTCTGGATTGGACAGAACTTATTTCTTGTGAACGTATTCGTATCCAAATGATACTGTAATTTGAAGAAAAAAACTCTTAAATTACGTTTGACAGTAAAATTTGTTTTCTATGTGATACCCCAAATAAAAGCGGCTTAACTCGTCAAATGGAATACTACTGATATTAATCAGATGCTTGCAATTTATACACACCGGCTCTCAGACAAGCAAGAGTGGTAGGAAATGAAATCGTACAAACTGTGCGAGTAGTTTTATTTCAACCACCCGAAACGTAGGTTTCCTTACGACCCGTCCAAGAAAACAAAAGCTGCCAGGTTTCTTTTTTGGTGAAACGACAAACAGTGGAGAATCGGTCAGTTTCATCGAGATTCCAGTCAGATAAATAAGGAAAACATGGATTTGAGTGCACCGTAGTATTCCATTTGAAGAGTTAAGCCGCTTTTATTTGGGGTATCACATAGTAGAAAACAAATTTTACTGTTCACGTAATTTAAGCGTTTTTTTTTATAGGTAGATAATGGACATGAAGATACAGGTTGACATGAACAGACAGCGATATGAACATAGATAGATAGATAGATAGATAGATAGATAGATAGATAGATAGATAGATAGATAGATAGATAGATAATGGACGTAAAGATACAGGTTGACATGAACAGACAGCGATATGAACATAGATAGATAGATAGATAGATAGATAGATAATGGACGTAAAGATACAGGTTGACATGAACAGACAGCGATATGAACTGAGATAGATAGATAGATAGTTCAATAGATAGATAGATAGATAGATAGATAGATAGATAATGGCCATAAAGATACAGGTTGACATGAACAGACAGCGATATGAACTGAGATAGATAGATAGATAGATAGATAGATAGATAGATAGATAGATAATGGACGTAAAGATACAGGTTGACATGAACAGACAGCGATATGAACATAGATAGATAGATAGATAGATAGATAGATAGATAATGGACGTAAAGATACAGGTTGACATGAACAGACAGCGATATGAACTGAGATAGATAGATAGATAGTTCAATAGATAGATAGATAGATAGATAGATAGATAGATAGATAGATAGATAGATAGATAGATAGATAATGGCCATAAAGATACAGGTTGACATGAACAGACAGCGATATGAACTGAGATAGATAGATAGATAGATAGATAGATAGATAGATAGATAGATAATGGACGTAAAGATACAGGTTGACATGAACAGACAGCGATATGAACATAGATAGATAGATAGATAGATAGATAGATAATGGACGTAAAGATACAGGTTGACATGAACAGACAGCGATATGAACTGAGATAGATAGATAGATAGTTCAATAGATAGATAGATAGATAGATAGATAGATAGATAGATAGATAGATAATGGCCATAAAGATACAGGTTGACATGAACAGACAGCGATATGAACTGAGATAGATAGATAGATAGATAGATAGATAGATAGATAGATAGATAGATAATGGACGTAAAGATACAGGTTGACATGAACAGACAGCGATATGAACATAGATAGATAGATAGATAGATAGATAATGGACGTAAAGATACAGGTTGACATGAACAGACAGCGATATGAACTGAGATAGATAGATAGATAGTTCAATAGATAGATAGATAGATAGATAGATAGATAATGGCCATAAAGATACAGGTTGACATGAACAGACAGCGATATGAACTGAGATAGATAGATAGATAGATAGTTCGATAGATAGATAGATAGATAGATAGATAGATAGATAGATAGATAGATAATGGCCATAAAGATACAGGTTGACACGAACAGACAGCGATATGAACTGAGATAGATAGATAGATAGATAGATAGATAGATAGATAGATAGATAGATAGACAGAAAGACGCAGGTTTCAGGTGGCTTATGATAACCCCATCACTTTCTACTCGTGGACATCTCATGTTTAAACACTGGGATTTCTCACGTCTTTGTTTTTGCCGTGTTTACTTCAACTTTCTTTTAAATGTAATTCATTATTACTCTTTAAGCTTTGGTTAAAATAACGGCCGCTTTATTTCTAGATCTTTTGTCCTTTTTAGGTGGCGATTTTATTTTAACTGTCCGTAAGATGGTGAACAAGTTTTAATTAAAACTATACTCTTTAGCTTTCCTCTTTTTACGAAATTGCACTGAACATCTATCTATCTATCTATCTATCTATCTCAGTCTGTTCATATCTCCGTCTGCCCATTATCTATCTATCCATCCATCTATCTATCTTAGTTTGTTCATATATATCTACCCATTCAGTCTAATATCGAAGTTTATGATTATCTATTTCACTATCTAGCTAACACAATCTATCCATACCTATGCCAGTTTGTTCATATCTATCTCGATTCGTTCACATTTATCTATTGATATATTACACATCTATCTATCTATCTATCTATCTATCTATCTATTCAGTCATTCGTATCTTAAGTTATTAATATCTATGTATCTAGATAGCTATCATAATCTGTTCTTACCTATGTCAGTATATTCATCTATCAATATCTATCTATAATTTTGCCTACCAAAGTTTAGCACACGTGAATATGTCTGTCTTCAAATATTACCTTGCACGTCGATGACGTCAGGCACTGTGTAATGCAAAATTGATCTTCTTCTCTGTGTCGAAAATATCAATTAGTTGTTAAAGACATTCGAAATCCAAGAACCCTGACTAAGCAAGATCTTATTCAGCTTTTAGAGACTTGATTTTATCGATGACGTCTTCAAGAATTTGAAGTTGTTTACTTATTTATATTTTTTATTAATGTTTTGATTAGTTTGTTCCAATTCAGAATATCTTTTGCATTTCAAATTCTTTTCACGATCTTATACACACATACACATGCACACGCACACACACATATATACTTAGGTTTTAATAAAATGAATCAAAAAATTTATATCCGAATTCGTCTGATACACACAGGAAAGAAAACAGTTTTTGTACACAAAAATTCACGTCTGTGCCAAAATTTACAAAAATCTTTAACTTGTCTCGTGATTGAAGTAGTTGTAATTTGCATTAGTATAGTCGATAAAGAAAGTGAACATAGAATAGACTGCGTTAGAGATAGTTTCGTCCAATAGCTCAAATTGCTACAAAGCCAATACATTAACTTGAAAAACTCAAGCCATATTCTTAAATAGCTTCATCGGATTGAGACTTTCATATAGATGTCCTGCGTGGCACCAAAACCGTCCAGAAATATCTAAGCTGTCATCTGTATACAGTCGTTTTCTAAGACCAATGGTTAAAAATAGATTTGGCGAGTGAAGCCTGTGTGTACAGCACCATCCAGGGTCATCCAATACTTCCAACTCCACGGCGGGTCGCTGAAGTGACCGCTTCAATCCCTAGCTAACCTTATCCCACGTTGTGATTTAAGTTTGATCATAAGGCAGCTAAGATCGAATCGTCGCAGGTATCTTCGTGTTGGGCTGGTCCAAACAGGGCGATGACGTACAGGAAAAAACACTCTAATAAATTGAACAAAAGTAAATACTGTTTTTATATCAGTCCTCCGTACAATAATTGGTTTATATCAGAGTTCGAGTGCAATTAATTATCAGCCCAATCCGCTTCTAAATCGGAAGTGATATTATTGTTGTCGACTCGTGGGCCTCTCCTGTTTCTGGACTCGTCTCCGTCTCTTCTGCCTCTCTTCTATCTTCTACTGACTTCTCTTCACGCATTCGTATCTATGGATATTCGCTCAAACTGACGATAATTCTGGGGAATTCCCTTCTTCCACTCTCTCATATTATTACCTCTCACTAAATCTCCTCAGTGAGCTTATCCGCACCTTCCTTGTATTTCAACTCAACTTTCCACCAGGAGAATCAACTCCAAATTCGTTTTTTACAAAAATGTAAATTTTCGCTTTACAGCTTACATTTGCAGCTGTGTATCAATCAACATTGCCCCGTAAGTCTGGGTCACTTTTACATTGTTCAAACTGATCGACATAAAATTCAAGGCGTTTATGTGTGAATTAAATCCTCAATTCTTCCCACGGGTTTTTGGTATTAACCCTACTCGTTTCGATGTCTCTCAGCATATGACATTTTCTTATGTTTTAATAAAACTTTCTTCCGTTTTACCGCGGCAACGTCAAATAGTATCACATGTGGACCTTTGTGAAGATCATCCTTCTTCGAACATTGTGGACTGGCGCTACAGAATCGCAAATAAAGAACAGTAACAAATAACAAATATAACCATATCATTCAGAACTTGCAACAACTAAAATAGGTATCACATGTAGCTCGAAGCAAAGATAGTGACATAATGAAGTTGTTGACTCGCTACACTTTCTCAAACAATTGACAAAGAAGAAAACCCCCATCAATACTGGTAAAACTGATAAGAACTACTGGACTTGAGACATCTATTTCCCCGAAGAAAATTGTTCTAGGAGAAACATCTTAACCGAAAGTAGTACTGTCTGCTCGGCCAAGGAATACTGAATGTTTCCTTATAAGGAAACAGTTAATGTTACCATTATCATTCCATGCCTCTCGGTAATTTAAATGCTATTTTTGAAGGAGTGAGAATCCTTATCGTTATGCATTTGGGATTTTCTGTTATACTCTATCATTTTTTCTTAATTTGTGCTCATCAATCCGTTTTCTTGATTGCTTCTTTCAATCCATGAATTTTTCCTTCCTGTTTATCTTCTTCTTCTCTTTCTTTGATTTCCTTCTCACATTTCTTATTCTTCATTCGCATTTTTTTGCTATTCTATTACTTCTTTCATATTTGGAATCCATGTTTCCCAAGGCCTCCTCCTCCTCCTCCTCCTTCTTCTTCTTCATCTTCTTTTGTCTCTTCCTCTTCTGTTTCTCGTCATTTTGTTTTCTTTTCTTCTTTCCTTCCTTGAATCAGTATTATTTCTTCTTCTTCCCTCTCATCACTTTTATAATTTTCCTTCTTTGAATCCATTTCCTCCTTCTTTTTCTTTTCATTTATTGATTTTTCTTTCTTCTTTCTTTGCATCCTTCTTAACTCATTCTCTTGTTTTTCTTTCCATTTTTTTTCCATTTTTTCCTTTCTTGTATCCTTCTTCTTTTATCCCATCCCTTACTTTGTCCATTCTTGAAATGATCTTGTTTCCTCTCATTTCCCGTTCTTTCCATCCAATTAAACTGTCCCTCCTTTTCTTTTCTTTTCTTTTTTTATTCTTGTCCTTTCTTGAACACTTCTTCTTCTCCTCTTCCTCCTTCTACTCCTCTTTCTTCTTCTTCTTCTTCTTCATTTGATTCTTCTCTTATCCTCTTTCTCCTCCTCTTTTTTATTCTCTACCTCCTCCTCCTTCTACTCCTCTTTCTCCTTCTTCTTCTCCTCCTCCTCCTTCTTCATTTGCTTCTTTTTTAATCCTCTTCCTCCTCCTTTTTTAATCTCTTTCTCCTCCTCTTCCTTCTTCTTCTCCTCCTCGTCCACCTCCACTCCCCGCAAACACATATGTATATGCCCACATATACAAATATACGCACGTATATGCATTCACACACACACACACACACTGCACCCATTCATTTATCAGGCTTTTCTTCTTGCGGAATTTTTCAGGTGCTAATGCAATTGTTTGAAGGACTTTTCAACGTCATGCATTTTCTGTTCCAACTTCACGAGCGAGCGAAATAAAGAAGCACATTGACGCTGGCGAATAAAGGCACACACGCCGACAGACAGTCAGACAGACACACTCATGCACACGCGAAAGACACACTCGCGCAGACAGCAACATACAACTAAAGTTCATTCGACCTTCACCCTCGACCACCATCACCACCAACTGACTCCCACATCCACACACACACACGCACACACACTGCAAATGGAATCTCATTACAAGTGTCGTGTTGGAAAAGGAATTTACTTCTTCCGGTAAAAGTCATTCGTCTCTGTCCTGAACATACAAATACTTCTTCGAAATACCTGCATGCAAATATGCTATAGATAAGTAGATACATGTACAGTAACAAAGCTCTTCTTACATGATACCTACAACATGCTTGCAATCATATATATATATATATATAGAGAGAGAGAGAGAGAGAGAGAGGGGGGAGAAAGAGAGAGAAAATTAATATAAAAAGTTTTTCACTTAACACGTACTTATATATATATATATATAAGTGTGTGTGTGTGCGTATATGAATAAATATATATATACGTGCACTTACGCTCTCTCTCTCTCTCTCTATATATATATATATCTAATATATATATATATATATATATATATATATATATATACATATATATATATATATATATATATATATATATATAACGCATGTATGCCTGTATATAGATTTGTGTGAATGCATAAAATATATGTCTGTGTATGTGTGCGTGCTCATATGCCAATACATATATATATATATACACACCCGCACTTTCTCTCTCTCTCTCTCTCTCTCTCTCTCTCTCTCTATATATATATATATATATATATATATATATATATATAAAATGTGTCTGTATATATATATATGTATATATATGAAATTTTTCATATACATTATTTATATATTATATATGTGTGGTACTTATTGGGAAACGCTTAATATCAGTGATAGAACTAACATATTTAGTTGGATTTGTGTGAGTTTGTGAACCTGGGTTTCACGCTATTTGCGTTCGTCACCCAAATCTATATATATATATATATATATTTATATATATGTGTGTGTGTGTGTGTGTGTGTGTGTGTGTGTGTGTGTGTGTGTGTGTGTGTGTGTGTGTGCACGCGCGCAAGCGCGTGCATGTGAGTGTGTCTGCACGCGCGTATTTAGGCAGTACAGCTTCATTCAATCATGTTTTGTTATATAATATGGACTATTTTATTGTAATCCTCTCGAATTCTCTGGCCAACTTCTTAATGTTGATATTAAACTCATTAAGGAAGACGCTGTAGTTTTTTCTTTTCATTTCATTTTAATTTTACAAGTACTTTCAATCTCATCCGACATCTTCTTCAGGGGTGAATTGCTAAGACAAAAAAATAATGTAACTGATAGTTTTGATTGTTTGTAAATACTCATGAACCCGCTCTTTTATAATTAAATTAAACTTAACTGTTAAAGCTAATATATATATATATATATATATATATATATATATATATATATATATATATATATATACACGCCCACGTTTAAGTAAAAGGACGGACAATTCTGTCTGTGTAATGATTTCTTGAATTTTCCAATTTTCGAATATGGTGTTGTGTTATGATCAAAATCTTGGTTAAACTGTCGGAAGTTCACGTTTGTATTGTTTTTTCTTTATTTTATTTTTTTTTTGTTGTTGTTGCTTTAAGTACTTTCGACCGACACAGTTAATTTTCAAGAATTACTGTGTGGACACTATGTGTTAGGCAGAATTTTTTTTTTCTACATACTGGTATTCTTTGGAAAGTTGAAAGTTCAAAATTGTCTACGGTGACGTCACGTGTAACGGTTATTGGGGCGAGGTCACACCAAAAAGGGATGCCTTTATATATAATCTAATCTAGTGCAGTTTCTTAGAACATTTGTGCAAGCAATGGCACAGTGGATACAAACGTTGGTTAAGTGGATCTAGATATCTGGCAGTTTTGAGTTAAATATCTCTGTCAAGTAGTGCAAAAGATTGTTACAGACACCCCCCCCCCCACACACACACACACACACATATATATATATATATATATATATATATATATACAGGGTGTATCAAAAATACTTTTACAAACTTTGGGGGCGGGTTCCTTCAC
>OZ038486.1:34214150-34224150 GCA_964036315.1 Acanthosepion esculentum | reverse complement strand
GTTTTTTTAAAATAAAGATTAAATAGAACAAAGGAAATAAGCTACTGGACAAAAGTTAAGGAACGATCTTGTTAATGACTGATTGTGAACAAAATATCAACAAAATTTAATATTTGGTAAACATCCCCTCATTTTCAATGACTTCTCAGCAATTAATTTCTTGCAAAAATTAGCAGTAATTCCCTCCCATTCGTCTTTCAATAACTCCCATAGGTGATCCTGTTTTTTCGGGTTTCTTTTCTGAGCCCTTTCTCCAATTATCTTCCAAACATTTTCTATTGGATTCAGGTCGGGGATCTGGGCTGCCCACTTCATTAGGGCGATTCCTTTTTCAAATAAAGCCATAACCTTCTGAGCCTTGTGGCAAGGTGCATTGTCTTGCATGAAAATAGGAGATTCATAAAGATTATGGTGTAATCTTGGTACCACATGCTGCTGAAGAAGCCTTTTTTAAATCTCAGCATTGATATTTCCAAGTACGTGTATGATAGGGCCAACTCCTGCAGTTGAAATCATTCCCCACACCATCACACTGTCTCCACCAAACTTAACGGTTTTCTTGACACATTGAGAAGACAGTCTTTCACCTGTTCTACGGCATACGTAAGTTTTGCCCTCAGAACCAAATATATTAAACTTGAACTCGTCACTGAAATGAACTGTATCCCATTGTGCGTCAGTCCAAACAACATGTTCTCTCGCATACTCCAGATGTGCCCTTTGGTTTTGCTTTGAAATGAGAGGCTTCGAAGCTGGAATACAGGCATGCCATCCTGCATTTTTTAACCTGCGAACAACCATTTTCATTGAGATCTTATTATCTGTCTCTTCATTAAATTTACGGGCAATTGATGTAGCAGTTTCAAAACGGATTTTTGTAGATATTCTAAGAATTCTTCGATCTTCTCTTTGCGATGTTTTTGGAGGTCTGCCGGTTTTTGGTTTTGCATCTAACGTTTTATCGGTTTTATACCTGCTAATTACACAATGAACGACACTTTTAGACCTATGAACAATATCAGAAATTTCTGAAATTGACTTTTTTCTTGATAGCGATAATGAGTTTTTTCTTCAAAAGAGAGCGTTTTGCGTGTAGAATTTACCATTTTGCTTAAAAATAAAGTCCTAATGATAAATGAACTTTTACTTATTGTCGAAAAGCTCCATCGAGTTTTTTAACAATGTAAATTAAAAGTTTATGCAAATTATTAACATCGTTCCTTAACTTTTGTCCAGTAGCTTATTTCCTTTGTTCCATTTAATCTTTATTTTAAAATAATTATTATGCAAATTTTTGTAACTTTGTATAATATTTATGCATTACACCCTAATCTTTATTCGGTAAAAATTTCATTGCTAATCATGCATTACTTTCTAAATATACACATATTTATGTCTTTGTTGTTTCTGTTCCTTATATTATGGCCGCTACTGTATAATCATACCATGTTCTGGAATATATATATATATATATATATATATATATATATATATATATATATATATATATTGTATATAGGGTTGTTATGTGTGTGTACATGTTTAATCTTTTATAAACATAAATGCAAGTTTATATTCTAGAACATTGAAGAAAAACATGTAGACATACATATAGAGAATATGGAAATAGCAATCAGCACTGTTTTAAGCTTCACGCTTCATTTTCAGGCCAATTTTCAAACCAATTCTTTGGATTTTCAGATCAATTGTTATATAGATATATATATATATATATATATATATATATATATATATATATATATATATAAATATATATATATAATGCCCGGTTATTCTTTATCTACCGCACCCGTCTGAAAGAACTCAGCTTAGTTGCAGCTTCTTGGAGAGAGCGCATAATCCAGTGATCAGCAATTGAATAAGGCCATACACTCAAAGCCTCGGTCACGATGACTTGTGACTTTTACCTAATTCTACACTTTCGTCTATCCAATTTTAATCACAAGGCTTGCGTGTATATATATATATATATATATATATATATATATGCACACACAGATAATGCGATCAATAAATTGTCGTCTAAATTACAAAAAGTGAAAATAATACTATCTTATTTTGACAGCTATATTTATCAAAATTACAAAAAAAGATCTTGAATAACTAAAGAGTAGATTTATTCAAACAAATCGCCATTAGATTCAACCACTGGCCTCCAGAGGACTTCGGAATCTCCTGCAACTCTTCTAGACGATCTCCTTGTTTAAGTTGGTGAATGCTGCCATAATCCTTTCCTTCAGTTCATCTTTGATGTTACAAGGAGTTTGCTTGGTCTCTCGCTCAACTGCGCCCCACACATAATAATCAAGAGGATTTCAGTCTGGGGAGTTAGGTGGCCAGATGTAAGAGGTGATGTGGTTGCAGAAATTGTGGGACAGACATGACTGGGTTCTCTTTGTGTGATGCAGTCCTGTTACCAGACATAGGGTCTTCCAGCAGCCAGCCCCTTGACCTATGGCAGCACTATCTCTCTCAAGGCACTTGATATAGGCGCCCGTGTTGAATCTGAGGCCCGGCAATGTGGGAAGATGAATGGAGTTATAACGTCGCCATCACTAGTGATGACTTCAGACACCTTCGTAATCAAAATTAGACTCACCCAACTCTTTCAGAATCCACTGCACTGTCCTCAGATTGTCACCCAAACACTCTGAAATGTTCGTATTGTAGGTTTCGGTGCGAATACCAAGCAATACAGCAGCCGTTTCCAAATTTCTGGCGGAGTGAATTGCGTCATATATTTTCTCACAGACGATTCCCAACTGACCCTACTATACTGTGCAGGCGACAAAGTAAAAAACAAACCGAACGCATGCACGAAATTAAAAATATAACATGGCGAAAATTTACCCATCCCACCCTGTATTTACCCATCCTACTATATATATATATATATATATATATATATATATATATATATATATATATATAGTGCTACTTGAAATTTTGCGACTCTCCTCCAGACATGGTCATTGTTTAAATGTGCATCTAAACACCAATTTGCAAAGTAGACTTTCCAAATAATGAACACAAACACACAAAAGGTATGTAGCAAATATGTGAATGAGTTTCACGTTCCTACTTTTCACTCGCCCTCGAAATGAATCTAAGCTAACCAACGCTTTAGTCTACGAGGGTGCTTTCTCGTGAATTTGGTGACATTGTATCTGCGAGTTCAATCTCAGGACAGAACAGTGTGGAAACGGGCTGGGCAATAATTGAGCAGCACTAAAGTAAGAAGTAGACAAGATATTCCTAGACATGGGCAGTGAACAATCTGCCCCGTTGATTAACTAACGGGTTCAGTTCGCAACTTCCTGTAGGTTACACGGATCGGCATACAGCTGATGAAGACTGGAAGGTATCATGGCCAAAACGTTTTGATAACAACAACAAAGTTGGGCATAATAGACCGCATATAAATAATGTACGTTACTTTCCATACATTTCTGAACTAAGACGGAACTATGTGAAATACCTTCAAGTCTATAAGCAATGAAATACCTACTAAACCTCTGGTAAGAGGAGGACCCACATCTTTTTGTGCTTTCACTCTGCTCAACTATCAACTCTCTTGTACGTTAACAGAAGACACTAACAGATGATTCCGCCATGTCATTCCTTGATTAGCTTAATCATTTTTTACCTTACCATGACAGATTAATCCCTTGAGTTAAACACCAATTCATATTTCCAAGAGATTTTCAAAAGGTATCTGTTAGCGAAGTCCTACGTTTTGCCCCTGGGAAGTATGATTGTCTCACTACGCAATATTTAATTCGCAGTATCAAATAGTTTGTTAATGAAGGGTAAAACGTCCTTCTCTCCTTGCTTCATTCAATTTGAAGTGTTATAAACTTCTGCTGATAAATCAGAATGCTTTGCTCGTAAATTCTCTTCCAATTCTACCCTTGAATTATCTGGAGTATCTTTGCTTGACTTTCCACTTAGAACTAAGTATCTACTGTGTGATAAGAGCATATAACTCTTGTTCATGGTTTCTGCTCTCATTTAAAAAATACATCCCCAGTCAAGCAAGAACTCTCGATGAGTCAACGACAGGCTACTAGAATTAAATAAAAAAGGAATGGAAAACTTTTTTTTTCATATTTCAATGCTTATTGCTTCTCTCACCTCAAACTAAGACAACATGCCATACTTGATGTTACTACAAGTAGGCCTTTAAAGATGCTTTGCGACTCCGTGATAAAAATCTTTCATTATTTCAA
Organism: Acanthosepion esculentum; assembly: GCA_964036315.1. Taxonomy (NCBI): domain Eukaryota; kingdom Metazoa; phylum Mollusca; class Cephalopoda; order Sepiida; family Sepiidae; genus Acanthosepion; species Acanthosepion esculentum. The sequence goes on along the minus strand of OZ038486.1, from coordinate 34,219,900 downwards.
TGTGTTTCTTCCCTGTTTCAAGCTCTTTCCTTTTCTGATAACTTATACTACTACTCTTTCCACATCCATAGCCAATGCCACGAAAGTTAATATAGGGAGCCACCATAGGATTGTAGCTTGAAGTGTCGAATTGGTTTTAAAATTGATAGAAATGAATTGCCAGGAAGCAAACCCACCCGTAAAAGAGCAAAGAGAACATCGCTGAATTTCTGGTCAAACGTCTGAGTAGATTCAAGGCTTTTGGAATCATGAAAATAATATGGAAAATATGAATTGCATCGCATACGGAAAATACTTGAACCATTTACGATTTTCGATTTTACTAGTAACAGAATCATATGAAGAATGATTAGAAAGGAAGTAAGTAAGAAGAGAATGTAAGTCTTAAAACAAATAATAATATACAAGAAATATCCGTAAAAATGTCACTGTTTTCCTATTTTCATCTTAATTCATAGGTTAATAAATGAATGGGCTCTTTGCGAGTTCTACGACCATAAAATACCCGTGGATATTCTCCTGTTTCATCGAAGAATGTTTGAGCTTAAAAACTTCACCCAAATATAGCAATGACAATCATAAATATGTATATAGGTCATTTTTAAGAAGTACAAATGGAAAGATCTGAAATTGACAAGTTTTTCCATTTCAATGAAGCAGATGTTAATCAAATGATTGTTATCCCATGTTTCCTTTTTCTTTCTTTCTTTCTTTCTTTCTTTCTCAATGAAACCAAACCGCGTCTTTGATATGTATTTTCCGTCTTTATTCGCGATCAAAAAGGAATAGTCCATTATTTAAGAGGCATTGAAAAGGCATAACTTACGTCATAATTGGAGAACCCAGTAATAATAATAATAATAATGATAATAATGATGATGATGATGATATGATGAGAATAATAATAATAATAATAATAATAAAAATCATAATAATAAAAAAAAAAAAATAATAATAATAATAATAATAATAATAATAATTAGGTTGTCCAGATCACCCTACGAGTAAAATCCCATATATTAAGAAAAGTGCTATCAGTTAAATGTAGGTTCCTCCAAAAATTCGGTATACTTAAGGTTTAAATGTATTTTTTCATAAAGGAAAAATCCTTTTCGAAGCTTTCCAATTAAAAGTTAAATGATTAAATTTTCTAATTCCAGGGAAAAAAATACTGTGGAGTATTTCAAATAGAAATTTGAGTGATTTTTAGTTAATGTTTCCGAAAAACCAATCGAAACGACCGTTTTTAACTTTTTTTAGAGAAATGTAAACAAACTTATTTTTCGGGTTTGAAAATCCCGCTAAAATAAGATATACATTTCTGAAACGTTACTTTCGTAAAATTAGCAAATTTAAAGTTAAATTAATCTGTTTTGAACAAAAATTACTTACTTATAGCATAAAATTTTATAGACAAACATTTCTTGGCCTCGGGGTCTTATTTTCACGTCTCCATCGATAATTTGATGGCTGAATGTGTTGACAGGTTTAGTACGGTGCATCAAAAGTGACATAACGGTTTTTTTTGTTTCTTATATTTTTTTTGTTTTTTTATAGTTACCTCTATTTCTTTCATTATTTAATAACTAAGATAATGATAACTAATTTTATTAATTATTAATATTACATTAAGTTATTACATTTTTAATTTAATAACTGCGATAATAACTAATAAAATTATTATTATATTAATAATTAAAATATCTCACTGAGTTATTAATTGTTTAAATTGATAAATGAGATAATTTTATTATCTCAATTTAGTTTTTAATTTAATAACTGAGAGTAAGATAAGACCTTTACATGTCAAGGGGCTTTCCCCAAGGAGGCGACAAGCTTTGAAACACGTGACCTTTTAACCACAATGTCACTTATGTCACTAAAAGAAATCTAACATTTTGACGCACAAAAAAAAATATTTTTAATTATGGTATAAAGTTTTGGTAGCATTATTTGTATTAAGTTTTTATTTTTGCTTAGTAAATATAGTCTTCACTTAAAAACTTAATAACCGACCCCATGCGCTGCATGAAAGAATTTTAAAACATTTTTTTAAAATTAAAGAAAAATAAAAAAAATGAAAATTGCAAGAAAAATGCAAACAATTCTTTTAAAAATTCTTTATTCATCGAAAAAAAATTTTTTTTTCAGATAATAATGTCCTTAATATATATTATTTATAAAAGCAAATAAAAGCCTATCTAATTTGATAATTAGAGAGTTTATTGCAGTTTTTATTTTACGATTTGGAGCAGATTTTTTAAAAGTTGGCAGTAGTTGTGAAAAAAAATGATTACCTAATTTCTCCAAGGAGTCCTGCTAATAAGTAATATAAAACAATTTGCGAACTCTTTGAAATTCTAGAAAATTTCATAAAATTAATTTGGGGGGGGGGTAACTGATATAAAAAAAGATTTTTACTAAGATTTTCTAAAAATAAAAATTTCAAAAATAAATTCACTCATTTTTTAATAAGTCCTGAAAGTTTCATTTAAATTAGACAATTGTTTGATTTTTTACAAATGAATGGGTTTCCCCCGAAACTGCTACGCTAAAAAATGGCGATGACCACAAGGCTTACCAAGTTAATAAAAAAAAAAGAAATTTTTGACCCAAATTTAGAACGTGTTAGAAAGAAGGAAAAAAATTAAAAAATATTTAAAAAATACTTTGTTCTTTCCTCTTAATAATTACATAATCATTTTAATGATGAAACTTTGTTTTTATTAAGTTTCGGACCTTTTATCATTATGCTATACTGATTTTTAGCGAATTGTTGGAGGTACCTAAAATGACAATTCTCCTATAGGGCCTAAGGACCATAGTTTGGACCCGGCTCTACAGGATAAAAAGTAGGAAACGTAACATACACAAAAAATAATAATAAATCTTCAAAAAGCTATCAAAATACAAGGACCTTGAAATCGAAATCTCGAAAATATGGCACATGGGAACATCAACAATCCCTGTTGTAGTTGGAGCACTCGGATTGGTTGGCTAAGATTCCAGTAGACTAATTGACGGGATTCCTAGAAGCCCATGCCTTAAAGAAATACAAACAATTGTTCTCACTAATAGAGCCCACACCTTACGTATGTCAAATATGTGTATTGCTGTTCTTTTTTTTTTTTTTTTTTTAATTGCTCAGTGGAAAATGTCATGATGCCATTTCTGACCTTAGGTCTCTGGTCGGGAAATGTGTACATACCAGAAATCAAACATAATAATAATAATAATAATAATAATAATAATAATAATAATAATAATAATCCGGGGAGTAATGGACATTTGGAATCACAGGAAAATTGCATGATACCTACATCTGCTGACCGTGGTCCGGTATCTATGCATTAATTACCAGATATATGGTATTATCTGAGAAAGTACAAAAATAAAAAAGTAATGCTCATTTGTGACGTTCCAAAAAATATCATTAAAGAAAGTCCACGGAAAGGAAATCAGTCGACGTATGCGGAATGGGTAGAAAGCATTCAATAAAACTAGAGATAATCATGAAATGCAACTGACCAATATGCATAAGACGTCAAGTGCAGGCAGAATGTATAAATGCCCGCTATGACGTACAGGTGCGAAACACACAAAATCGATAAGAAACAAAGTAAAATATGAACAGCCAGAGGCTCTTGAGTATTTGGAAGACGAATTAGGTTTGGTAGAATAAAGAGCAGGGAAAAAAAAGCTATTTACTTAAAGAAATGCTGCCAACACAGAAGACACAAGGCAGTGATACGAGACCCGCCCGAAAGATGTCAAGGAATTCATCCCCGTTTATCCAAACTGTTTGTCACAGTAACCCCTTTTGCTTTCTGAAAAAAAAATGTGAAGTCGCTGTTTTGGTTGAACCGAAACAAAAACAGGTGATATTTTTTTAAACCGGGAAGGAACAACTCAACACGGCCAACTCGACACCGCCGACTGAGCGCCGAGACAGCTCAGGACTGAGACAGTTCAGGACCGAGACAGTTCAGGACTGAAATATTTTAGGACTGAGGCAGCTCAGGACCGAGACAATTATGGGCCGAGACAGTTCAGGACTGAAATAGTTTAGAACTGAGACAGCTCAGGACTGAGACAGTTTAGGACCGAGACAGTTCAGGACTGAGACAGTTCAGGACCGAGACAGTTCAGGACTAAGACATCTCAGGACCGAGACAGCTCAGAACCGAGACAGTTATGGAAAGAGACAGTTCAGGACTGAGACAGCCCAGGACCGAGACAGTTCAGAATCGAGACAGTTCTAGACCGAGACAGTTCAGGACTGAGACAGTTCAGGAATGAGACAGTTCAGGATCGGGACAGTTCAAGACTGAGACAATTCAGGATCGAGACAGTTGAGAATCGAAACAACTCGGCAACAGAAAAACATATTTTTTAATAATCGAATAAAAGTAATTTATCAAGGATTAAACCTTAATTAGTAAATGTTTTTTCTTTAAATAAGGCATTTATTAAGTAAAATATAAACCATTATTTTTTTTAATTATCTTTAATAAAGTAAATCGTAAAGAAATTTATTTTTTAATAAAGTAAATTGACATATAAAAAAAATAATTCACTAAAACGCACTTGTGTTTAATTATTATTTTAATAAAGTAAATCGAAAAATGAATTGTCAGTCCTGGGTTGTCCTGGCGTTCAGTCGATGGTGTTCAATCGGTGGTGTTGAGTCGGCGGTGTTGAGTTGCCCTGCACCCTATTTAAACATCATATTTGCTTTGTGCTACGCCTACGGTTTCACGACGTGCATTTTTTTCGTTTGACTGGCGATATATATTTTTAAATATATTAATGTTCACCAAATGCAATGCCCAAGAGACACTCAAGGTAGTGGTTTATTAAATGAGTTTGTTGTAAGGATGTACCAAAAAAGAGTAAGAAGTGTATATAATGAGGATAAGGAATGGTAGATAATGGTTGACCCTAGACTTGAAGAGGTTAAGATTGTAGTGATAGGGGATGCATCTTTTCTTGAGTCTCTTCCAACAACTTAACAATTCTGGGAAAGAAACAGTGTGAAGGAAATCTTACCAATAGTTGCGCTAAATTCCCTAAGAAAGCGTCTGCTAAATAGACAACAGGGGAGATCGATGAGGAGAATCACAACAATGTAATAAAAACTGTTTCTTTATTCCATCTACACGCTGCTCATTTTAAGGATCATAGAGTATTTTACCCACTCTAGTGTACCAAATCGAAGAGGAATTGGAGAGCCGAGTTCAAATTCCAGTCAAATCCATTACATTCACTTACGTGCTAATACCCTTGGGAAAGGTATGAATCCTCTTCTTCTCCCCCAGCTATGGGTAAATAGTAGGACACCCCGGGTTCTATAAACTTGTGTGGCAACTGATCTATCGCAGAAAGAAATGGCGACCTATTGCGAGAAAAAAATCTGCCTCGTTAGTCATGTATCGAAAAATAGATGATCGCCTAACCGTGTATCACGCATGCTACATAACTGACTGAGTGTACCAAATATAGGTTCCGGTGCGAATTAATTGTTTCTTTCAAACCTCATCCCCCCCCCCCGCTTTGGCACGTTGCTTATTTGATACGGCGGGCTTAATTTTTTCAAAGAATTTCCTCCTCGAAACGATTGCTTCCATATCTATTTATGTAAAAAAAAAGTTGCAAAAATTCTAATTGACACGACTATTCCAGACAGCACTTGTGTTTAGTACAAATATATGGGACATTGGCATCAAATGAAGAAAACTATCCAAAAATTG
>OZ038486.1:34169150-34209150 GCA_964036315.1 Acanthosepion esculentum | reverse complement strand
GAGTAATGTTGCCATATGTGTTCTGTAGACACTTCTGTTTGCCTCGAGGTTCTTGATAAGACCCAGAGACGGATATGCAATGTAATTGGCCCTGATCTGGCATCTCGTCTGTAGTCGCTCTCTCACAGACGTGCTGTTGCCTCTCTCTGTCTTTTTTACAAATACTTTCATGGTAATTGCTCCGATGAGCTGCTTGCGCTGGTTCCCAGACTTCATGAATTGAAGCGTCCTATGAGGCTGGCATCTCGCTCTCACCCTTTCACTGTTCAAACTGTTAAATGTAGCCGTGTCTTCTACTCCAATAGCTTCATATCTCGCACCTCTCGCCTGTGGAACTCCCTTCCCTATTCCTGTTTCTCTGATAGCTATAATTTCCAACTATTCAAATGTAATGTCAATCGACATCTCCAGTTGCCTTGATCTATCCACTATCCTTCTCATCCTTTCCTCTAGCACTTCTATCTGCTCTCGCTCCAAATCCTCTGTAATCCCTTGCGTGCTAGTGACTTCCCGCCTTGCTTGGGGTGAAATGCTTAATATATATATATATATATATATATATGTATTATAATAATATTTTTAGAAAAATATGATTCCTTCGCTACATAAGACGAGCGCCGAGACCCTCAAGATAATTATTGAACTTAAGTTGAATTAAGGTATCGAGTCCCGTTTCATCCTCAAGCGAAAATTTAGGAATAAGCTATCTTGTGGTTTGCGCGTGTTTATAAGTATGGTCTTTTGTAACATTGATTACTATGGAAACGGCTGGGGGCGGTCATTTTGGTTAGGTGATCGAAGAGTTAATTCTTATCTACAGATCAGTCACCTTCGGAAAGGTTATGCCAGGTTATGGTGGGGTGTCTATTTCAAAGCTGCTGGTGGCGGTCACCGTCTAGTTAGTTTAAAGCGAAATATATTTCATGGCGCGACGGCCAGTCGTTAAGTGTCGAGAGGATTTTGTTTTATTATTATCTATCTATTAATCTCTTTATTTATTTGTTTATTCAAATGGCTATTTCATATACAAACGCGTTGCACTGAACTACAATTTGTTTTGTTTTTTGGTTTTTTTTGACGACTTCACACAGGGTTTTTCTATTTAATGATTGGGCTATGGTTTTAAGACTTTTATTAAACTATGGAGTTTATTTATTTATTTATCTATTTTTTATGTTAATTATTTAATGCGAACATTTGTTGATGTCGGCAAAAAACCATTAACTCCTGCCTATGGTTTAATAACTTTTCATTATTTAGAAACTTAATGATGTGTTGTTTTTCATGTAGGCATAAAGGGCATGGGTCATCCCAGGTTTTACAAGTTCTTGTTCTATTTATTATTTTCCATTTTACTTTTGGTGTTTTATTCGTTTCTTTTAAATGCCAGAAATATTGGGATAGAAATGTCTGATTTCTATTTTGAATATTGTTGAAGGACCTCGTGTGTTGTCTCCATCTAATTTTAAATTTATTCCTCGTTGACCCAATGTATATCCTATCAGTGCTAGGACTCTCAATGGATGAGATAGTGCATTGGTATACCACGGATTTTGTGAGGCATTTATTTTCTAACGGGTAGTCTTTAGGGTTTCTACAATCACATAATTTTTCATTATTTTTTGTCGAATTTCAGTTTAGGAGTTTTATTAATACTGTTTTGGCATGCGTGTTTTTCCAGGATTTTATTATTATGTTTTTTTTATGATTATTTACCTAACGTGTTCTTTCCTATTTTTCTGCAATACCTTCACATATTTATTTATTTATTTATATATATATATATATATATATATATATATATATCTGTGTGTGTGTGTGTGTGTGTGTGTGTGTGTGTGTGTGTGTGTGTGTGTATGTATTGACAGGGTCTCTGAGTAATAATAAATTTAAATATCTATAGTTTCATAATGCGTGAAAACCTGTATTTCAAATGTTGCCTTATGTTTGTTCATCTGTGATTCCAGAATCCAATGAGAGAAAAATCATTTATTTAACATAGAAATGTATACTTTTCAACATAATATCCATCCTTGTTAGTGTACTTAATTCAATCCTTTCGCTCGAAGTTTATGCGGTGAAAATTTCAGACTAAATTTCAGTTAATAGGTATGTCTGACGCTACCAACTTATTGATCCATCATCATCTCAGTTATTTACATTTTCTTTTAATTTGATAAGATTTATACAATTTTTGTTTTAATTTTCTAAACTATAAAGATTAGGTTCTTTTTAAAACTCGGAAAGAATCATTTTTTCCATTGCGCAAACAGCGACACGATTACGGAGATCGCTATCACTTGACGCTGATAAGAAATAAAATTTAACACAATTCTTTACTTTTCCCATAAAAACAAAAACCAGTTTTACGTGATCGTAAATTGAATAAATTTAGTGGCACTATATTTTTTTTCTTTTTGGCTTACAATTCTTTTGTATGCAAATTGAATGTCTGGACTGAAGATATTGGTAAATTGGCGTACGTCGTGTGACAACGTACGTATTTCGACCTCGACATTTCTGACGTAATAACGACAAAATGTAGGAAAGAAAGAAAGAAAGAAAGAAAGAAAGAAAGAAAGAAAGAATGAATGAAGTAAGAACAAATGTAAATGGAAAGAAAGTAAGAAAAAAGAAAGGAAGGAAAAAGAAAACGAAAATGGAAAGAAATACAGACGTGGGAAAGAAAGAATGAAAATGGAAAGAAAGAAAGAAGTGAGCAAAATGAACTGCAAAGGAAGAAAAATGAAAAAAGAACGAAAATGGACAGAAAGAAAGAAAGAAAGAAAGAAAGAAAGAAATGCAATGAAAAAAAATGAGAGAGAGAAAGAAAATGTAAAAAATGAAAAAAGTACGTAAATGGACAGAGAGAAAGAAATGTAAGAAAGAAAGAAAGAAAGAAAGAAAGAATAACATGAAAAACAAAGAAAGAAATGTAAAAAAAAAAATGACAGAACTAAAATGGAAAAGAAAGAAAGAAAGAAAGAAAGAAAGAAAGAAAAAGGCAAAACAAAATGTGAGACATACAATGATCGGAAGAAGAAATGAAGAAAAATAGAGATGGGTTAAATAGAAAATAGAAAAAGGCATAAAGCCAAGAATAGAAGCAAAAGACCAATAAGCCGCCTAACAAATTAGTGGAGACAGAATTCAAGAAATTAGTGGTCAGTTTTATTTTCTGAATCAATGCAAACACTAATGTCTGTCTGATTAATAAAAGTGAACGTCATGACTTGGCGGCGCCTGCTCCTAACTTTGTTCTTGTCTCTTTTTAAAGAAGGTTTCTTCGTCGTCAACTGAGTTCGTTTCCAAATCATTTATACCACTAGGCCGCGTCGTAGCGTGGGAATATTCCCGATTCTTCCCACAAAATAATGAGTTTCTGAAAATACGTACAAACATTGCGCATGCGTGGGTAAATGAAATAATGTCACGTGTTCTATTTACCAGGGTTTTTGTTCTTTATTGATTGCTGGTCAGTAAGGTGTGCACGCGCTCGCATGCATGTGTGCGTGAGAGAGAGAGAGACAGACAGAGACAGACAGACAGACAGACAGGCAGACATATCAAAATTTAGGTGATAATATTGGTGAACATTTTTAATTGCGACGTTCGATTGATACTTTTTTAAAAATATCTTCAGGCACACTATGTCTCTCTCGTTGGGGATCATCGGCAGAATAACAGAGAGGAGACATCTTTAGCAGGGCCGCCGAACAAGGTTAAAGAACCCCCACCTCTCCATGTGATACTGTTATACCCCGCCGGGTGTCAAACTGGTACTTCAAGAGCACGGGATAGCTCTGATTACTAATATTAGTATTAATAGTAGTAGTGGTATTAATAGTAGTAGCTCTTTATTTTCCTATGCTTTGTTTTGTCCGAGCTGCCACCAAATCTCAACAAGTGATCTCAAGAAACTACAAGTCATTGTATCTAAAATACTATCAAGTGAAGAGGTAAAAAATGTCCAATATTTGCGCAAAAACTTTGAAACAAAGAATTTCACAATTTCTTTGTAAATTTCTGAAGTTTTCAATTCCAAGAGATCATTGAACGAAAATGGATAAAATATTACCGTCTTCTTTTACTACATGGAGAGGAATTTACGTAAGATGGGAGATTCTTTTGCCATTCACTTTGTGGGAGACTGCCAGCAATTTCAGTTGCATATGCGTTTCTATCTTGTGATTAGTATTATTATTATTGTTATTATTATCATTTGTATATGTTATGTTTCCTACTTTGTATCCTCTAGAGCTGGTTCCAAACTATGGTCCTTAGGCCCTATAGGAGAATTGTCATTTAATTGATAGCACTTTTCTTAGTCTATGGGATGTTCCTAGTAGGGCGATCTACTGGGAAATATGCATGTTGATGTTACATGGGATACTGTTAGTAAAATTGTCCTTTCCTTTACTCACGAGGCCCAGAGCTCCGATAACTATTGGTACAGTCTCAGTGCTCATTCCCCACACCCTGTTAATCTTGATCCTCAGGTCCTTGTATTTGGACATTATTATCATTATTATTATTATTATTATTTCCTTGGATTTCTCTTTTATACACTTTTCCTTCGGGTCCCAGCCAGAGACCTAAGGTCATAAATGTAAAAGAAAAAACAAAACAAAAAACAAACAAACTAAGATCACACACCTTTTACATAGATAAAGCTCTTCGCAATGTGTGAGCGGTACTTGTCAGTACAATATTTTGTATTTCTTTAAGGCATGAACCACTATGGATCCCTTCAATGAGTTTATCGGAACATTTGAAATCAATCCGAGGGTAATAACGACAAGTGGAATTATCGATGTCCTCATGTGCCACATTTTTTAGATTTCCACTTCAAGATCCTTGTATCTTGATTGTTTTTGTTTTTTTAAAGAACTTCAAAGATATATTACAGTCAGCAGAGTCTACCACGTCAATAAGAAGGTACCTTCTGTTTTTTGTGGGGTCTGTAATCACAAATAACTGGACGATTAACTTTGTCATGTCTGTATGTATTGTAAAGTCCGTTAAATTTTTCAGAGGTCCTATCTCTGTAATTGGGTTTCGGTAATATTCATACCAATTTCTTGAGGCTTCCTTTCCAGAAAGATTATTATTATTATTATTATTATTATTATTATTATTATTATTATTATTATTATTATTATAGTGGTTGGCCTTTGCTTTGTGCGGTTCGTGTTGTCTCCAAGTCTCAACCAGACACAAGAATTTTCTTTTATATCAGAAGATGCAAACAGTTTAGATGCCACGCGATCTCGGCAAATATGTAATAGTGGTGAGTGCATGGATAGAAAGCTACACAAGTCGTGGGAATTACCAATAAGTATGGTTTTACAATTCATATATCTTTAGGCCGTCCAGGAATCTTATTATCGTTATTCGTAGTAGTAGTGGTTGGTTGGTAGTAGTAATAACTGGATTTTCACACCAGTAAAACTGGTTACATTCGTTGAATATCAAGTGAGGACATTTCTCCTTAAATGCGCGCTCTCCTAAATACTATTCTTGCCTTTAATAATGCATTTATTTGAATGGTTGCTATTCTTCCTAGGATTTCCAAGTTTTTTGGCTTCTTTGCAAGAACCTTTAGAACTGATACCATTATATCTCTTATGGGTATAATTGCGAACTTAATGTTCTAAAGTTTTTTAGAAACCCACGAAAGTGTAAATGTTTTCGTGCTTTTTATTTTCAATTTCTGTTTGCCGCAACTACAATCCAATACGAAACACATCTTCTTGTACAGAAAACACAGATCTTTTCTTTTAGCCTTGATTAAGAAATCCGAATTTCTTTTAGCCTTGATCGAATTTCAAACATCCAGATAAGTGTTTTTTTTTTCTCGCGCGCTGTAACAGATTTCGAAAATCCGAAGACAGGGAAAGATGTGTTTTCGAAGCAAAACAAAGTATTGAGAAAAAGGAAAATTTCGTGTTGGATTATGTCTCCACTGTTTTCTAAATCGTTTTTCTAGTTTATCATTTATGGTTAGACTATTCAGCAATCTTTAATTTGCTAAGTTAAAGTAGTTTCTTTTTTCTTTTCTTTTTTCAATGCGATAATGCCACTAAAACATAAGGGGTTACTGGAAGTGAAAGAGAATGGGAAGACTTTTGTAAGGAGTAAGGACAATGAAATAACAGAACTCATGAAGAAAGAAGGTAGAGATTGGAATAGAGTTCCTAAAGCGGGAAGTGTATCAGAATAGAATTTATGGTTACATAAATTCTATTCTGATACACTAGATATTTCAACAGTAGGATGGTTAGTCATACAAGCCAATCTACGCTTAAATTCACGCAGTTGATGTACTAAGGTAAGGTGGAAAGATCATCAGAACAATTTCCACGGAATTGTTTATAGAAAAAGACAGGTGAAGGTGGTGAGAAAGTGGGTGAAATCGAGGTGGCAGATCAGGACTGATTACATTACAGACGATTCTTTGGATGTGTCTATATTTCTGAGATGAGGTATTATGTACACTGTTTACATTATTGTCCTCATCTTTGTCGCCATATTTATTACAACGTTTCGGCCATTGTACGCTCCGGCCTTCTCTCAGGTAGTTGGAATGTTGAACTGAAAGAGTGTGAGTTCAATACCTGGTTAAGACGGTGGAGAACTTGGATTGGGGAATTAACAAGAGATAACTGATAACTGACATCCATTAGACATAGCACGTGGAACTGGAACAGTCTACCCCAGTGAGCGAAATAAAGGGTTAAGTTCGACATTCCAACCACCTGAAGAAGGCCGGAGCGTGCAAAGGCCGAAACGTTGTAATAAATATGGCGACAAAGATGAGGACAATAGTCTGAATAATATAAATAGTGATTCTTTGGATTTTGTCAAGAATCCTGAAATATATAGCAGGCGAACCATAATATTCAATTCACGGACGAATGGTTTGATTTATAGACGTACAAGATAGATTCTAATGAGAAAAAGTGTCTGGTACGTCACAGTGAACCAACTTTCCTAGCAGTAGACCTATAATAACTCCACTTTATATCAATGGAAAACGTAAACCCAAGAAAGAGAAAGTGATTAGGATCATCCATGACGATGGAAGACAGAAAAGGTTCTCTATGGAGATTAAATGTAAGCAGTTTTGTTTTGAGTCGTTAAAATTTACAAGCCATTCCTTGCCACAATTAACAACTGATTGGAAGACCTTTTCGAGAACAGCTGCCAGTTTTACTTTCTTGGATTATCAGATATTTTATTTACACAGAAGTAAGTAGTTGTGTCACCAATATAAATGCCTAGTTGGGAATCGATGGCACCGAGAAGGTCGTTGTTGAAGATAAGAAACAACATGGGACGGATAGAGCCTCGAGGGAGTCTTACATTAATGTGAAATGATCGAGAAGCGTGGCCTTCATCACGGCCTTAACTACACGATTTTTAAGAACAATTGGATTAAGCCAAATATTCGTTCAGAGACACCCTAGCCCATGAGCTTATGAAGAAGATCATCATGCCAAACCGTGTCGAACACCTACGAGTTATCTAAAGCCACAGCCCGGACTACGATGTTCTTACCTAAAGCCTGTTAGACAGATTCTGTAATAATCGTTAACATATCTGCGATAGACTTAGAGAGACGAAGGCCACACTGTTTATCCGTGTGAATTAATCAATTTGGCGTTGATTAGATCCTGTAATACTTTGCGAAATTGAGGAATTTCAGAGGAGTATTTCCAACAAGCTGGAAAGCAAGAAGTAGCAAGATATTTATTGTAGAGTTCGGAGAGAACAGGAGCCAGTTCAGAAGCGGATTTTCTTAAGACAATTACAAGGGATACCATCAAATCCGCAAGCCTAATCGGGATAGAGTTTGGAGATGACAGCAGAAACACTGATAGCAGAAACTACATTTGCGGTAGCACAATGCACGAATAGTGCTCTAAGCATTAAGGGTAGAGCTATTATATACTGCCATAGAAATGCAATTTATCGCTTGGTTGATATTTGCTCGTTTTACGCACATGAAACTATCAGTAGCAGACAATTTTTATGGAATTATATGCATATATATATATATATATATATATATATATGTGTGTGTGTGTGTGTGTGTGTGTGTGTGTGTGCTTGTGTGTGTTTATCGTCACGTTCATTACATCAAGAGAATAATCATTTGTTTTAAATTGTTCATTTTTATTCTTGTAATTAAAATGTGGCATCGCTTATCGATAATAGAAAGAAATATTACAGTTTGAGAATATTTTCCCGGCCCTAATTTTTTGTTCTCGTTAGGGTCAAATTCTATTAATCCAACAGAGTGTCTTGTAAAATCTCTTAAACTTTTATGAGAGAGAGAGAGAGAGAGAGAGAGAGAGAGAGTGAGAGAGGGGAGGGTTAAATCCTAAAAAGTTAAGGTCAATAATTTTCGCACATTTACTGTTTTCATTCACGTGTTAAACATTATGAAAAACGAAAGTCAGGGTTTGTTTTAATTCTACGGGGAAACAATGGCCCATCGGTTTTTCCGAAAGAACTTGATTAACCGGTGTTAACAAAATCGACGGTTTCAGTCTATAAATATCATTAAGTTGTGTGGATCATGTCTCTTGAGGTTTGAATAAAATACAATAAAAAAAAAACAATAAAAATAGGACCTTGTGGCTCGTCGGTGTACTATGCTGGGCTCGTCATGAAAGTTTTCGGCGATAATAGTGTTACTTGGCCATCATCTCCTTTTCGCGTAATATGGGATAATTAGCATTAGATTACGTGATACCAGCTGCAAAGAATTATCCATTAACTGGCGTAATAGAAATGGCTACTTGATTTCTCAAAGACCTTCAATCAATTTATTCTATGACATAGAAGGGTTCATTGATTGAATTTCTTACAGTATTAGGGTTACTCAGAATTGCCATTATTTACATTGTTTGGACTGTTGTCCTCATCTTTATTGCCATATTCACGACGTTTTAGCCTTTGTACGCTTCGGCCTTCTTCAGGTCATTGGAATTTCGAACTGAACCCTTTATTTTGTCCACCGGATCATTCTATGCCTCTTCCAGATTCCTCAGTTATTTCTCTGTAACTCTCCAAGTTTTTCTTCACCACTACTGTAGTCACAACTGTTTAGGTCAAGTTACTGGATCCAACCAACGCTTTTATCTACTGGACCATGCGTCCTTGAGAAACGTCGTTAATATAGCAATAAAGATGTGGACAACAGTCCGTACAATGTGAAGAATGTTAATAATTACAATACCTCATGTCAGAAATATAGACAGATATTAGAACTGCCATATCCTCTACACTAACGTGAAATAGGTTTTTACTGAGTTACATGGTAGCAGCAACAGCAGCAGCAAGGAACAAGTATTGACCAAAGGTATTAGTGCAAAAGTATCCACAAGTAAATCAGCTGCAATATGTATTCAATTAGAAGATCCCATAGCTTTTACCTTTACGATATGCACCTAACGTAATGATTATTGACACAAAAAGTGCAATCGAACAGCAGCATTCAAATTACAGTCGAATATCTTGCCTTTGCTTTGCACTAACAGATTCAGAAAATTCATCTCTTCTTCCTCCCCAACTTATTGGTTACATAGCAAGATAGACGGGACCATTAGGTCTTGGTTGGCAGCCAGTCTAGAAAGAACACAACGCTGAATTCCAAACAATAGAGAAGGCAGAAAGAAGCCACTCCACTATGGTAAGCCATGGTAATTCACAGATAATAAAGAAAAGTAATATGTAAAGTGTCGTGATCGTTTTCATCCTGAATGGTAATAGCATACAATAAAAATACCTTTCAGTCATTCCGAATTATGTTTTTGTTTAATTAAAAGCAATTTGAAAAAGTGCTCAAGTTCAAATGTACAGTTTTATTCATAAATTGCTATCTTTATAGACTGTCTTGATCCAAAGATTATGCAAGCAGTTTCTTTCTTGATTCTACTAACCTAAAGAAAAATTGTTTTTGTTAAAATATCTTTTCTGTAAACAGAACTGGATCTAGAACAATGTTGATATGACTCTCTTCTAAGTATTGCTGCCTAGAAACACAAGAGTGTCTCATAACAAAACAACTTTTTTGCATGCAACACCAAATGAACAACATTTTAAATGATTTCCCTTTCATGAAACCCAACAGAGCATTATTTTGTTGTTTGCCTATTATTCTAGTTATAAGCATATTTTTCTAATTAAATCTATTAAAATATTGTCTATTCTTCAGCAAGGTGTTTTTAATATTTTATTAAGGTGTAGCATAGTACGATACAAGGCCATGATTTTAGGCCATTCAGTGAAGATCAAGCCCACGTCAAATACTTGGAAATAGTTTTAACTGCTACTCTAAAACGAGGCATTTCTTATTTCTATTTACTAAGTTTATTTTAGTCTGGTACAAGCTGATCAGCGTGGAGTACTGGGTATTGAATTACTACACTGTTGAATTGGTCTCTGACTTGCTAGTGTATTATAACTCCAAGACCACGAAAACCAAACTAGTTACATTCCATCACCGCCATTCAGACCCTGAACTACCGCCAGTCTTGATGAACGAATGTCCCCTCGAGATGGCAACGTACCTCGAGAGGATATTGGGCCTCAGACTCACACTCGACCTCGAATGGAATCTTATATACTATCCATTGCTAAAGATACAGGTAAAATGATCAGCTCCCTGTACCTCTCCAGTAAGTACCTGACTCCTCAATCTATCCTCTACCTTTATAAGAGCCAGATCAGGCCGAAAATGGTGTACTCTCGCCCAGTCCTCACTCTCCAGTCTTGGTAGAGTTTAAAAGCGTATCCGAGTCCTTCTTGGAGAAGAATTATTTCCACCCTCCAAACTCTCTCTCGTGGCGACATGTGGCGGGTTTCTCACTGCTTTATCGCTACTACAATGGAAAGTAAACAGACGAACTACATTCCTTGGTCCCGCTTGGTCTAAACTTCACGGCTAGGACCCGCCATGCCACTTACATAGTAGTAGATTACCCACGTTTCCTCCATCCACGCAAATAGCTTCTTCCAGCGAACCATTGCCCTGTGGAACAGACTCCCAAGATGATGTTACCCGATCACTACAATCTTAACCGTTATCTTCCCCTCCTATCCATATAAACTACCCCTTAACGTAACTCTCTACCTTGAGTGCCCCGACGCCTCCGGGTGTTGTACATGGTGCACCTTACCGTAAAATAAAAAATGGCGGAATGCCGAACTAGAACTGTTGGACGGCTTCTCTCAGCGATAAAAACGGCAATGTCTGATGTGTGCGAAATGTTGTAACAAAATCATTTATTCTATTCTATAAAGGTTAATTCGAAGCATTTCTCACTTTCCCGTTTAATAAATCGCCTGTGATGTAAGGAAATTAATTTTATTGATAATTACCTTTGTGTTAATTGATATTTCCCAAGTAGACTATGATAGATCATGCCATATGTCAGTGGTAATGGTAATGGTAGTATTAGCCGTTTCCTTATAAGGAAACATTCGCTATTCATTATTCAAACAGCCAGTGCTAGTCTTGGTTGAAATTTATAATATTTTGCTCTTAAAACAATTTCTAATGAATATAGGTTTCTCAAATCCACTATATATTATCGCTCTTTCATATATGATGGGTTTGGTTTGGTTTGATTTATTTTGTTTTACAGCATATCAACCTCAATAGATTATTTATTGACGACAATATTTTTAGGATAGGTTCGTATGAATCCGTTTGTAGATTAGGTTGCATTGACATATTTTGTATTGCTGATGTTTTGTTTCTTTCTTTTTTTACTGGTATTTCTGCTATAATTTTTTTTTAGACTTTCATAGTATTTTGACCTCAATTTTGGGGGTAATTATTTGCCCATAGCTAGGAACCGAACAGGTGCTATCACCCTGGGTCAAGGTGGACTTGGGAAAAACAACAATTAAGAGGTGATTCCAAACTTCTCAAAATCTCATGATCAGAGGCGTTGCTGCCGGGTGTATTTTATCGTCATATCCAAGACGTCAGTATCATGGGGGCTGTATTCCTAACCTTTTGATTTTGTTAGTATGGAATCGTAACATCTTGATTATGTCATGATTTTCTCTTCGTCTTACATATGATAGCGCCAGTTCTTAAGATTCGAAAAAAACTATGGTCCTCAACTCTCTGGGAATTGTTATAACAGACGACGGGAAATATTACAGGCGACAGAAAAAAAAGCAAAAATGCCTTCCAGAAACTAAGGAAGTATGAAAACATAGGGAAATTAGAAACAAAGAAAAGAGTGTTGAACTGCTATGTCGTATCTGTCCTTCTGTACGACAGTGATTGCTGGACAACATTCTCACAGATGAAGAAGAGATTCATAACCACATGGAGTTAACACATTAAGAGAAAGGAAGGCTTAGAAAACATACTTACATGATGTATTGGGGGAAGAAGGGTCAGTGAGAAACATCGAGTAACTTCAGTATCTGTCTATATTTCTGATATGGGGTATTATGTTCACTATTTACATTATTCGGATTATTGTCCTCATCTTTGTCGTCAAGGACACATGACACAGTGGATAAAGGCGTTAGTTAGATCCAGTGACAGGACCCAAAGAGTATGAGTTCAATACCTGGTGGAGAACTTGGAGAGAGGAATTAACAGGAGATAACAGATAACTGAAATCCGTTAGACATGGCACATTGAACTAGAACAGTCTACCCCAGTCAGCGAAATAAAGGGTTAAGTTCGACATTCCAACCACCTGAAGAAGGCCGGAGCGTACAAAGGCCGAAACGTTGTAATAAATATGGCGACAAAAATGAAGACAATAGTCCGAATAATATAAATAGTGTATCGAGTAACTTAACTAACGTATTTGTGCGAATAGCTAGTAGAGCGGCAAAAGATAGGTGTAGGGAGAACTTTGTTTAGAACTGCAATGGACTTGAAGTTGTGCAGAGCCATAATCGTCCACGTCCTGAAGGGTTACGGCAAATAAAAAAGATCTTGACTGAGATTACTTCTTGAACAACGGTCTGCCAGAATTCATTGCTCGTCATTACTTTATGACCGACAACCATATATTTACTACTCTTAGTCTGTTTACAGGTACACAAGTGCTATGCGCCTAGTGAGGATGGATTTATAAACGACACAGCCTTTTAGTTGATTTACTAAACCCTATCGTCCTGGATACCTGTTAGATTCCCAGGTGTGAGTAAATAGTTAACCCCCAAACTGGGGTCAAAACACTATGAAAGTATAAAGAATTACAGTAAAAATACCAGTAATACATTTTCATACTAATAAAAATTATCAGCAATACATTTCTGTAAGGGAAAAAATATTACCAGAAATATTTTTTGTCACAAAAAAAAAAAAACATTTTTTGTAAAAGAAATTATTACTGCTCCCAAGAGAATTAAATTTCGGCATTGGATTGAAAATTGGATTGATATACGCTAAGACAACAACAACAACAATAACAATAAACAAACCAAACTAAACCCTAAACCATCCAAGTAGTCGTCGATAAAGATGTCTTTTTGAGCAACAGGGTTCATTCAGTATTCCCTCTGATTATAACATTTCTGAAATTAACCAGAAATCGTCATCTTGCAAACTAAAACAATTTCGTTCACAGTTAGAATCAAGTTGAGTCAAACAGCATCAACTGTTCAATCATAAACTCTTGTGGCTGAAACTAGGTTCAACAATGAGCTGTTTGATCCAATATTGTCGCTATTTAATTGACTTTGGCAGACATTACTTTGAACGAGCTGAGAAAGAAACGGTGAAGCGAAGGACGAGAGAGGAGGAAAATTGTACAGTAAGAACTTTTGCTGGCACCTTTGATGTTAGAAACATAGACCTGGTTATTACCCTGTTTGACAATATTAGCCAACGCGTTTCCATATCCCAAATCAGCCATATAAATTTTGACCTGGCGTGAGATGTGCCATCGTAGTAACGGCAAGCTAGATCAAAGGCGAATTACCAGTTTCTCAAAGCCAAGGCAATTCCACGTTCCGTTTTTCTTTTCCTTTCGGGCCTTCGGCATTCACGTTTCCACTTTTCATGTTAACAACACGTTCCTCTAATAACAGGAATGGTCTGGAGGTCAATAATGCCCGAGTCGACAATAATTGGTCACGTTGGCCATTTTCTTTCCTTTTGGAAATTGCATTGTTTGTCTGCGAGTCTTGGCCTGGGTGGTAGTTACGGACTATATTGGTGAAAGACATTTATTGGACTGCCAGAACGTTTCATTTGACGTGGTTATCGGTGTTTTGACGGCAAAGCCGACACTTAATCGGCAGAGGTGATAAGATTGAATGGATATCGGAAAGTAATACTTCTTGGAATTTTGCTTCCAAAACGAACGTTCTTTATAGCCAGGCGTTAATATTATTTTGTTTGTTTCTTTTTTTTTTGGTTTCTTCATTTCTCTGCTTACAAGTTTCTGTAATCGTCATTGCTTTTTTATATATATATATATATATATATATATATATATATATATATATATATATATATATATATATATATATATATATATATGTATGTATATATAATTTGTTCTGTATAACAGTAGTTTTGAGCGAACACACATACGTCCACACACACAGATGAACGTGTGTGTTTGACCAAATTCTGTTTGGAAAGTATAGAGCCATTTATTACTAACGAAAAAATGGCCTGCCTAGGGAAGTGATACTTTAGTTCCCTCCAAAATACTTTAGTACTTTCGGGATCACCATCGTCTCCATCGAGTACTGCTTAATCGTTTCAACGTCTATTTTAGCTTTGAGAAATGCAAGATATCTCAGTCAGGGAGTCAATTCAGAGATGGGTGATGTGATGGTTTCTTTCTCAAAAATGAATAAAAACAATACAAACAAACTGCACAAGACATGAAGTATATAACTTGATGATCATTGTGAATATGACAGTCACAAAATACATAAGCTTACCCAGTGGCGTTTAATGGTGTAACGCCAATGAAGAGTGCTCACGTGTATACATAAAGTTCTATTCTGAGTGTTAAATTATATCAAGGTTGCGCAACAGGTTCTCAAGGTATTAAAAATACCTGCATCATCTCCAGACAGACGTCTCTCTCTCCTTCTCCCTTTCTCTCTCTCCCCATATATATATATATATATATATATATATATATATATATATATATATATATATATATATATATATATATATATATAATGAATGTTTCTGACAAGTAACATTACACTTGTGATACTGACATTTTCGTGTAATTTGAAAATAGTCAGGTGGCAATGGGTAACAATGTATATTATTCACTGTATATATATATATATATATATATATATATATATATATATATATATATTTGAATTGGACATAGTCCGACAATTTATTTAAAGACATTTATAATATGTTTAACGTTCTTTTTATAGATACAAGTATTTAAGCAAATGCTCTGTTTTATAATAAACAGTATTAAATAACATTTACCGGCCTGAATGTCCGAGAAATTTTCATAGAAAATTTTCGTTCTCCGACATGAAAATTTCTCGGACATTCAGGCCGGTAAATGTTATTTAATACTGTTTATTATAAAACAGAGCATTTGCTTAAATACTTGTATCTATAAAAAGAACGTTAAACATATTATAAATGTCTTTAAATATATATATATATATATATATATATATATATATATATATACGATTAAATATAGTTTTACGGTTTGCTATATTTATGGAATAAAGTGCTCAATATTAGAGATAGAGCGTATGTAAATATAAATGTGAATATTGAAGTCAACACTCAGAGGCGACAGACGGTTTCATGCTAAACGCAATCGTCAGTCATCCAAAGTAAGAGAACAATAGTCTAAACTGGCCTCATAAGAAAAGTCATTCACATTAACACTTGCTCACAGAGTTATATATTATAAATTATTTATTATATACCCACGCACATACATACTGTATAAAAATGAATATGTTGTATAAATTATTGCATAAAATTGATCTTCAAGTATTTAAAAGCAATGTCAACAGTTATCTTCTGAAGGGAACTGAGTAAACGTTCCTGAGCTCGAAAAGACATGAAGTACAAATTCCATTAAACTGAAATAATATTTATGTTATATTTATTATATCTAATAAAATCAGAAAGAGACAGTTAAATTGAATGTATAATAAGAAAAGCAGGCTTAGGAAATTTGACACTCACAGGACATACTGAAGCCAAGAGTGTCAGAGAAAAGCAGCGAGTAATCTAACTAACGAGCTTGTGTAAATGGAAAAAGGAAGAAGGATTGTAAAAAATAAAGCTTTCTAAGAGCTACGAAGCAAAGGAAGTTGTGAAGAGCCATGATCGTCCACGTCCTGATAGAACACTGCACATAAAAGAAAACTCGCTCAGCTGTTCTTTTCTCCGTTAACTGCCGAGATGTGCCAGCAACAAGTGAGGTTTTCAAAGATATCTGGAAATAGGATAGATATTTGGATTATTTTGTTTATTAAATGCCATGAGATTTCTCAGGGTTGATAGTGGAGTGATTTCTCATTGCTTTCTCCCTGGTGATTTATTGTGCCACCACCTCTTGTTAGTTCTTCCGCCCTTTGATAGGGTTCATTTTTCATCCAAAGAAAAGACAAAATTTATTCAGAGCTACAAAGGACAGGAAATTTTAGAGAGTCATTATTGCTTACGTCCTTTGAATGAAGAAAATCAAAATGGATATCTATTATTTTTTGATCGAGTTCACCACAGGCAGTAAAACTACAGAAGAGGTTACTGGGCACGGAAGAGTCAGAAACAGTGAAATTGCTAAGAAGCGATAACAGAGGAAGAGTAATCAAGAGGACAGCAGATGGCGATTAACATTGCATCTACATTTTTGCATACTAAAGTTAGGTGGAAAGCATGGAGCATAAAGGGAGTTCCACAAGTGAGAAGAAACTGTTAGCATAGAATTTACGGTCACATCTAGCCAGCTCAACTGTAAACTGACGAGATTTCGTCGATAGTCTAGTACTGCGCTTAAATTCGAATAGTCTTGGCACCATAGGAAAGAGCTCATCCGAACAATTACCATGAAAGCATATATAGAAAAGTCAAAGGGAGACAACCTTACGGCAACAGGAAAGTGAGTGAATCCGAGACGACAGATCGAGGCCAATAATATTGCTGATTCTTCTTTGAGTTTCATCAAGGAGCTCTAGATAGATAGTAGGAGCACTGGACCATATGTGGTAGCAATATTCTAAGCAAAGACGACTGGTAGATTTATAGATGTGTAATATAGTCTCTGGAGAGAAAAACCGTCTAGCACGACACAGTGAACCAACCTTCCTGGCAGATGACCTATCAATAGCTTCAATATAATCTTTCCACTTCATGTCAGCTGAGAACGTTAGCCAGAGAAGGCGCAGCGAGTTAGTCTCCTTGAAGTCAACATCAGACATGCAGGTGAAAGGTAGAGAGGGGGGTCTTTTAGATGATTAATAGAGAGCAGTTTAGATTCGGAGGAGTTAAAATAAACAAGCCATAAAAATGTTTTTTTATAACAATGACAAAATACACACACACACATATATATATATATATATATATATATAGAGATAGATAGATAGATAGAGAGAGAGAGAGAAATTATTTATTAGGGGTATTGAATAATCATAATTAAGTAATTCATCAATTCTTGAAGAATCCCCAACAGAATGCAGAAAGCAGTGGACGGTCGTTTCGTCCTATATTTGGGACACATCATCAGTGTGCATACACTTCCGAGAATCGAACTCGGACCGTTACGATATGGGTAACAAACTAGACTCGATATAGCGAATTTGTGAAGAGCAGGCGCTATATCTAGTCTACTTTGAAAACTCTTTGTCACCGAGACCTGTTGGTCTAGTGGATATGACGCTTGTGTCATATCGTAACGGTCCAGGTTCGAATCTCGGTATTGTATGCGCACTGCTGATGAGTCCCAAAATAGGACGAAATGGCCGCCCAGTGCTTTCTGCATTCTATTAAGGATTCTTCTAGATTCGATGAATTACTCTCTCTATCTCTCTCTCTCTCGCTCTCTCTCTCTCTCTCTCTATATATATATATATATATATATATAAAGAATTAATGGATCCTATCCTGCACATAGAGTAAGATTTAGGTTATCGGGGAAAACAGAATCAGCTAAATTCGGATTTTACATGACGATTTTACTTGCTGTTGCTTATATGTCAATATACCGATATCTTTTTTTTATTGCTCATTTTTATATCCTATTTTATACCATCGGTCTTTTTTTTTTTTTTCGTTTTTGTTTGTTTTGGTGGCATTTATTTTCTAACCCCGCCCATTTTCCTATCTTCTTTAAACGGCCCTCATCTTTTTCTTTCTCTCTTCACCGTGTTTTCCTTTCTTAACGACCTTTACCCGAATTACACAAACACAGAATATTAAAGACTGACATGTAAATATATTTTGCGGTTTCGTGTCTTATACACTCTATGCACTTCTGTTCTGAGCTGTATGCATCTATTCTCAAGCATCTTCGGTTGTCAATCGACTTTTTATTTCGACTTACGTTTATTACATTTGGCTATTGAGCGTTTATGTCTTGCTATCAAATAACAACATAGCAAAAATGGCGCCTGAGTGACAGTGAACCTTTATTGCCTTCGAGTTAAATATTCATACAGCGTTAGCAGTTTTATGGATTTTGTAAGAACTAAATTGTGTCGAGTGTTTGCAATCAAACCATGAAGAATATGTAGAAAATATCGTTCTAAACATGACAGTCAGATTTTACAAATGTAAAAAAAAAAATGTAAAAACAACTTTTATTCCTCGATTGATTTCTACAAGGTGAGTTTGTGAAAAAATCCTTCATAGTATTTTGCATGATTTCTTGTTTGTGAGATTGGACAGCCTTTGTCTTAATTTTTAGTGCCATATCTCTTCATAACTTAAGGCAATTTGTTTCAGCACCGATAAGTCATCTAAAAAAACTTAATGAAATAGGCAGGGATTTTATGTTTCGCCAAAACGATCGGAAAACCAGGAAAATTCCAGATCACATACAAAGTTTTCAATACCGAAAGTTTCCATCCACGCTCCAGCGAAACATCCAGCGACAAAAAAGGTGTTTTTCCTATTTCAAATTTTGGAGAATGAGTCGAACTGAGAAATTTTCATCACGCCTTTGAATCTATCTATCTATCTATCTATCTCTCTCTCTCTCTCTCTCTCTCTATATATATATATATATATATATATATATATATATATATATATATATATATATATATATATATATATATGACTGAAATAAATATTCAGTCTAGTTTCCCTAAAAAAATGTCTGTCAGAGAACCCTTTCCTAATGAATGATTTAAGAGTGACAATATCATAATTACGAAATTACAATTCCACTAGACTTGATGTTATGGAGATGAACACACCTCTCCAGAATATAACTTGGATTCGTCCAAATAGCATATATACTGACACCGAGAATCGTCAAGAGAGAGCTAGCTGGAAGCGAGTTTTATATCCTTACTACAGAATTCAGTAAAACAACGTCAACTCCAAGATACATTATATTTCACGATTGTATTTGTTAGATTATTTTGTGTACTTTTGTACTAGTGAGCAAACCAAGATGAGCTGACTCATTTTGTAGTACACCCATAGAAGATTAACCAATCAGATGAAGAGACCTGCAAAAGTACGTTTTCCTATTCTTTCCAAATATCCACTGCCAACCTCTGATATGGAAGACCTTAAGAATTCCTGAATAGGTGCTACGAGACATTGGTGCTGTTACATTGGACAAATTACTTCCTACGTCGGATTGCTACATTCAAACTACATTAAACTGTATTACAGTATTATCTTCATTAACGGAACGAAGACATAACAGTGGCGACAAGGATTCGAAATCACACGGAAAAAAGTTCTCTCGCTTAGCAGAAAAATAGCTGGCAAAAAAAATTCGAAATTCACAGAAAAGAATTTTGTGGAGTTCGTGTATATTCACAGGGCGATGCGGAAGTCGACAAATTGCAAGGGTGTATGACAAACTGCTATTAGAAAAATTTTTCTTCTTCCTATTTAAGGACTATTGTACGAAAATAATGCACGATGGAAAAATTGAAGATAATTATTCAGCAACTATCGCAACAAATGCAGCGAGACCAGATTGAATATCGAGAACAGTTGAAGGCAATCCTGGAAAAGCAAGGAATAGGCAATGCGTCAAATACATTTTCGCTGGACCCAATCGCTAACTCAATCAGTGAATTTAATTAGGTCCCAGAAGAAAACATTACATTCCTATTGTACTTCAGAAGGCACGTGACCATAAAGACATAACATTTCAAACGGATCGTCTACACATGTACGGGTATCCATTAAAAGTAGTTTGAGTAATAAAAATATGTCGGAATAAAAATAAAATCCGTTAATTCTTTATCTATATATATATATATATATATATATATATATATATATATATATATATATGTCTGTGTGTGTGTGTTTATGTGTGTGTGTGTGTGTGCATGATTGTTATAAAAACGTTGTTATATATCTATTTTATCCTTCTTCCTTCAAACAATGGTGTTTGTTGTGTGTGTGTTCATGTCATCGACGGTATATTCATTTTGATCTTCACTGTATATTTCACATTTGAAACCATGTCGAGGCCTCAGCTGAATTTTAAAAAGAAACTGTGGAATTTGGAGAAGCAGAAATTACAAACAACCTATATACATGTTCAATGTGTCTAGGAACATTTTCTTTGGTATAAAAATGATGCATATGGTCTTCCAGTAGACACCCTCTTGATCCAGGGCAACACTACCTCCTCAACGTACTTGATGTAGGACTCTGCGCTGAGTCTGAGGCCCTCACCAACAAATTCGAGTGTTCTTTTCTTATCAGAACAATCAGAGTGAGTTTTCCTACCTACCGTACCTTCGTAATCACCATTAAACTCATCCAACTCTTCTAGAATGCTCAGCACTGTCCTCAACTACTCTGAAATGTTCGTATTGGAGCTTCAGGCTCGAATGCCAAGCAGTACAATATGCAGTTTCCAAATTTCTGTCATATGTCCTCTTTTTTCTCATAGACGGTATCCAACTGACCCTACTATACTTTGCAGTCGACAAAATCAAAAACAAACAATGTGCATGCGCGAAATTAAAAATATAATATGGTGAAAATTTACTCATCGCACCCTTTATAGTTTCATCGTTTGTGTATTCTTTAATGCAAATCTCTGTCGCATTTGAAGCGGATTAGATTAAACACAAGTCTGTTAGTTGATCATTATCATTGTTACTTACTATATGGTATATATTCCAAAACTTTCTGTGTTACTTTTGAGTATTGTGGTAACAAAAGCTACTTCTGCTGTTTTTATCCCTAGTTTAAATTCAGAGAAAATTTCTCATAAGAAATTGTAGGTCACTATATTGATTTCATTTTTCACTAGTATAAGTTTGCTCTTCTAGAGTTTAACCTGTTAACAAATGTTTTCCATAGGTTTCATATTTCTGATAATCGTTAGGGACTTTTGTTATGGATAGAGTTTATGTTTGGAAGTAAGTAAAGAAGAGAATATCGATAAGTCGACGAGCATTTTTGGTTATCTGATATTATTTTTCTATGATTCATTGTTTCTAATCCATTATTCATTATTAAAGGATTAAATTGACATCACTGATAACTGTTATTCAAAGGCAGTCTAATAAAGTTACTTTTTTGCGTTGATATATTCAAACTCAATTATTAGGTTGATGCAAAAATAATGTCGTTTTTTGACGTTCTAACATATGTGAGAAAACGACATTATTTTTGCACCAACCTAATAATAAAAAAACATGCATAAAACAATAGTAATTAGTAATGAAATATTTAAAAGTAAAATATTTTAATCACGTCCAGTTCTTTCTTATTTTTTTACAGTAAGGTTCAAGGCCATTCGATGTAGCGAGTTACGTTAGGAAGCAGTTTGTGCGGATAGAAGAGGAAGGTAACGGTTAACCCTAGACTTGAACAGGTTAAAACTGTAGTGATCGGGGAAACATCCTCTTGGGAGTCTCTTCCACAGGGCAGTGGTTTGCGGGAAGAAGCTGTTTGAGTAGAACTCGCCGATGGAATACGGAAGGAATGTGATTCTATAAGTGTAACGGTCTCCCTTATTGTTTTTCTCTATTGTTCACACA
Organism: Acanthosepion esculentum; assembly: GCA_964036315.1. Classification (NCBI taxonomy): domain Eukaryota; kingdom Metazoa; phylum Mollusca; class Cephalopoda; order Sepiida; family Sepiidae; genus Acanthosepion; species Acanthosepion esculentum. The sequence continues at coordinate 34,186,941 of OZ038486.1, read as the reverse complement.
ATACAATGTTCAAGAGCCGCTCAATATAGAGCGTTGTTGAATGTGTTTGTATCATGGACATAAGAATTGTCGATTGTGAGGATATAAATGATAGATAACAGTTTTCCCTAGACTTTTGGTGGTTGCAGTCGGCGAGGAAGCATCTTCTCAGGAGTCGCTCCCACAAAACAGCGGTTCTTGGGAAGAAGCTATTCGAATGGAACTACTTTCTTACTAATGGAATGCAAACAATACGAGGAGGGTTCGCACCTGTGTATATGGCATGGCCGGTCTTAGCCGTAAATGTCTGAACTGGTGGAACTAAGGAATGTAGCTCATCGGAATATCCTCCATGAAAATAGTGCTAGATTATTGATAGGTTTACGACGTAGCCTCTGTGAGAAAGAGGTTTTCGAGTGGAGGGCGTTTAATCCGTCACCTACTAGTAAACCCTTTTGGAACTCTATCGACGCTTGAAAGAGGCGATTAGGCTGCTCAAGCTCATATATTGCGGCAATAATTTATTTTTGGTTTGAGCTGACTCATGTAAAAGATAGACCATGGCAGGAGGAATCGGGTACTTTCTGGAGCGGTATAAGGAGCTGACCATTTTTCCAGCGTCTTTAGCGATGGATCGGATAGATGAGTTTCACTTGAGGTCTGGGGTGAACTTGGAGTACGAGTACGACCATTTATCAGGATTGGTGAGAAATTAGAAATCAGATCTAATGATGAAACAATACTACCTTTGTATTTTGACGCATTGAAGGTTATAAACCAGTGTTTCTCTCATTTGGCTGTTACACTTAGGTTAGATGAAAGGCCAGCTTTCAGACTTTGTATTTCTATCAATTCTAAAAAGAAAAAGGTTTTATTTTTTCCAGTTTAAATTATTATGATAATGAACAATTATTTAATAATTATAAAATAATGAATCTCTGATATTCAGATGGGTCACCCAATCCATTCCGGAAGACCAAATCTAATCATCTGGAATAGAAAGAAAAGTTTTAATGGACAACAAAGTAAAATTGGCGGAATGCGAAAGGCTTGCTCGAGAACTTATGGAACATGGTGGTGATAGACGGACCCATCATAAATTGTGTACTTGGAACGCGCCAGTGATATCCCAGAGAGCTTTGCAAAGCGGTCGAAAATCAAACAAAACAGGAAAGCCTCCAGGTCAAAAAAATGTCTTCGCTGAATGTCGAATCCCAGTATCGGTTGGCTGAACCTGTAGACTCCCGATGAAGTAAAAGGCCACTGCCAAATTACGCTAGTGGTACTGCTTTGGTTATAGCAGCAAGAAAGTTATACGGGGATAGAATTACCAGTCCTACATCCAACCAGTTTTGAATTCAGAGTTGTCTTTCTCCTAGACTGTTTACCAATCAAGATAAAAACAAACAGTCTTCCCTGTTATAGCGGGTGCATGGGAGAAGATATAATTTGATGTTTTTAGCAATATTTGTGTGAAAGGGACTAGGCTAAAATTTGAATTTGAAATCGTCTCACTGAAACCATTTCCTGCGCTATGCTAACTACGAATTAACAAGTATAATAATTATTATTATTATTATTACAACGTTTCGGCCGTTGTACGCCCCGACCTTCTTCAGGTGGTTGGAATGTCGAACTGAACCCTTTATTTCGCTCACTGGGGTAGACAGTTCTAGTTTCACGTGCCATGTTTAATGGATGTCAGTTATCAGTTATCTCCTGTTAATTCCCCTCTCCAAGTACTCCACTGTCTTAACCGGGTATTGAACTCACACTCTTTGGGTCTCGTCTCTGGATCTAACCACTGTGGATAAAAACGTTGGTTAGTAAAGGACATCAGTGTTATTCGTCCAAACTTACATCGGCAGAAAATAACTTTCATGATAAGAAATGACATTTACCTCATTTCAGAAATATAGACAAATAATAATAATAATAATAATAATGTTTTTAATGGCATGTACCCACAGCACGTAGGTGATTGTGTCTCTTCAATGCCTTCTTTTCTCTGTTGTCTGCATATACATAAACGTGATTGTTTTGGAGATATGAAATGAAATACTTCCCCCGTTGCTTCTCTCCAAAAGTCTGAATTGTTTTCTTTCTTCTAGATTGGTTGTTGATCAAGGCTAGAGAGTTAGGCCTTATCTGGCAAATAATGGTTAAGATATTTTTGGGATCGCAAGACGAAATGTTGGCTGTTGATTCAACAGACGATATTTTTCACCAGGTCTTACGCACAGTAAAGAAACACTTTGATTTCAAAGCAAAACAAAGAACTTCGCCCCTCTTAATTAGAAGATTATTTCTCGTAAAAGCTTCCATACTTTCATCCAGACCGTTATTTTCCCACTCAACGTTTCCCATCTTTTCAGTCTTTTCTTTTTTTTTTTCGTTCTCGATCGCCCGCTCTTCGAACCGAAATCGTCTGCATTTAGATTTTTTTCTGACACGTGACAAATAAATGGCCCAACGGCCTTCACTTTCTCCCCTACATGTTTTCGGGTTGATTGATGAGGAAGCAATTTCAGGGGATATGCTGTCCTCTTTGGTTGCAGCTTCTGAGTTCTAAATGATAGCTGGTTCGGGAGAGGCAATAGAAGACGAGGTTGTAGCAACAGCATCTACGGTGGTATTAGTAAGTGGTAGAAGTACCACTCTGGTAGTATAATTTTTTATTAATCAATTTATAATCATAGAAAAACTGAAAGATTTATTTTGCTCTTAAAACTTTGGAGTAACATTTAGAATGCTGATCTCGGAGTGATGGCAAACCTCACGAGCGCCCACTCACATGGCCTTGTTCCAGATTAAACAAAGTTTAGTAAATATCAATGCGGACCATCTCGTTGTCGAGTGTGGTTAACGACGATGTCTTGGGTAGTGAGTTTGATTCTCATTAGATGCTCTAATATTTTAGCCTTATACCAGACTAAATATTAGCAAATATCATTTATTTGTTCTTATTTCTATGGAGTAGGGGTTAGCAAGCTAGTCTGGCATATCGTAACTACTGTAGGGAATTCGATCCACGCTGAACATCTACGCTAGACACCCACGCTTGTTGGTTGACAAAGATATATTGGATAGTCAGTTATGTCCTCACTGGGTGACTATGTTTGTGGCTTTGTGTCAGTCGAACCTTAATAATTATAAACAATATAGATTCTTCTCGTCTTCGCTCCAGGAACATCTGCAAGACTAAGAGGAGGGCGATAGGTATAGACGAATATCGGAGGTGGGAAGACGTCGCCAAAGATCGGTCACACTGAAGACGCAATTTGCAATGAGGGTTGGAGCGAGGAGAGAATAACTGAGGCTTGCCGCCAGGATGAAGCATTTTCGAAAGAAAAAAAACAACAACAGCGTCATCGGGAGAGGGCGTCTTCGCATGCATTCGTTGCAAACGAGACAGTCACGCCCCCCCCCCCCCCGTGTAGGCCTGTACAGCCATAAGAGATGCTCCGCTGCCATGAGCAGCTGAGGCATAACTCTTTGGGGCGCAGATCCATGGCCTTTCGAGACCGACGGATGCCACATAAAATATATTCTTGAACTCGTCATATTCGACTAATAATGACAACAACAACAATAATAGATGTTTTGTGTCCGGGTCTTTGCGTTAATCACAGGAGATTCCTTGAGCGTTCTTAAAGAGTTAATATCTACTCAGCGATAGGGAAAAAAGGAGGAGAATTACAATAGTCACTCCAACCAGAAATAACCATATTTTTGCATTTTTCTTACTATAGATTAAATACTTCAGATCACGAATATATATATATATATATATATATATATATATATATATATATATATATATATATATATATATATTCGTGATCCACAGACAGATTGTTTCGCTGTATCACAGCTCATCAGTGGAAATAGACGTCCGGTTGCCTCTAGCTAGGATCCCAACCCGACTAAATTGGCCTCAATCGGGATTCTACCAGTAAGCCGTTGGTGCTCGGCAGGGATAAAGGTGAATTTAAGCGTATTTATTTTTAGATAAACATACAGTGACTGAATGAACTCGATTCGATTTACCGAAGAGTATATATATATATATATATATATATATATATATATATATATATATATATATATATACACTTTGCTATGTAAATTCATTGTAAATTGACCACCCACTCTTACGAAAGCCCAAAAAAATATTCTAATACCACATGATTAAAGTATAATCTGGAGTTTCTTTTCTTTTTTATATATATGACTATCAGTTAAACACGCCAGATTGCGAATTTCAATTCATTTTTTTTTCATTTTTTTACATTTCAAAAAATCATGGCAGTCCTGTCTGTTTATGCAGAGAGCCAATTCTTTTTGCAGACGTCTCCCCAGGAGCATTAGCACGAACAGAGGTTTATACTGCAACTATGCTGAGCGAACCCACAGTTAGTGTGCGCATAATCTGGCAGGATCAACAGCTGAACAAGACCATTATGCTCAAACACGCTGACTTGTGGCTTTGTGCTAGCATGAACATTTTGGTTTACCTAATTTCACTCATAAGTCTTGGTTCAAACAGTGGTATGATTTTAAAAGCACTTATCAACGGTACTGTATGCTTGGATCACATCCCTAAGTCGATAACACCAGGAAGTTATCTCCCTGACAAATTGTGCATGGTGAGATTCGAACCCGAGTCTGATGATCGGAAAATTAACGTTCTAACCACTTGGCCATATACGTGTATGAGTGCGTGTGTATCGATTTTCTGATCCACTTTCAGTTTTACATTATGATCAGCTTAAACATTAACATGGCCTGTTCTTTGCTTGTTTACAACAAATTCAGACTGATCTATTGTCCTGGACACGGCTATCTCAATTTCAAAGTCTCTTTTCTCCGTTACTGTTAAGTAGTATTATGAAGAGGCAAATCGGCCTCAAAACAAAGAAGCGACGAACTCTATTTGTCGGGAAGGATTTCGAACATGACAGGTACTGGAATGAGACCAGGCTACCCACCGGGAGGAGGGGGGGGGTTCAAAAACAGAATTTGTTTCAAAATTTCCAGAAGATTACTGTTTCTATACAACAGATACCTGAAGAATTATATGAGTAGAGTATGCAAGATAGTTATAAAAGACCAACTGGACCGAATGCATCAAATTTGATTGGGACATTTTCCCGTTTCGTGAATTCAGATAAAAAAGAAAATGAAGCATTTACATTTTAATTCAGTAAAGAAAAAAGAAAAATAGAAGGAACAGTTCGTTTTAGAACAGTGTTCAATAAATGACTTTCCTGAATCCCCTTCACTGGATTCTCTACTGTTAAACTACGTAAATACTTATAAAATCCATAGAAACGTTGATTCTATAGATTAACATAAGCATTTCTGATCGAACAGAAAGATATGAATCCTCTTCTTCTCCCCAACTATGGGTAAATAGCAGGACAGACCGGGTTCTATATCTTTGGATGGCAACTGGTCTACCGCAGAAAGAAATGGCAACCTACTGCAGGAAAAAATCTGCCTCGTCAGTCATGTATCTAAAGATACATGATGATCGCCTAAGCGTGTATCACGCATGGCACATAACTGACTGAACCAACAAATCCGACAAATCCTTAACAACAAGAACAATTTATGATGATTTTTTACCCAGAAACCAGAAAATGGTTTGAACCTTAAGAAATTAAATAAAAAAATCTTAAACAAACTGTTCATCTACTCAGGAGAGTCTTAAAATGTAAATAAAATTGTAGTAACTGAAGAGTTTAATTTGTTTGTTTTTCTTGATAGGCGATATGCAGTAACATTCTTAAGTTGGCTTAATCCAATGAATATCAGTCAATTCGGGCTGATATTATTGACAGTTGAATATTATATCAATATATTGAAAAAGTTGAAAATATCCTTCTGCCATTCCCTACAGGGGGCGATGAGGTTGGGGGTGCGTGCACAAACGCTAAGCGTAGGCCTTCGTCTCAAATCCCATTTCCGTCAATGTTTATACTAAACAGTAGGCAGGCCCATCAATAGAATGGAATATCTTCCTGTAACGCAACTGATTGATGGACGCCGAGTATTGTTCGCGCGAAGGCACAAAAGCGCATGCGTGCGGACAAGCGAACAACATGGCCGATATTCAGTGAAGACTGGAATGGTCGGTGTTTCTTTTATGCTTTGTTGCTTCCGAGCTGTATTCGGGAGCAGTGAACGACAAGTTGCGATGTTCGCAGTTCTTTTCCTGTTGTTTTCGTTAAGGATATATGATACTGTGCCATCGCAAAAATATGATCGATTTGATTCTATTGCAGAGAAAATCGGCCAACGCCACACATTCTGAATGTCGGCGGAAACTTTAAAAAGAACTATTTCGTCCGTGTGTGACAACTGATGTTATTGAGACTGCAGCAGTGGCATGAGGTAAACTTTCCTGTTGGTCATATGGGTCTTCTTTTTTTTTCTTTTTTTTTTGACCGTGAGTTTTACAGAGTAAGGGGCACAGTTTATGCGGATAGGTGAAGAAGATAATGGTTAACCTTAGAATTGAACAGGTTAAGATTGTAGTGATCGGGAAAATATCTTCTGGGGAGTCGGTTCCACTGAGCAGTGGTTCCTGAGAAGAAGTTTTTTGAGTGGTACAATGGAATATGGCGAGAATGAGGGTGGTTCGTTAAAATAGGTGTGGCATGGTGGGTCTCAGCCGTGAAGGTTAAAACTAGTGGGACTAAGGAATGTAGCTCATCTGAGCACTTTCCATGGAAGTAGCGATAGAGCAGAAGCTTGCTACAGCTCTCCTGTGAGAGAGGCCTTGCAGGTTGGAAAAATTATCACCCACAATAACGCGGAAAATCTTTTGAACTATCGAGACTAGAAAGTGGGTAGCGTTTTAATGTAATGTCCCACGCTCCCTATTGCTTATGTAGACTGACTATATTAATAGCTATATATAGTGAGCACAGGGTATACCTGGGGGCTTGCTTCGGGAATTACTAGCCTGCCACCCGATTCCCTGTCTTTCAATAGTCTATTCTCTTTTAAAATAAACCTATCTTCTTTCATCTACGCGCGTGTTGCTGTTCCTTCACTCGAGTACCACCTTTGTCTTTTTGTAACCTCTTTAAGGACACAACAGGCAGCTCCTGCCAAAATACGACAGCAATACTCCATTTAGGCCTCAACTGGCTCTTGTACAGGTAGAGGATAGTACGAGGATTCAGATAATTACAAGAGCAGTACGAGGAACCGACCATTTGTCCTGCATCTTTAGCGATTGACCGTATGTGCGAGTACCACTTGAGGTCTGGGATGAGTATGAAGCCAATCGATCAAGGTACGGGGCCTCCCCGAGGGAACATTCATTCATCTTAATTAGTGGCTGTTCAGGGTCCAATCAGTGATGATGGAATATAACTAGTTTGGTTTACGAGCCATTGAATGCAACCAGCCAGTTTCTCCGCGCACTGAAATGTTAGACCTAGACCGGACAAGAGATCAGCTCCCAGTCTCTGGTCATCACGAGTTTTGGAGGTGCACTCATATATCGTTGTATCATTACCATAGATATTCACAAATGATCAGAGTATACTCTTAGGCAAATAATTCATGTCAAGTAAAAAAAGAAAGAAAAATGAAAAAAAGAAAATGAGTGACTTTTAAAAAGTCGTTAACATTTATTTTCAGTTTTCAAGTCGAAAGATATAGTCCTTTATTTACGCGCAAATAGGAAAATATATGAATTCATCTCTTTTCCCCTCACCAACTATGGGTGAATAGCAGAACAAACCGGGACCTATAGCCCTGGCTAGTAACCAGTTTAGGAGAAAGAAAACTATGAGCACCAGTGTGGTCCAGTTTTCTGTAGTCGAGCCTTCCCTTCCGTGTGGTTGGTTCTAGACAAGCCTTTACCACTGTAACCAAATTATATATGTCGATAGGCTGAATGTTCGGTTCTAAGATCTGAGCTAATAGACCGTCATACGTTCTAAACGGCGGGAAAGTATATATATATATATATATATATATATATATATATATATATATATATATATATAAAATTGGGGTACTCGTTTGGAAAAACCTCGGATAGCTCAACTTGCAGTAGAGCAAATAGGTACCCGAGGAAAAATGGGGAATAATAAAGAAAGAACCAAGAACATTAAAACAAGGTGAAAACAATCGTCCAGTGTTTAAGCCCCAAGTCCAAAGAAAAAAAACACAAAACGAGTAAAAAGACAATTACGTAAAGTGCTCAATACACTAAGTAGAACAAAACCTAAGATTATCCTAAGGAGCCAGGAAAAACCTACCTAGGTTTCACCTCAACGGATCTTCAGGGAAGCTGGCTGAAAAGGAAAATTATGGAACAGTATTTATTGCTAAAACCCAAAATAACCATGACCACGTGACAAAAAAAAATAATAGCCAGCTTCCCTGAAGATCCGTTTAGGTGAAACCTAGGTAGGTTTGCCTGGCTCCTTAGGATAATCTTATATATATATATATATATATATATATATATATATATATATATATATATGGTGTCTTTAGTTGATGTGCGATGGACACTTAGTTTTAGGCTATTGTTAACGGTGTAACATGATATCACCACGATAACAATGGCGCATGTGTAGTCGCATCAACGTAAACATCATTTTATTCCGATGAAATCCTAAAGGTCGAAACACATGACACGAAAACGTTTTCTACTTTGTCATATGTGTGTGTGCATATGTACGTGCGTGTATGTGTGTGCATTTATTCTGATGAAATTCTAAAGGTCGAAGAGCATCACACGTAAACTTTTTTTCACTTTTTCATATATCTATATATGTACGTATATATATATATGTGTGTGTATGCATATATATATATATATATATATATATATATATATATATATATATATGTATGTATATGTATATATATATATAAAGGTGATGTTTATAATTTACAAGTTGGTTTCTATATAACTTTTCGTATCAGATTTGCAATAGCATCATTTTAATCATTAACTTTTTGTGTGAAATTTAATCTGCAGATATTTTTCACAACGCTTATATAATTATTTTAGCTTCTTATGTTCTCAAACTGCGTCCATCGATATGAACTGTATTTCCTTCTTTCATTCCTTCCTTCCTTCCTCTTTCCCCCGACTTTGATTTTCAAATCAAAGAAATATTCTCCTGCTGTTTGGCATTCTTTCCTGTAGAATAAGTCATGCTCCAACCATTAGGCTTCTCAGCTTACTGAATGATTTATCGCCTGTGTCAAATAAGTTGACAGGCTGTTTTTGGTTGAAACGATCGGATGAGAACGCATCTTTTTACTTTTTTTATTCAAAATTAGAAGTCAAATCTGTAAAATGGTTTTCCGAAGGAATATCAGAAAGGTCCCGGACTTTACCTGCTATAATTGTAGCGTTCAATGGAAATGCGTGAATCAGTTTGTTCAATTGATTCTTAATTATTAAGTGTTGTTTTGTAACAATATTTGGGAATGGCTTCGCAAGCTTTAAAATGGCTAACAGATTTCGATCAACATGCCGAATTCAGATTTTCTATATAACTCAGTTTTTTTTCCGAATATTCTTTTAGTTGACCATACTTTTTTAAATAGTACAATCAAGATCAATCGAATACTGGTTCAAGACGATGATCACTCGAGGAAAACAATCACCCTAGCAAAATGCCAGAATATGTGGAAAGAAATTCATATACTTACTGACGATGACCGAACATTCCCTCGGTGCCCTGAATCATTTTATAACAAAATGACCAACGATACAATTTATTAGCAGTTGAAGGCATACAATTGCGTTTAAAATATATTTAGTTGAAGCCCTAAAATTATGTTCAAAATATTTAGATTTCAGCATTAAATAACTCATAGAGGTGTTGATATGCCACTAAACCAAATCAACCAACCAACCAAAAACATACAGAAGAAAATTAAGTGCTTAAGATGAAATTTGTATGATTCGTTAAGTTTTTGTCTTTTCTTTTCAAATAAAAAAAAGTTTTTTTGAAGAAAACTCCTTAATTCCAGATTTTAAAAACCTGTATTATAGCAGCTCGGTCTGAGGAATCGGGGAGCCGAGTTCGAATTTCAGTTGAATCCATTACATTCACTTCCGTGCTAATACCCTTCTGAAAGGTACGAATCCTCTTCTTCTTCCCCCAGCTATAGGTAAATCGCAGAACAGACAGAGTTCTATAGAGTTGGATGGCAACTGGTCTACCGCAGAAGGAAATGGCAACCTACTGCGGGAAAAATGTCTGCCTTGTCAGTCCTGTATCGAAAAATACATGATCGTGTATCACGCATGGCACATAACTGACTGAATGTTTACTTCAGTGTAGAAAATGTAATTAAAGCGATAGAAACAGACACGTTAAAACATGAAGAATAATAAATAATAAGCGATAACAATAAAATTACTATAAAATGCTAATACCAAAATACAACAAAACAAAGCAGCTAACCAGGTTTATCGACCCTCTCTCGTCAGAGTTTAATGGCTAATTATCTCCTGAGAGACTAAAATGAACACAAAAAGCAAATGTTATATAATCGATGTGCACCTTATGAAACGACATTCTAGAACAACCATGGCGACGCGCAGCTTACAGGTGTTGAAGAAAAAGGAAGCTGTGGAGAGAAATTATCGCTATATCCTGAATGGTACCTAAGGGAGAAATAAGAAAATGAATCTTTAAAATTTATACCTACCTTTGTATGTTTCATGAGAATCTTCCGAAGATTTCAACAACCAATTTGTAAATAATGCTACGAACAGCAAAAAATATTACATTAAAACTATGAATAAATAGAAATCCTAACGAAAAAAAAAGCGGTAATTTTATCAGAAGCAAATGGTGTAGATGCTACGTATAAAAAAATTCTGACTGACCAGATCAAAACTGGACGGAGTTATTATGAATTGCGAATGTTTCACTAGGAAGAGAATCGATGGTTAATTAGCATGGTCATTGTTATTTGGCTGGACAGGTAAAGAAAGGGAGATAAAAAAAACGTACAGATTGGAGAATCAAGCGAAGAGGAAAAAGAAAGATTTTCAAAAGTAAAGCATGCAAAAAAAAGGAACAAATTACGATACATAATGAAAAAAAGCAGGAAACGATGAAGGAAATAAACAAAACAAATCCCCGATGTAAAAGGAAGAAGGAAACATGTTGTCCAATAAGTAAAGTAAACAGAAATCAGAAAGAAATAAGAAAGGTGAAGATGTTGCAAAAAGTTTGTTGTGTTAAAGGAATAGATAGATAGATCAATAGATAGATCAATAGATAGATAGATAGATAGATAGATAGATAGATAGATAGATAGATAGATAGATAGATAGATAGATAGAAACAAACTGGGATAGATAGATAGATAGATAGATAGATAGATAGATAGATAGATAGATAGATAGATAGATAGATAGATAGAAACAAACTGGGATAGATAGATAGATCAATAGATAGATAGATAGATAGATAGATAGATAGATAGAAAGAAACAAACTGGGATAGATAGATAGATAGATAGATAGATAGATAGATAGATAGATAGATAGATAGATAGAAAGAAACAAACTGGGATAGATAGATAGATAGATAGATAGATAGATAGATAGATAGATAGATAGATAGATAGATAGAAAGAAACAAACTGGGATAGATAGATAGATAGATAGATAGATAGATAGATAGATAGATAGATAGATAGATCAAGACTGAAATAGATAGATAGATAGATAGATAGATAGATATATAGATAGAAACAAACTGGGATAGATAGATAGATAGATAGATAGATAGATAGATAGATAGATAGATAGATAGATAGATAGATCAAGACTGAAATAGATAGATAGATAGATAGATAGATAGATAGATAGATAGATAGATAGATCTAGACTGAAATAGATAGATAGATAGATAGATAGATAGATAGATAGATAGATAGATAGATAGATAGATAGAAACAAACTGGGATAGATAGATAGATAGATAGATAGATAGATAGATAGATAGATAGATAGATAGATAGATAGATAGATAGAAAGAAACAAACTGGGATAGATAGATAGATAGATAGATCAAGACTGAAATAGATAGATAGATAGATAGATAGATAGATAGATAGATAGATAGATAGATAGATAGATAGATAGATAGATCTAGACTGAAATAGATAGATAGATAGATAGATAGATAGATAGATAGATAGATAGATAGATAGAAACAAACTGGGACAGATAGATAGATAGATAGATAGATAGATAGATAGATAGATAGATAGATCAAGACTGAAATAGATAGATAGATAGATAGATAGATAGATAGATAGATAGATAGATAGATCAAGACTGAAATAGATAGATAGATAGATAGATAGATAGATAGATAGATAGATAGATAGATAGATAGATAGAAACAAACTGGGACAGACAGACAGATAGATAGATAGATAGATAGATAGATAGATAGATAGATAGATAGATAGATAGATAGATAGATAGAAACAAACTGGGATAGATAGATAGATCAATAGATAGATAGATAGATAGATAGATAGATAGATAGATAGATAGATAGATAGATAGATAGAAAGAAACAAACTGGGATAGATAGATAGATAGATAGATAGATAGATAGATAGATAGATAGATAGATAGATAGATAGATAGATAGAAAGAAACAAACTGGGATAGATAGATAGATAGATAGATAGATAGATAGATAGATAGATAGATAGATAGATAGATAGAAAGAAACAAACTGGGATAGATAGATAGATAGATAGATAGATAGATAGATAGATAGATAGATAGATCAAGACTGAAATAGATAGATAGATAGATAGATAGATAGATAGATAGATAGATAGATAGATAGATAGATAGATAGAAACAAACTGGGATAGATAGATAGATAGATAGATAGATAGATAGATAGATAGATAGATAGATAGATAGATAGATCAAGACTGAAATAGATAGATAGATAGATAGATAGATAGATAGATAGATAGATAGATCTAGACTGAAATAGATAGATAGATAGATAGATAGATAGATAGATAGATAGATAGATAGATAGAAACAAACTGGGATAGATAGATAGATAGATAGATAGATAGATAGATAGATAGATAGATAGATAGATAGATAGAAAGAAACAAACTGGGATAGATAGATAGATAGATAGATAGATAGATCAAGACTGAAATAGATAGATAGATAGATAGATAGATAGATAGATAGATAGATAGATAGATAGATAGATAGATAGATCTAGACTGAAATAGATAGATAGATAGATAGATAGATAGATAGAAACAAACTGGGACAGACAGACAGACAGACAGATAGATAGATAGATAGATAGATAGATAGATAGATAGATAGATAGATAGATAGATAGATAGATCAAGACTGAAATAGATAGATAGATAGATAGATAGATAGATAGATAGATAGATAGATAGATAGATAGATAGATCAAGACTGAAATAGATAGATAGATAGATAGATAGATAGATAGATAGATAGATAGATAGATAGATAGATAGATAGATAGAAACAAACTGGGACAGACAGATAGATAGATAGATAGATAGATAGATAGATAGATAGATAGATAGATAGATAGATAGATAGATAGATAGATAGAAAGAAACAAACTGGGACAGATAGATAGATAGATAGATAGATAGATAGATAGATAGATAGATAGATAGATAGATAGATAGTGTAAAACATACAAGAAAGAGGCCAGAGGTTTATCAGATCGTAAATGATGAGAATATGCATTTCAGCAATCAAACACCGATGAGGAGGACCCAGCGAACACCACTTCTTTGTCTGTATAGTACTCATTCGCAGTGACATTATAACATGAATTAGGAAATAAGGGTAATAACGATTATCAGCGAGGAAATTCGAATTGATGAGCTGAATTCAAATTCCAACCAAGTTTTCTGCATTCACTTTCGCACTTAAGGCACGAATCCATCGCTTGTCCACACCTTAGCTACTGGCTTAATAGCTCTCTAGCCCTGGGTGAAGCCTGTCTAGGAGAACAATACGAGACTGCGTGACAGCAACAAGAAACGACTCCACTATCTTGTTCAAGAAGCCACGAAAATTCATAGATAATAAAAGAAACGACATATATGGAGAGCCAGGATCGTCTATGTCTTGAAAGGATATGACATTCAAAAAATATATATGAATTATCTACATTAGAGTTGTTTTTGTGTGTTTTTTAAACGTTTCGATAAATGTGTTTTTCAGCCTTCGTCACATTTGCTAATCCATTTAAAACAATTGATGTGAGCATAAAAGTTTTAATATATGACGCAGGAAGTTATAAAAAAATACAAAAAATACAAAAATGAACATTGGACGACACTCGAAGATTAGAAGATGCAGAACGCACCTGACGAAGACCAAAGAATTGACGAGCCCAAATATTATAATAAAGCATAATAAAAAAAATGTTCGTCCGAACAATTTATAGAATAAGAATACTGTTTCCTTTCAAGCTTTTCATTGACTCAACTATTTTATTCAAAATAGTTTTAAAAAAATAAGGTTTCAGCTGGTTGAAAACTCACCATTGTATTTTAAATATTAATATTAATAGCCTATTATAAAATGTGCAATATTTTGCACTTGTATTCATATATATATATATATATATATATATATATATATATATATATATATATAATAGCTGGCTACTCGTATTTGAGGATACCAGGTCTACTAGGGTGGCTAGCCAATCCCGATTGCAAACACATTTGTGTTTGTGCATCACCCACCTGTGGTTTATACTGAGCAGACCTTAGTTACAGTTTCTGGGAGAGAGCATGTTATCTAGCGTGATCAACAATCTGAAAAGCCCAGCAAACGATGACTTGTGACTTCGTGCTAGCACAGCTATTCTGTGTTCCGTCTACCCAATTTCAATAACAACTCGGTAAGATTTTCAGACACTTTCCAAAGGGATCGTCCCCCTCCAGACCGATAACAGATCTACCGTGGTCTCATGACCAGTAAGCGAACGTTCTAACCACTCAGCCACGCGCCCATATATAATACCGCTCCTTATTAAAATGATTGGTTTATATACCGCTCCTTATTAAAATTATTGGTTTATATACCGCTCCTTATTAAAATGATTGGTTTATATACCGCTCCTTATTAAAATTATTGGTTTTCTCCATTTCCATAGATACTAATATTACGAATGTATATGCTTATAAAACTCCGCAAATTTGAAAATTAGTTATTCCAAAATTCGCTTGAGGATTAAACAGAAGCTAAAAATAGAAGCTAAAAATATCCAATTCAATTATAGAAATTAAATTAAAGTACCTAGGTACTTTAATTTTTTAGCTTCTGTTTTTGAAACATGGTAATTCCTATGTACCGATGGAATCATAATTTTTAAAATTATAAAATAAAATAATTATATATATATATATATATATATGTGTGTGTGTGTGTGTGTGTGTGTGTGTGTGTGTGTGTATGTGTGTGTGTGTCATTCACAGACAGTAAACATTATTTTTGATGTATACTCATATTCGAGTAGCAAATTTGTTTTTCAATTAAACAGTATCTTTATTCAACTACAAATAAAAAATAAACATAACGTTTAAACAAAATAAATTAAAAATAAAAAAATGTTGAATTTAATCCATTTCCTAGAATAAATTTTCTTTGCTTAAGGTTATGAAACAGAGCAGACATGGATGTTTCAAGAATTGACGGAGAGTGTGTGTTCAAAACCACAATTAGGGATTTGTTTGACTGTAAGTCCTAGGTGGCTGAGCGGTTAGGTACGTCAGATACAATAACATGCTGTAAAATAGCACCATTAAGTGTAACAAAGAAAATTATCTACTAAATATTTAACCAATAACATAATATACAAAGCTATCGTTAACATTAACACAGACGAAAAAATTTACATAGGCGCAACAGAAAAAAATTTTTAAAAAAAGATATTATAACGAAAAAATGTCTTTCGAAAGAAAAAATACACAAACAATACAACCTTATGAAAATACATATGGAGCCAAAAAGAAAACCCCAACCAAAATCCAATGGGATTTAAAAAAGCAGACCCATACAGTAATAACAGTAAAAGTTGTAAATTATGCTTAGAGGAAAAATGAGCAATAATTAGTTTCAAAAAACAAAATAAACTCTTAAACAAGAAAACTAGAATAACGGGTAAATATAGGCATATGAATAAATACTTACTTTGCTATCTATGCACTAATTAAAAATAAACAAATAAGTAAAATGAATATACTATAAACTTTTAAAAAATGATTACTGAATAAATAAACGAACAAAACTTATACAAAAGATAATTGCATAAAAAGAAAGATCGAAAAATATAAGCAGTGGGCAATTACTGATATCCGCTGAAGAGTGGACGGACATGTCCGTCTACGAATCTCTGGAGTCGGGATGATAAGTGACAAAATTTTACTCATATTAATTCCTTATATATATATATATAATCAACATGGTAATTTTCTTTCCTCCTTTAATACGAATACTAAGAAATTTGTTCGTAATTAATATAAGTTGACAAATATTAAATATAAGTTGACATATATCTCTGAAGCAGAAGTGCCAATCTAAAATTTAATCCTATTATTTCTTACGTGTACTAAGTTAGTTTACTTTACTAACAATGCTTCATCCGAAAATTCAAAACAAATAAATCTATACTTTTTTTTACATTCTTTGTTGTTTTTTTTATTTTTATTTATATATTTATTTATTTTGCAATTCCGGACCGCAATTGACTTCATCCATTTCAGAACTGTAAACCTGCCTTCAAACATTGATTAATTAGATATCCTCAAATCAGGTACGGAGCCCACTACCGAACGATAAGGATGGCTGCGAGTCTAAGCCGTCGTCCGATGTTACCTTGTGTTTGGCCTGGCGCCAAACTGATGAGAAACTATTCGACAAAACACTTGAGTATAATTCACCGATTCACAATGTTTAATAGTTTTTATTGTTCAGTCTTTCTTACTCTCTTCACTTTAATCTTTTTGTTTTTTTATCTGACTTATTATTCTCTCTCACTCACACACGTACTCATAAACCCCTCGTTCATTCACACACATACCTCCCCACATTTCTCTTTCTTTCTTTTTTCTTTCTTTCTTTCTCACGGCATTTTCTCTAACACACCTTGTCTGTCAATAGCTGGTCACGAACTTTGTTAAAGATTTTAAAATCCCGTCTGTTTTATCTGAGAAAACTATTTTTAAAATAATAAATGTATTAGTATATAATAAATGATATAATATATAATAAATACAATAAATGTATTAGTATATAATAAATGATATAATATATAATAAATATAATAAATGTATTAGTATAGTATACCCAATGTTTGATTATAAAATAAAACGAAAGAAAGTTTAATGATTCTTCATAACGAAAGTAATAAAAATGTTAAAAAATTAGATACTTAAGAAGTCGTCATTAAACCACACCCAATGGATGACAATGATTGTTAAATATGTTAACCCTGAAATTTCTAGTAAAGTATAGAACGAGAGCCTCAGCACACTAATTGTTTATCATGACTGTGATCTCTCTAGGGTAGAAAGTATGTTTTTATTTATTGCAAATTATAAAATTTATAATTTTTTAAAAACCTATTTCAATTATAATTTCTATAAATCTATTTTCCATTTCTTATTTTAATTGATGAATTTGTTTGGAATAATTAAGAGTGGTCTCCCCTTGTTTTGTTACTCTCCCCTTTGAAAGAGCTAT
>OZ038486.1:34144150-34164150 GCA_964036315.1 Acanthosepion esculentum | reverse complement strand
GATTCAGCAAAACGTATTAAATCTCAATGGGGCTTCTCACTGCGAAGAAACTTTTACCTAGTCTGTGAACGTCACTACAGTCATGAGATTGACTGTCCCTGGAATTTCCGTATTTATATTCTTACGTCATATGATCTTTTTCCTCTTTTATGTGCCAAGTTATTTCAGGAAATCGGCTTTTATGGAGCTCCAGAATTTCCTTTTTGTTCTAAGTTATTTTCTCCTTACCATTGTCCCTGTTTTGCTACCCATTCAGACACAACTCTTTAAGTAGGTTACTCGCCGTTCCTCGCCTATTTGTCTTCCTGTCATATGTCCCATGAGTAGAAAATTCTCCAAGCCCTCTTTCCTCGTCACATGTCCCAGAAATTTCAACTCTCTCTTTCTGGTCGTAAGTATAAGTTTTCTTCTTGTTCTATATTTCTTAACACAGGGGGCGTCTTTTTCTATGCGGTGTGTTTCTTCAAGACTTGGTTGATCATGGCACTCCACAACTTCCAATCCTTTGTAACGTTTATCCGTTTACTATCCCTCCCAGTCCTTAAAAGTAAATATCGAGTAATCTACCTAACGAGCTTGTCAGACGATACTAAACTTATTTTAAAAGCCTGTGTTCCTGTTTTATAACGTGCATGCTTTAAACTTTATCACTCGTTCTCTTAACTGTAACAAAGCATTTGCAAACCAGTCAACAGATCTAGATGGGGGTAAAAGCTAACCAGGGAAAGGAAACATGAAAACTAAAAGGAAAATGATAAGTTCAGCGTATGAGATCAGGCATGCAAAAACAATAAATAATATCAAATGCCACTTGCATTCGTGACCGTGAACAATAAATTCACCATCATCCTTGGCAGGTGCGGTTGCTGCATGACGCCAGCTGCTGCGCAGAATCAGAAAACAAACAAGAAATAAGCCAGACATCGATCTGTTGGAGATATTCATGCGATACTGATAGCGCTGATTTTACATCAAGACTGACCACGACAGAGAGAACTTTTGCTTTTGTTTCATCGGAGTTTTCAATAAGTGTGTCTTATCCTCTCTTTCTCCCCCCTCTCTCTCTATATCTCTCCTCTCTCTTTCCCTCCTAAAAAAGATATGCCTCAATAATCATTACTATTCCTATACTTATTATTAGTTTAATCTGAATTTGCTGTGACTTAATAATTTTAATTTATATGATATAAACACGTAGAGAAAAGTTATGTTATATCTGTCTATATTCCTGAGATGAGGTATTGGAATTATTTACATTGTTCGGACTGTTGTCCTCATTTTTGTTGCCATGTTCACGACGTTTCGGCCGCTGTACGCACCAGACTTTTTCGGGTGATTGGAATTTCGAACTGAACTGTTTATTTCGTCTACCGGGATAGATTGTTCTAGTTCCACGTGTCATGCATCTTCCGGATGTCTCGGTTATCTCCCTTTAACTCAACTCTCCAAGTTTCTTGTCCAGGTATTGACCTCATAACTCTATGAGTAAAGTTACTGCATACAACCAATGCTATATATATATATATATATATATATATATATATATATATACATATATATATATATATATATATATATATATATATATATATATATATATATATATATATATATTCGAAACTGCTTTATATATATAAATATATATATATATATATATATATATATATATATATATATATATATATATATATATATACCATTACTGTAAAAGGTTATTATAGGGTTACTTTGTATTTGTAATAGAAAACCCTATTAAAAAATGAGTATTAAATTTATGGACCTTCACATTCGAGAAATCTAACCTTGAACCTACACCCGCCTCTGTCGAGAAGACCACTACCCAAGGCGACATGCTTTTCTGCTCGACCACGAAGAAGATCGCAACTCTATTTTCCCTTTTTAAGGAAAGAGCATCCTATTCAATGAGACTATTTTTCTCAAGAAAACATATCTCCTCAGTTTCATATGCGAACCGAAAACAAAGCAATTTTTAAAGAATTAATGCATTTATTTTTAATCTGAGATTTTTATTAGGTATTACGTTAATACAGAAGATTCCTCATATTTGAAATAGACGCCCCATCTTTATTTAAAAACGCCGAAATAAAATTAATCCATTAAGTCTTTAGGAATATATATATATATATATATATATATATATATATATATATATATATATACACACACACAAATATATATATATATATATATTTCTAAAGACTTAATAGATTCATATATATATATATATATATATATATATATATATACACACACACATATATATATATATATATATATATTTCTAAAGACTTAATAGATTCATATATATATATATATATATATATATATATATATATATATATATATATTATTTATTAATACGACAGGGTTAATGACTTTAAACATTATTTTTATTGAATACTTGTATTTGAGTAGACGCTCCGTTTATTTATTAAACATTATATTTTAAGCGTATATTTTTGTTTAACAAAATTTCTCGAATATTCAGATGAAAATAAATTGTAGAGCATTTCTAATGCCTTTTCTTCTAAAAAGGCTGATATATCTCAGCCGCTACTGCTGTTTCATTTTGGGAATCATAAGGCTGTTCTGGTTGTTCCAAAATGAACTAAAACCACCCAATGATCCCCAAAACACCGAAATTTTACAGGCTCCCATACATTGAAATCGAAGAGAGAGTCCACTACTAATACATATATCTATCTATCTATCTATCTATCTATCTATCTATCTATCTATCTATATATATATATATATATATATATATATATATATATGTATATATATATATATATATATATATATATATATATATATATATATATATATATATATATATATATATATATATATATATATATATACACTTACATGTTAATACCCTTGGGAAAAGGTATGAACCCTGTGTTCTTCCTCCACCAATCTATGGGTTAATATGAGGACAGACTGGGTTCTGTAGCCTTGGATGGCAACTGGTCTCGGAGAAGGACAATTCAATACCTGTTGAGGGTCGTTTGAGGACCTTGTGGCACACGGTGCACCAGATCTCTGTACTCAGATCTTCAAAAAGTGTGATTGGTTCTGCACAAATTCTTCACCACTCTAATCAAATCATATGTTCAGGTTGTTTGGCTGTCGGTTCCTAGGAACCGAGGTGCCTGACCCACATACGTCGTAAAAAACGTTCCCAGGTAAGCGCGAGTCAACATCCCGCGTCGATCAACGACGGGAGAGTCCACGATATATATTCACGCCATGTCATCTTTCTACTGATATGATTATCAATCTATGTCGTCATCTTTCTACAAACCATTCTTCATTGATGCCGTCAACAGCTTTCTTGGTAACTAAATCACGCAGAGTCACTTTTAATCGAGCGCTTTTTTTCTGTTGATAAAAAAAAATCACCTGTTCCTACGACATTCACGTCACAACAAAACATTATATTTAATACATATGTAATGTCAGCAAATGAATTCTTTTGTCTAGACTTTGAAGCCGTTAATTACAATACTAATAGATAAGTAACCGCTGGCTATGAACAATAGAAGTAAATGTCACAAGAAAATACATTCGACTATGAAAAGGAAAAAGGTGTTTCATTAAAAGAGTTTCTGTTATGAATTTGGCACTTTTTCCCCTTTTTTCTGCATATTCAGTATTTTGTCTCTTCGTTTCATTCTGTTAGAAGAAAGACATATTAACCGCCCCACAGTCCATCTTCACATGTTCATATTTGTCTGAATGAATGAATCTATCTATCTATCTATCTATCTATCTATCTATCTCATACCCTTCATTATCTATCTATCTATCTCATACCCTTCATTATCTATCTCTCTATCTATCTATCTATCTATCTATCTATCTATCTACATCTGTATTGCTTAAATGACCTGCTGATTCTTAAAAACGAAAATAAGAAATTTCAATTAAAGACATTACTGATAAACTGCTTAAGAAGGAGATGGCCATGGCTGCTTAGAAGACACTTAAAAAGTACAATCACTCACAGCTGTAGTTTCTAAGAAGCGATTTGAAAATAAAGCACAAAACTCGAGACAATGTAAAAAATTTCCTATCTGCAAAAGCAATGATAAAAATTGCAGCAATTTAACGAGTGAGTGGAACAAATCAACGCGAAATATAAAAATTAGACACGCAGAAATATTAAACGGATTGAAAATCCAAGAATAAATTAGAACCATTCAAAGAAAAGCATCTTCTCGAATGGTTAAGAGAATTCAGGAGTATTGGTAAAAATGTTATTATTTGATTTCCAGCGAGATTCAAAAGATAGGTGTGGTTTGAAAAAAAAAACTAATGGTCATAAAAATGGGCAGAAACAGAAAGTTGTTAGGAGACATGCTGTCAGATGATCTTCAACAAAAAGATGCTACTAATATCAAAATTTAGTCAGTATAAACACAGACGGTACGAGGTGAGACGAAGGACTTTTCTAGAATATTAAAAAAAGCTAAAATACTCTAAAATCTAAAAGATTATGGCATTCCGAGCAACTAAACTATTCCAGTTAAAGACAAAGAAAATATCGTCTGCCAAATAATGACCTTACTTTTTTTTTTTTTTTGCTAAGCGACAAGACGTTTAACAAACACAGACACAGACAAAATAGAAACGTATCAGTACCTCAGCCGAGAAATGAGAAAACTAAGAAATATAAAGTGCACAAGCTATTATGGGCATGGCCATAACTGTCATGCCCATAATAATCCTGCAACAATACTACAAGAATGAGAATTTCTAAACGAGAAAAATACTAATGCCTATGAATATATACCGAGGAAGGTGCTGGAAATTTGAGAAAATGTTTTATCATTCTGTCGAGACAACAATTGCAGGATTACGACAACATCACGTTGAAACACTGGTTCCCCTACGATCACTGAAGTTAAGCAACGTCGAGTCTGGTCAGTGCCTAAATGGTGACCGCTTGGGAATACCAGGTGCAGTAAACTTGGATGTGTGGCTCGCGTAATGAAATTGTTAATTGGAGAGTCGAGTTCCAATTCCAGTTGGGTTCGTTATATTCACTTATATGCAAATACCCTTGGGAAAGGCATGAATCCACCTCTTATCCCCCAGCTATGGGTTAATTAGTAAAACTCGTATCATTAAAACCACTATTAACTCATAAAAAAATATAAAAAATAATAATTGCGTACAAAATATTTAGATTTCGGTTTTTATATAACTTATAGATGTGCTGTAGGCCGCTAAACAAAAACAGCTAGACAACCAACTAACCAACCATTACATTAATGGTGTGAAGCTAAAAATAGATAAAATATAATAGTAATGTCATTTCATTGTTTTATTTTATTTTGGCACGTAAAGTTTTAAACGAGTTGCACATGGTGACATTCACTAGAGATCAAGTGACACCAAGTCCCTTCAGTATACATCATTATTATTATTATTATTATTATTATTATTATTTAGTAGTAGGTAGGTCCGCGTATCGTTCGGCTCATCATCCTTCGCTGTCTTTCGAACAGGAGTAGAGATTTATCCCTTGTTTTCTGTTCAGGATTGGGTTTCCGGTTTCTTTAGCTCTTGTCCTTTCTTACGCTAATCTTACGCAAATCCAAAGAGTATCCCTCTACCTTGAGTGATTCTTGGGCCTTGCATTGGGTAAACATTAGCAAAAAAATATTATTTTGAAGAATAAACTAATCGTAGTGAGAAAAGTGAGAAATTAATATTTCGAATGATGCCAGAAAACAGAGAGATGATTCGTGCCGAAATATTACCTTCCTTAATTTCGGGTTAATTCGGTCGCCAGAGAAATTTATTTTGCTTAAAAAAAGAAAAAGAAGTAAATTCTCCAAGCGGAAATGAAGAATGGCGAAGACAGGCAATGGCAGGATATTGCCAAGTGGTTAGAAGGCAGCAAGTATTGGCCGAAAGACCAGAAATTAATCGAAGATATGAAATTTCCGGAATCGGTAATTAGCAAATATAAATTGGATGACATTATTTGGGAATATTTCAATGTACACTTTTACCTTGAGCCTTTTGAACACGTGTCTTTCGAGATGAATTCAAAGATTGTTATTATTATTATTATTATTATTATCATTATTATTATTATT
The DNA here is from genome assembly GCA_964036315.1 of Acanthosepion esculentum. Lineage (NCBI taxonomy): Eukaryota > Metazoa > Mollusca > Cephalopoda > Sepiida > Sepiidae > Acanthosepion > Acanthosepion esculentum. The sequence continues at coordinate 34,158,013 of OZ038486.1, read as the reverse complement.
ACGATTATTATTATTATCATTAAATTGAAATAAATTTTCTTGATAGTCGATGACTCATCAGGAAGAAGTCCAGGTTTGAGATGAGGCATCTAAAAATTGGAAGTCGATGCATTTCAAAACGAATCAAAACGATGCAGAATTAGTCAATTTTATACTGAATCATTCCGAACTTAAATACATTTCGCTGAATAAAAGTGACTGATAAGAGCAACAAATTGATTTTGTAGGTCTGATGATTTGGATCGTAATTACGATGTAATAAATTATAACCATGGAATATTAGTGTTTTAGCCTTTTATATTATATTCTTACTCTGTCCTGGCCATTGAGTTCTACCTGGATTCTATCCTATTGGAAATTTATGTATATAAATATATATATTTATATATATATATATTGACCACTAATATCATCTATGTATTTATATATATATATATATATATATATATATATATATATATATATATATATATATATATATATATATCGTAGGCCACCGTCTGTCAGGGTTGACCATAGGTAGCATCTTAGTTGTCTGCTTGGCTGGAGCATCGACGTCTGGGACTGTAGAGGCAGATGCGGCAGTGACAATCTCTGTTGCAGAGATCGCATGTGCGTTCTGTCTCTGGTCAGTTGATGACGCTTTGCTTTCTGCGAGCCCGCCTTTCCGAGGTGACTTGTGTCAGATTCTCGTACCCTGACCTGAGGTGTTTGGCAAGTGTTCCTCTCCATTTGGATCCTATGGTTGCCAGGCTCTCCCAGAACACTGTATTGATGTCGACAGCTTTCATGACGTGCCTCACGACGTCGCAGTATCGCAGCTCTGGCCACCCGGTGGGTCTCCTTCCAGAGGCCAGCTCTCCATACAGAAGGTGTTTGGGGATGCGGCCGTCTGGTATGTGGTGGACGTGCTCTAACCAACGGCTTTTACGCTGTCTGAGCAGTGTGAACATGCTGGGCAGGTCTGCTCTAGTCAGGTACTGGGTACTTCAGAATATATATATATATATATATATATATATATATATATATATATATACACACACATATATATAAATAAATATATATATATATATATATATATATATATATATATATATATATATATATATATATATATATACTTGCATGTGTGTGTGCGAAAGTGAGAATTTAATTTCAGCTGAATATTCTTGCGAGTTTCAATTTTCAATGGACCAAGTCTACATTCCTCACAGTTGGTTAATCCTTAAAAAAATTAAGTCAACAGAAAAGTGATATTAATATCTTCAGTGAAACTGTTTATATATATATATGTCTGATGCTCGTAGACTTGATGCATGTTGAATAATAGCAGACATTAAATATTCTAGTGACCTGATCATATTCATAGATATGAAAATTATTTTTTATCTCACAGTATTTTTCAATCTTTTGTTCATTTCCAGACAGAATCGAAGAGCCAAACATTTTTAACACTTTTCAGAAACGGAAGAAAATTGGAATTTTGTTATTGTAACGATCCAAATAATTTTAAACTAAATAATATATAAATGACTAAAATGTTACAAGATTATCGCTACATCCATGAAAAGTGCTCGGATGAAGTACATTCCTTGCTTCCGCCAGGTCTAACCTTCACGGCTAGGACCCGTCATGCCACTTACATTGTAACAAACAACCCACATCCCCTCTGTATTCCATCGGCGAGAAGTAAGTTCCACTCGAACAGCTTCTTTCCATGAACCACTGCTCTGTGTAAAAGACTCTCATGAGGATGTTTCTCCGATCACTACAAGGTTAACCTGTTCAAGTGTAGAGTTAAGAGTTATCTTCCCCTTCTATCCGTATAAATCAACCCTTAACTTAACGATCTACCTTGAGTGGCTTCCAGGCCGTGTACAGGATGAACTTTACTGTAAAAAAAAAACAAAAAAAACGCTTGATTACCTACGTTTGGGTAGAATAAAAAGTGTTTTAAGATATACACCTATGTTATCCTCAGGGATTTTCACTCTGAATTTCAGATTTCATTTTCCTCTTTCAACCAAGTTTTCAACTCTTACCATTTAGAAGTTTCCAGTTTAGAAGTTTTTCCAGCATGTCTTTGGTTTCAAAGCTTACATGACATGTTCGCTGAAGGGCTTCAAATTTAAAACCTCTAAGTAGTGAATTTCTAACAAACAATGATCTGATCAATTCAATATATAATCATTTATTATTAATTTTTAGCTCATACATTAAACTAAAACAATAAGGATTTCTTAGAAATAATATGAAATCTGCCATTCACCCACGCACTTGACAACCTCAAGTATTCGGCGTCATCTTTTTAAATTCCTTTTTACACCAGGTGTACATCGTTACTTTCATAACAGGTAGCGTGTTTTCTCACGCACTTTCACTCGATTGATGCCCATAAACAAAGTAGAATTGAAATCGAGTATAAAAGTTCACTCAATTACTATGAAAATTATTACACTAAGAAAAATAATGATTAGAAAATATTCGGATATAAAATGTAATAGTTTCTTCTAAAACACAAAAATCGAGAAATTTGTTCTTGAAAAATATTTCAATTAAAAAATTACTATGTAAGGAATTAGTAGAAAAGGAATCTGAATGATTCGTTTATTGGTTTGGTTGTTTTTGTTTAGCAGCATATCAACACCTCTATGGGTTATTTAATGCCGGAATCTAAATATTTTCTAAGCAATTTTTTATGATAATATTGTTTTAGTGATACGAATCTTACTAATTAACCCGCAACTGGGGAGAAGAGTTGAGTTCATACCTTTCCTATGCGTATTTGCATGTAAGTTAATACAACGATCACAACTGGAATCGGAACTCGGCTCTCCGATTAACGATTCTGAGTTATTTTCAATTACACCACCCGCACATCCAAGCGTACAGAACCAGGTTCGACGTTGCTTATCTTCGGTGATCGTGAGGGAACCGATGTCTCAACGTGATGTGGCCGTAAGCCGTCCGAATGATTCATACACCTACATACACTTAGGTGCTTAATGCAAGTGGCCCTTAATAATGTAGACGGGGTCGTGACTTTTTCTCAATATGTAATTAAGGGGGGGGGTCTTAATAAAAGGGAAGTTCGGAAAATCATTTAAAAGCCATAAAATATGAAATTAATAAACCAGGTGGTCTTACTAAGTTCAAGGGTGTCGGAAAATTTCATCAAAGAACTAATCAGTAAACACACGTTCTCCCCCACCCCATCTGTTGTGCTAATTAGAATAACAAAAAAAAAATACGGTACAAGTAATTATTGAAATTTAATAAAACATTCTGGGATAATAACGGTAATTTTTGTTTTTAAAGATTTCCGTGTACAAACATAATTAGAGGATATAATTTAACTAATGTAGACTTCTTAAGAATATCATTAAGGGTTTTAATTAATTGAGTTTTAACATCACCATGGGCCTAACATGTGAACAACGAGGAAATTTATAGAGAAAATGGAAACAAAAGGAGCAATTTATACTTAACATCAGGAAAGGACAGTGGAAATTTCTAGGGCACATAATGAGGAAAGAGAGCTTGGATAATTTGATACTCGGAGGACAGATTGAAGGCCAGAGGGTCAGATGAAAACAGCGCATAACCAATCTAAAGATGGCGGAACAAGGTTCAGGAGAAATAAAGGACAGGGAATTGCTGATTGATTGATTAATTATTTTTCTACGTCTTATCAATACTTTACAGGTTATTTAAAGCCAGAAAATATTTTTAGCTTGTAAGAAGTTTTTTAGATAATAATTGTTTAGTGATACAAGTCTTAATAATTAACACATAGCTGGGGGGAAACGAGATGGATTCATACGTCTTCTAAGGTTAATTGGGTGTAAGTGAATATAACCAACCCAACAGGAATTGGAACTCGGCTATCTAATTAACAATTCTGAGCCAATATCCATTACACTACTCATCCATCCAAGCTTACAGGAAATTGTGGAGAGCCATGATTGTCAAAGTTCTGAAGGGATACGGCATGTATAATTTCCTAACGAATTAAAACTAGTTTATTTATTGAAAAAAAAAAACCAATGAAATCGAAATTCAGCTCCAAAACACGAAAAATTTAAATTCTAAAAATAAATAGATAAATAAATAAATACTGTCTTTTTCTGACAGCTTTTTCCGAAATACAGACAAACCTCTCATCTACGGACCCTCCATCAACGGACAAAATCAGCAGGAATTTTTTTTATAAAATCAGCAAAAGAAAATCTTCCAATTCGTTAGCGATGTATTTCAAAGTTTGTGTGCCTAGTTGAACGAGTCGTATTAGTTCTCAAATTCACCGCTTGGCGGTAGTGGCGGGCTTTTCAATCGTAAACAAAGCTGGATGTACAGTATATAAAGTACAATATTTTAGCGCGTGCAGGTGAAAGTAGCTGTGAGAAATCTATTATTTTTGCTTTGATTAACATATCTATATTAAGTATATATTTATTTATGCCATATATACATGTTTATAGTATTTACATTATGATCATAACTAGTGGTAGTTACTATAACGGTTTTATAACTCAAACATAACCCCTTCCCATCTACGGACAATCGAATTTAACGGACCACCCCATCCCCCTATTAGTCCGTTGATGAGAGGTTTGTATGTATTTGTTTTACATGCATGTCCAATTTTCCATCAATGGTTCCAGTGGAAATTATGCAACTACATTAAGAATCAATCATATCAAGATGACCTGATATGAATAGCGAGGTTCTTAGAAAACAAAATCACCTTTCATTGCCAAATTTTGTAAAGAAAGGAACAACCTCAAGAAATAAAACATGCTTTCATATCCAACATTGATTGGCACAAAAATAGATTAAAACTCAAAGCATTAGCACCAGATTCAATATGGGGACTACCAAAAAGCAAAGTCATTGAGAGCAACGACAAACTACCGAAAATCTGTTCAAGTCTTTCCCTTCCTTCGCTATCAATTTCTTCTGTTGCTTTCCTATCTTTATTGACAAAGTCGATTTTACAGTAGCCAGCAAATTTGACATTCTTAACACAGAAAGGAAAATGCACAATTGCTTTTTTTGCGAGAGTTTCAGTTTAAAAGAATTTGCCAAGTCTGAAATCAAGCGAGATTTCTAAACCTTTTGCTTTTTAATAAAACGTAGAATTGCCGACAAAAAAGAAAAAAGATACAACACAGAAGGTCTTCGGGTTACATCGGACCCGGCGTGCGGCGTTTCGTGGTTACTGTGCCATCTCCGATAATATAATACGTTGTCACGCAGCGCTATATGTAGAAGACGGCATTGTCTCTCTATCAGCTGCACGCCATATTGGATTGTGCTACAGTCACTATCTCTCGCTTGTGTCGTTTTGGGGGGAACTTTTGTAAATGATATAGCGAAGAAAGTTGGTTTACTCTGCTGGGTTAGACAATTTTTCTATCATATATTTTGAAGTCCTTCGTCCATATTTTGAATATTGCTGCCATATCTGGTCTGGTGCCTCCGCTATATATTTAGAGATTCTTGATAAAATACAAAGAAGAATCTGCTATATTATTGGTCCTGATCTGGAATCTCGCCGTAACGTAGCGTTCCCGTGCCTTCTCTATGAATACTTGCATGGTGATTTTTCTGATGAACTTTCTTTTATAGTACCTAGACTTGATGACCTTAAGCGCAGTACTAGAGTGGCTGCAAGGTCTCATCATTTTACAGTTGAAATAGTTAGATATAACCATAAGATCTATGCTAATAGTTTCTTCTTTCGTATTTTTCGCTTGTGGAACTCATTTTCAGGTTCTTGCTTTCAACTTAACTTTGTATTTAACAAAGTAATGGTTATCTTTGTCTTAATTCCTGTTGTTTGTTCTTTTTCCTTAATAGTGTTTTTCCTCATATTCCCTCACGCTCTAATAACCTCTTGGGGCTTTATTACCTTGTCTGGGGTGAAATAATTTTAAAATATCTTAGCCAAAGTAAGAAATAATGATTTTATCATTGATTTTTTAAAAGATAAGTAAGTAGATCCTATTTTCTTCGCAGAGTCACGTTGCATGGTCTTCCTTCCTCCCTGTAATCGGTTTAATTTATTTGTTAGTAGAATCCATGGTCGCATAACGCTATCATTTAATCTGCTATTTTATCAGTGACGTTAAAAAATGGCGGCTATATTTCAGACATCTCTCTGTTGAATTGAACTTATACAACCCCACTGCAAAAAAAAAACTCTGTTTTGCTCTGAATTTTCTTGGCGGTGTTCTATTCTACCTGGATATTAAACAGACGAGATTCTATTAACTGTTTGATAATTATGAAATTTTATTTATCAAATTCTTATGTCAGGTCACTCGACAAATGCCACTGGTACCATGCAACTTAATACTATCTTCCGCATGGTCAGGTCATAAGCGAATTAACCGGTTAGTCTACCAGGTTTTTCAAGTAAGGATGGTGGCTAGACATCCAGCGGGATTAGAAACCAGACCTGTCAAAGGGCGGATAAGCTTTCTAATAAGATCAAAAGTCATCTGGCACTACGGGATAAACTGGGCCTCATAGCTATGTACACAGCCAGTGGGGTGATGACACGGCATCTCTTGGCGGAGGGCTTCCTAGATTTAAGTCAACAGCCAAGGCGGAGAGTGCCCCCAATGGAATCAACGACAGCGTGCCCATGACCAGAGCGAGCATTCAAGTTGAAAAACATCGGTTCTAGTTTGATTTGTAGAGGGATGGGCTCCGTTAGGTTTATTTGCCTAAGACACGCTTCGTATAAATAAATACCACATCGGTTTTCAAACCCAGATATGTGGATGGAACCACTGCAACCCTAAGGCCACTATGACCACACTCGATCGTGGGATTGATGATGATTTCTCAAATTGAACAAAATTCTAGTGTCTTATTTCTTAAACGTCACCAGAAGAGTTCGCTACATAATGATATGTTGCGAGGTCATTGGAAGATCCCTTCTATAAGTTAGTCAATTCGTCTCTGTACTGGACTTTTCTCGTAAAGTAAAAAAAAATGTCTTCCATATGACCATCCCACTACCAGCAACACGTCTATACTGCGAATCAGAGTCAATCCCCGGCAAATGAAGGAAAGTACTGAGTGGACAGAACAATTTTGGTTTCTAATGCCACGTAAGTTGGTATTCCCACTTTAACCCCGACCTTGTACAATACTCCTTTCATGTTGGCGCGTGAAAAATATATATAAGAAAAGTAAAGAGAAAAAATCTTTTCTACCGACGCGTTTCGTTTCTTGAGGAATTTTATCACGGAAAGTAACTTGGCGAAAAATAAAATAATGTTATGTCTTCCAATTCTGAATTAAGAGAACGCTCTAAAATAGTTCAAGACCTCCACGTTATGTAATATTCTTATATATTCTCAAACATTCCCCATATCACGACTGTGTATGATTGCAGGTCACTAAATAAAAGTTCTGCATTTGATTTAATAAAGTTCCCTAACGAAAGAAACGTGTTGGTATCAAGGGCTTTCTTCTTGTGATTTATTTTCTTTATATTGTTTTTACATATACATTTATATTTGAATGTTTACATGTTCACCTATCTATTCCTACATTGAGTTTCGGGGATATTACATCCATTCGTCAGGGGGCTTGATAGTAAACATTTATCGACACGTAGCTCCATTATTTATTATGAATGCTTTGTCATGGATACGTGCGAAGCGGAGTGGTTAACGATGCGCAAAGTCGGTTTGTCGTGTTCAAATTAGTGCCTAGGTCATTGCATTCACTTTCACACAAATAACACCGGAACTGTATGAATCCATCGTTTTTCACTCCAACATCATCCTGTCTCCTGATTACAAAAACTACCGGCCTTAAAAGCGTTATTCTCCAGAAATATCTTGGTCAACCATTTTTTTTTTAGCGGGGGAAAACTATATATATATATATACACATGTGTGTGCGTATGTATGTGTGCGTGTTTTACGTATAATGTTTTCTTTAATTTCTTCTCTTCACGGTTTTCTTCCGTACGTGACTTCTGCATAGGTCGATGAGACTGATCATCTCAGTGATGTCATTGGTGGCGTCATAGTTGAGAATGCATTGTCCAGAAGAAAGAAAAAAACGAAAATAAATGATGGCTTGTTTGACTGAAGAGTGTTTATTAACAGCAGAATAAACGCTGACGAATATGATTCATTTTTATTAAGTCTTAGCGTTCTTTAGCTCCTTCTGTGCTAACGTTGTCTTCGTGTCCATTTTCCTTTGGCAACGGTTTGAATTCTTTTGTGTCCAACGAATCTCAAAGAATCTCTTTCTTCGACTCATGTTCCTTATGTTTCCTTTCGTAATGTTTCTCTTTCCCTTCAATTTGTTCAAACTTCCTTCCTTACTTACTTCCTTCCTTCGTCTTTATTTTTTATGTTTTTTTTTGTTTTTTGCCAACAAATACGTTTTATACATTTTTTTGCTTCTGTTCCTTCCAATCTAATCTTTTCTTTTGTTTTATTTCTAATTATTTTTTCCTCTTCGCCATATTAATATTTCGTTTACCTTTTATTTTACTTTCTATATTTCCTTATTTTCATTATTATTATTATTATTATTATTATTATTATTTTCATTATTATTATTATTATTATTATTATTATTATTATTATTGTTGTTGTTGTTATTAGCAACACTTAATGAAGAGCGCAATTTAAGAAAAGAAAAAGAAAAGGTACAGTGTTTGACGATGTTCTACAATATTTCAGCAGAATAACTGTCTTCTTCAAGTCATGTTTAAAAATTGTATACAACTATAAAAATAAAAAAGTGTTTGTACAGACGTCGATTATTATTATTATTATTATTATTATTAATATTATTATTATTATTATTATTGTTATTATTTACTGGGGGTAGTAGGGCAAATGACTGACACCGAGGTATAAATATGCAAAGCCTAATATACCCATCATGACAGTATGATGAGCATGTGCAAGGCGCATACACCAAGGCCAGATGTACGCCATATAGTGACATGTATTGATAAAAGCTATAGCATTGCATGTGGGGCTTTGTTAGAAATACCTTCAGGTCAAGTAACGAAGTCCGTTCAGACGGTCTTCAACTGAAGGTGTTCTAAGTATGTAGAGGTGACAGCTAAGTTGTCTTGACTGCTTCATCCCTCAAACTTATAACAATCATACTCGATACTCGGTCATGATACCCCTCAACTAGTCTCTACTCAACCAATGTTGAACTGGTCCCGGACAATGTATCAAACCGTAGTCGATATTGACCAACTGTATCAGTTCAGTCAACTGACAAGCAAACTTGTAGAACTAAATGTGATATTTACCCATCTTAGTTCACTAAAACAAAACATTGTCATTATTATTATTATTATTATTATTATTATTATTGTTGTTGTTGTTGTTGTTGTTGTTGCCTTCATACGCGCGGTTTTTGTTCTCAACCGGACAACTTGCATTATGAGTGTCCTCCATTGAGACCTAAAGCCTCAGACAGAGAGCACTTTTCGCAAAATATTTACACTGCCAACCAGCGCAGCCTTCTGAAGTGCTGGGATATTAAGTTTTGTTCCGATTTTCTCAATCTAGCATTTAATTTCGGTGGTATAGCAACTTCACTCCAGAGGTTGGTGCATTCAATCTGCATGAATACAAATTATTTAAAAGTCATTTCATCCCAAGGAAGGCGATATAGACACAAGGAAAATCAGAAATCGATGCGGAGGAGAAAGAACAATAACAAGAACTGGATTCAAGGAGACAAAAGATGGCGATTGATGCTGCATTTAAATTTTTGAAGTTTATTTTGTTGCTGTTTTTTCTTCTGCTGATTTTCCTTCTCATCTTTCCGGTATCACTTCAACTCCCCAGCACCTTTCTCTGTATTCACGTAGACCCCAGGACAACCTCAAATGTACTTTAAAATACAAATTCATCCAATCTCGTTATTATATGTACAGTTCTTACCTTCATGTTCCACACTTTTTTCCACACTCATTGGCAATATCCTTATATTGTTATCAATTCCTGTTTTGCTTTTTGGTTCCATCTTGTGATCCTCTACTGCAGCCACATCCAGTGTCCTCTTTCCATTGTTTACGGTTTCCTCGGCTGGGCAGTCGGTCTATGATGTGCAATTCCATATAAAATGTCTGTTTGTTATCGCTGGGGATTAAATGAGAGCTGGTCCCCTGATATCCCCTGAATCTTTCTCTGATTTCAACAATATTATCATCTTGAAAGTTCCAGTCCCTCCTTGATACTCAAATTCACCTAACGTCGATTCTAATATGCCTGTCATGAGTTCAAGTGTTCCAGTTATTATAAGAAAGACTAAAGTTCTCGAATTCTACATCCTTCTCTGGCCTATGTTATTCATCATATGACATGTAGATTTTATTTTCTTTGGCCACGGCTATGAAATCCACTCTTCTTTTTTTCATGAGGTGAGTTGTTTGAATCTAAAATCTTTTACTCTTCAGTTTTCTAGCAGAAAAATGTATGTGTTCATAAAATTTGGTTAAATGATAGAATCTAACTCGTTTGCATAATTCCCAGTGAATACTCTTCATTTTCGTTCGTATATTCATTTCAGTCCGAATTCTGTAGACAACTTATGATGTGATTCTTTTGAGTCAGCATTCTATAATCATTTATGATGTGCCCCTGTTTTCTTTGATCTCTTCTTCTTTCTATTATTATTATTATTATTATTATTATTATTATTATTATTATTATTATTATTATTTCCTTGGGTTTCTGTTCTATACACATTTTCTTGCGAGTCCCAACCAGACATCTCAGGTCATAAATGGCTTCATGACATTTAACACTGATAATGATTTGTAAAAATAGTTCTTTAAAACATGGCTACCAAGAATCCCTTCAGAATCTACCGGAACCTTTTCCAATCAACCCGAGGGTTCAAACTACAACTGAAATTTGTGATGTTCTCATGTGCCACATTTTCGAGATTTCCACTTCAAAATTCTTGTTTTTTTTTTATACTATTTTTTGAAGACCTTCAAAGATGCAGAGATCTACAGGGATTGCCATGTCAGTAAGAAAACATGTTCTGTTTTTAGCTTGGTTGTTCTGTCTGCGTGTATTGTAAAGTCCCATAAAATTGTTACAGGTCCTATCTCTGTAACCGGGTCTAGGGGATATTCATAGAAGATTCTTTCAGTTTCCTTCGCGTAAAAGTTTCATATTTCCAGTACTGATATCGGCCCATTCTATCATGCTAAGTTTTACATTCAGTTGGTGCTAGCAAAGTGCAACCTGAGACAAGATGGTCAATTGTTTCTGGATATGTATTACATCATCTGCATTTGTGGCCAATGCAATTTTTCAGTATGTGTGCTTTTGGTAATTTCTAGCTAGCAAGCATTGGTCTTATGCAGCAAGAATAAAACTTTCGGCTTCAGTTTTTAACCCTGTACTATGTAACCACCGATGGGTATTATTATTATTATTATTATTATTATTATTATTATTATTATTATTTCTTTTATATTATTTCCGTCTTCTTTGGTTTCTTGACTGATTTCTTCTTTTACCTTTTGATCTGTTTTATTTTCCCTCTTTCTTCTGCGGCTGCTGACTCTCCTTTTCTGTCTTTTCTCTTTCGTCCACGCTTTGGTTCCTCTGCCTTCTCTCACTTGCCTTTATCTTCGTCTTTTCTTTGGAGTCTGTTATTCTTTCAATGCCTATTGACTACATTGCTATGATGTAGAGGACAAAACTCTAAACACATGTCCTCGAGGAAGTGAGGCGTGATGAAAGAAAGCAGAATCACTTACGCACGCAAGTATTTCCACAGAAACGACACGTATGGGGGCCACGTACACGGTATATAGACAACATACACTAATCACACATAAAACGATGTATCCAACTGCAGAATCAATTGTCAAAGACGCACAGATGGCATGTACACATGTACTGTCGAGTAAAGCTAACTCCACTACGGGAAGAACAAAATCGCTGTATTTAAGCTTTGCCCATTTTTGGGATTAGCGCATGAGGAGCTTGCACACAATTACTCTTCTTTCACTTTCACTTTTACATAGCAATGTCGTAAAAGTTATTATGCTATGCAGACTAAATTTTGATTGTACGCTTATTTTCCGCACCAATACTCAGTGGCCAAATTATGGTCAACCCAGTCAAATTATTAAATATCAAACCATGGACAGTTATGCGAAGAGGACATGAGACAAGGTCGAGTTTAAAAAGTCCCTCGTGTACATGGAACCGGAGATAAAAAAAAAATGAAAGTACTCTCAGTATTTCCTCTTGAGGACTCTTACTTTCTATAAAATAATAATAAAATAGTATTGCCTGATAGAGACATCTCTCTTTGAAATTGGACATTACTTAATTCCTTCCTCAACACCAAAAGGGCCGAAAAGGCAAGTTATTTTAATATTTCCACTCACGGGAGATTTAAGCTACAAATCAATTCCTGAAAGAAATGTTCTCATATAATATTTGGGCAAGCGTCGACCAATAACAAATGTCTGATAACTGATAATGGAACACATTGGAAATAAATTCATTATTTTGTCTTTTTAAAACCTATTTGTACGAAATATGGGGTCTGTCCGGAAAGTATTCAACCATTTTAAATATATCGCGAATTGATTGTGAGGATTTTATATAGTCTGGTAAGCAACGAGAAGTGAGTTTACGGCACATGTGTAAATATGTTGTAGTGTTCCTCAGTCGGTAGTGAGAGTTTGTGATGTGTAACTCTTGCATTTACAGCAAATATGCATCAATTTTAATTTTAATTTATACAATCTTCTGTGAAAAGATTTTATTCAGAAAGATTTCGGAGATGATTCAGTGATCAAAGCCCAGATAAAAGTTTAATTTTGAGGTCGGAACTCGCAAATGTCCAGTTCGGGAGAGATGTGGCAGCACCTTTTCCATTCTTTTAAAAGCGTCGAGGGCTAGGATTAATCTTTGGCACTTAAGACGTCTCCAAAGAGGAAATACAGACGGACTGAAAAGTTTTGTCTGGTTTCTACGAGGTGAGACACTCTTTAAACTCGGCCTTATATACTATTTTTCTTTCGAATAGATGCGAATTGATTCTTTGCTACGGCTTATCAACATTTTACAAGTTATTTAAAATCAGAGAAATATTTTTTAGGTTATAATTTTTTTTTTTGTTTAGATAATAATGATTTAGTGATACAAGTTTTACTAATTAATCCATAGCTGGGAGAAGAGATTCAAACCTTTCCCAAGGGCATTTGCACCTAAGTGAATATAACGAACCTGACTGGAACTAGAACTCGGCTCTCCGATTAACAATTACAAGTCGTTATCCGTTACAACACCCACAAATCCAAGCTTACAGCATCTAGTATTCCCAAGCGGTCATATATCTAGGTACTGACCTGAATCGATGTTGCTTAACTTCGGTGATTGTGCGGAAACTGGTGTTTTAACGCGGAATAGATGCGGAGAAATAGCCAATATTTGATATGTAATCGTTTTGACTGGATTCAGACACTGACAATCGAAAAATAAACTTAGTTTGAATAGAGGAATGACATCATCTCTTTTATGACATTCCTATGTAACATAAAAAGGAAGGGGGCACGGTGCTGCTCACGCCATTATTACCCTTGTCGCAAAGACATACAAGACTTCGGATGCAGATATTTTTTTATTCCCATTTAAAGTTTGGCTAGAAATCTTTGAAAGCGATCCACGACTTATCTTCTCCTTGGTTTGCACCTGCTTGTTCAGCCGCCATATCGCAACGGGAACACTTTTACCGGCTGTAAGAGAATGCTAGTTCTGATCACAGCAGACGCCTCTTTGTGTCTGCCGGTAATAATTGTAAACGTGTCCGTAAAGG
>OZ038486.1:34006650-34139150 GCA_964036315.1 Acanthosepion esculentum | reverse complement strand
ACACAGCAGAGAAGTGAACAAGACCTATACTCCACTGGGAAATGTACATCTTATATACATATATATATAATATATATATATATGTGTGTGTGTGTGTGTGTGTGTGTGTGTGTGTGTGTGTGTGTGTGTGTACATTTCCCATAAAACCTAAAGAGCCAGAACCTACCTACCTAGGTTTCATCTCACGAATCATCAGGATAAATCTGGCTAAAGAGGGTTGGCTTAAACGACATTTCATTGAAAAAATGGCCACCAGAAAGAATTTAAGAAAATAGCAAAATAGCATAAAACCAAAAACAAGACAAAGAAAACCAAATCAAATGAGGGTAGATATTTTATTGGTAAAACGGCCACCGAAAAAAAAATAGAAGCCGACTAGCTCATTTTTCAAGTAACAAGGCTTTTTTATGTCTACAAGCATTATGTATTTCCGATCTCTGGTTGAGTAACATATTAGGGTTATTATAAATGGCTATAGGTAATTTTTTCTCCATACTTAGGAGGCAATACCTATCGCCAGCCTTATATTTGCGGCATTTTTTTTATTATCTCACATTTTAATAAGGGTTCTACACCTTGCTCCTTTTTTTTATTTTCCAAACGTGATTAAATAAACTAGTCCTATGCCTGTATATCTCATGTGCGAAACTATTTCTATAGTTATATATATCGTTTTTTAAATGGTCCTTGGGTTGAACCCACGTAAACTTTTTTTTTATCATTACAACTATTATTAGTTATTTTTGCTATATACCTCTACTTTACACACTATACATTCATATTGGTATTTTCACTTTAGGGGACAAGTTGCCTTATTGATGCAGTTGCATTTGGGGGAATTGATATATTGTTTATTTTTTATCTTTTTAGTGTTGCATTTATTAATCAAATTAACAACGTTAGGCATACAACTATAACTCAATTTAACGGTGTTTTTGTTAAAAGTTTTATGTACGCCGTTCGACGGGGGAATTCTCCTTTAATATTCTAAAGAATTCCTTCTCTACTTTAGTAGCCACGACCAAATTATATGGTGGTGTCGGGTTAACTCCTCCTAATTTTTGAAACTGCTACTAGAAGACGCTCTCAGGACTATAAATACTCGGTGATAATTTTTTTATCACTCTCTTCTGATCTTATTCGTTAGCATGTAACTTCTTGCGGAGGACGTATCCCCTTTGGGAAACGCATGAACAATACACACGTACGCATGTAAATTTGCTCACTACACATACTTTTCATTCAAAAAGTTTTCACATTCATTTGTTACACACATTATTGTCTAATACCTTTGCTGTTAATACATCTTTATTTATTTGTACATATATATTGGTTCTTGCCGTTTCTTTTCATTTCTTTATGTGGACTCACTTGCCGAATCTACCATGTTTGTTGTGGGCATTTCAGGAGACACACGTGTTTATCCCTCAACGCATACACCGACTCGCAACAAATTGGTGACGTGTGACGAGATTATTTTTATTTTTCTCCTGATAACAAGAAACATACTAGACTATATATTTACAGACTCAAATCTACATTTACACACCTTTTTTCGAATCGAGAGCCTGTGAAGAAAAACATTAACAAACTTCTCTTCCTATCCTACTACGCACGACGTACACTATAAACGATTAGCTAAAGCAATTTACACAGCTATAAAATTTGTGATTAGTCCCTATGAAAGTGCAGAATCACAAATTTCATTCACTATAACATATCTACATCACATAATGTTCTTCGACGCGGCAGATAGATTTTATGGCATCACGTGGGACCCGGAAATAAAATCGCCCTTCAGTTAATGCTATATTGGTCCATTCAATAGGCAAACAACACTCGCCGCATTTCTACTCTTTTTTTTTTTTTTTTTTTTTGCTTGACTCTTTTCTTCTCTCAGGTATCATTACGCTCGACTCGACCTCAACCGGTAGACATCATAAAATCTTTTTTTTCGACAAAACGAAAATACAACTCCATTTCAATTTTAATCAACACTATTTCTTCTCTGCTAATCAGATAAAGTATGGCATATCTCAAAAGGTGACTCTCTGTCCTATTTTTGTCACTCTTTGACGATGCCACTAGAACAACATTAAGAAATTGCAATTACGATATGTAATCGACAAATAATAGCAAATCTTCTTAAAGTTCACAAACATGCATTCGACATTCGGTTGAAATTCTACATGAGCTCAATTTTGTGCGCCAACAACATTATCCACGGATATCAAACAAACGAGGCCTTTCTCAAACAAAATCCTTCTAACAAGAAGGAATCAATACAAGGGGACAACAAAACCAATTCAACGTGGATCATTGGAAAAAAAACAAATGTTAATAGCAAACGGTGAACAATTTACCCTGCCGACACATTTCCCAGAGAGTGCGACATTCAACTAGAAAATAAGACAGTACTCTGATGACAACACAAGTACATTTCGTCGAATCACGCATCTCAACTACACTTCCGACATTTTTTCTTTTCAATTCACGAGGACAGAAACAAAACTTACACAAACATTACAGAAAATAATTCTACCCATCTACAGGATAGTATTGTCGAGTTATATCCTCCTAATTTTTTAAACTGCTGCTAGGAGACGCTCTTAGGACTATAAATACTCGGCAATAATTTTTTTATCACTCTCTTCTGATCTTATTTGTCAACATGTAACCTCTTGCGGAGAACGTGTTCCCTTTGGGAAAGGCATGAACGATATACACTCACACAACACATACATACGCAATATTCACTTACTACACATAATTTGCACCGAAAATGTTTTCACATTCATTTGTTAAACAGATTATTGTCTATGTCGTTTGTATACCTTTGTTGTTAGTACATTACTATATGTTTGCACATATATGTTATTTCTTGTCGGGGGGGGGGTCCTTTCTTTACGTGGATTCACATCCCGAGTCTGCCATGTTTGTTGTGCGCATTTCAGGAGAAACACATGTTTATCTCTCAACACTTACACCGGCCCACAACACACACACACACACACACACACACACACATATATATATATATATACTCCTTTTTAATTTTATTTCCTTTTTGTAACAGGAATATCAACTCTATCATAATGTTTCCTCTTGTATTTTATTATTATTATTAATATTAATATTTATCAAGCCACAAGCATCTGAGGATTTATTAATATTATTTTAAAAAATGCAATTATACTAGTTTTACACGCGTCAGTTGACAATTTATCACCTTTTTGGCTGACCTGCAATCTCTTGAAAAGACCAACATTCCAGAAAAAATATCTCGTCGGATGCTGTCTGCCATCGTACTATCGATGAGTTAAGTGAAATCATAGCGTTTCTTGGATTTCGCACACATTTGAGGCTCTTTAAAATCGTCTGTTTTATCTTAAAATGAAAAATCACCATGTGCTCGATTGTCAAAAAAAGCTTACATATACCCAGTCAGTCCATTATTCGGATGTCTCCATGTTCATAGCTGGTCTATGGTGTTTGTATCTAGGGAGCAAGTGACAATAACTCTCTTCAGATTTCCAGCACTTTACTCGGTCATCTGGCTGACCTCATGACTGCCATTTTTTTCATATCTCTTATTATTATTATTATTATCTGTGTCTTTTTGTATTGGTACGAGGTGTGGGGAGAAAAGCACTGATTTTCATGTTAGAACTTATAACAATAAGTATGAAAGTCGTCTGTGAGAAATAGCCTCCTACAGATAAAGTTGTTTTACGAACAAGCTAACTTACCAAGCAGTTCATATTAAATCATAACCAGAAAAATACAGTTGAAATTTCTGGGACACATAGAAAAAAGGAGGGTTGGAGAATCTGACACTCACAGGATATATTGAGAGTAAGACTGAAAGAAGGAAACAGTAAGTAACCTACCTAAAGATAGCAATGGATAACAGAATAGGGAATGTGGGGGCTAGTGAAAAGACAAACATTACTAAGGACTAAAAAGGATAGGAAGTTGTGGAGGGCCATGATTGCCCATGTCCTGAAGAGACACGGTCCATAAAACAATATAAGAAGTATTCAGAAAATGCCAAAGTAGCAAAGAAATTTGAAACAATCATAAATTTAACGCAGCCCCAATATATCTTTCGCAATGCTGGGGTCGAAATGTATATTTGTGTCAAAGTGTTGCCAGTACTTTTACTGTTTATAGGAGACGACCACACGCAAACCCACACAGAACGTGGGTAGAGATACAATGAGGGGGGAGGGAGTACGTCTTCTTTATTTAAGAGATTGGGCAGAATGCCAGCTCAAAACATATTGTACGAAACAAAAAGTTTCTTTCTTTTTTTTTTTTTTTTTGTAAATTTTTATAAACTTATAGGAAGTGTACATTGAGCTTTCAGTAAACCGTCGCCCCTAAAACACTGTTACATGAAATCTGGAGTCACTTACCAATGAAGGCCATCGGCCAGAATTTTTATCGAACTGGTGTGAAAAATAGTTACCCTAGCTAGAAAAAAATGTCCTCTTTACCGAAAATTTTTGTATTTTGTGATTCCTCAAAATGGGATTTATTACGGAGTGGACATACATGCGTAAGAGAGAGTGGACGATATATAGACACACATATAGTTTTGGACGTGTACCAAAACATATAAACATTTACTAAGCATAGGCTCGTCTGTCATGAGACCAAATGAGAGGAATTGGAGAAGGAAAATTGTGTCGGTCTCCTTTGTCATGCAAGAGAGAATAATCTTGCTGTCTGCCTTGACAATTTTAGCCTTCAAAAAATACTTTTGCTCGGTCTTTTACTCACGGATCTTCATACCTTACAAGAAAAAAATGTTCGCCAGATGAACCCAGAATTGATAAATTGATTTCTTTTTTTCTTACGGCTCATGGGGTATTTAAACCCTAAATATAATTAACTCCACAAAATCGCTGAAAAAAGAGCATACTATGATGAAATAATGCCCCAAACTTGATAAAAAATAGATTTCATCGTCGAAATATTTATGTTATTATAAAGAGGAAAGACCAAAGTAGTTTTTGATTATTTAATTATATTTTTAATACGTTTTAAAATATTCGAAATTTTGGTTAAAAATGTTTTTCTTGCGTCAGCGGTCGGACTTTAAATTATCAAATTTTAGCATATTTTTTTGCAGTGAAATACATATTGATTTTTAAATTTTTGAAAAAATAAAATAATTGTCGCATTTTAATGAAACTTTCAGAATTTATTCACAAATGAATTAAATAATTTTAGAAATGTTTTCTTCAGAAAATCTTGGCAAAAATATATTTTTTTTACTTGTGTTACGTCCCACTTTTATGAAAACTCGAGAAATTCAACGAGATAATTTTTAGTATTCTATATTAGTTAAAATCTTGGAGAATTTAAATCATCATTTTTTTTAATCAAACCCCGTCCTACCTAAAATCTACTCAGAGTCGTAAAAAAAAACAATAAAACTAAAATTTATCTAATTAGAAAAGCTTTTAATTACTTTTATAAATAAGATAATTTAAGACACTATTTTCTCAAGAAAAACATTTTTTCGGTGAATAATGAATTTTTATGAGATAAATGGTCTACCGAAGAAAGAAATGGCAACTTACTGCGGCAAAAAATCTGCCTCGTTAGTCATGTATTGAAAGATACATGAACGCCTACGTGTGTATCACGCATGGCATATAACTGACTGAAAGGTTATGGAATATTGTTATTAAGTAAAACTATATTTATTAATCATAAATCGAAAAGCATATTACAATCTGAGGTATCTCAGTATTTTAAAAAGAATTTTGAATTGTTTTTATATAAAGAATTATTCTTACAATCCAAAATATATTTAGATAGATATCTACATAAATATATTTTGAATTTTAAGAATAATTCTTTTATGTCAGTGAATATTGTATTAACCAATTTTTGAGAATAACAATGACGTTTCGAGATAAAAGTTCTACTATTTAACCAATAGCTGGGTAAGTGGAGTTGATGGATTTATACATTTCCCAATAGTAATTTCGCGTAAGTGATTATAGCGAAGCCAACTGCCCTCACCCGGATTTCTCATTACGTGGCTACCTGCACATCCTTGAACCTGGACATAAATTAAAAAAAAACAAGGTGTGATCTTTTAAAAGGTATTGGTTTTACAGTGTCTGCATGGCACAAGGTTGACAGTTTTGGTCACCCAACTAGATTCAATGGTTTTCTCAGTTATTTATGATAACCAAAATACTAACGACTGGCACTAGCATGAAAGTCGATTTATTGATCAATTGACCCACCCAGTAAAAATCGATGGCCATTCAGACAGGAGTGATCATGTCGACATCGGCTGGGGAAGGTGAGCGAAATGATTAAATTGATAAATATACCGAAAATAAGGTGAGGAATAAAACAACAACAACAACAACAAAAAGACAAACTTCTGTTTATCCTTGAGAATAGAGAATGGGAGCAAAAGGCTTCGGAAACAAACAGAACAGGTTTTTGATACCCGAAGATTTAGAGAGAGGGAGGGAGAGAGAGAGAGAGAAAGCTTGATCCCGAACTTTGAAGACAGAAGAAGACAGTCAGTGAGTTGGGGAAGAGAATTGACTTAACTTTCAATTACTTCGTGTTCTTTTTGTAGAGCAACGTTTGAGAGAAGTTCGGTTCTAGTACAGCACGAATTGACTGGTCAAGTGGTGAGATGAAGAATCAGGAGATTTGAGACATCGATCCGGCATCGTGACTACTTGAACTATTTATGTACCTATCTACATATATATATATATATATATATATATATATATATATATATATATATATATATATATATATATATATATATATATATATATATGACTATGGACTGACGTAAGTATAACATGCAATTCAACAAATTGAAGATATACAAACCTATTTCCGAGAAGGTAGCGCTGACGAAACCGGAGTTAATAAAACATAACGATCAAACAGCAATTATTTTCACTATTATTATGTCCTTACAAATTTGGTCCCATCTTATTACCTTTTCTGTTTAAATGAATCATTATTAAATAATTTGGGGCAGACAAAATATTATTATGTCTTTAAAAACAGACAATTTAAAAGCATATATTATATTTACATAATATACACAAATATATTAAAACAAAGTAGGATAAACAATACGGAAAACTATTACGGTAAAGCAGTGAATCGAAACGTATAACTAAAAACAACAAAAAATAATCAGCTATGGCTCCTCGGTGTTCAGAGATCAATCGAGGATAAAACATATATCGGGAAGGACTAAAAATGTGGAAGAGAACAATATACATATATATATATATATATATATATATATATATATATATATATATATATATATATATATATATATATATGTTCTCTTCCATGCTCCTGAAAAATTATTTCGTTTGAGCTCTCGGGGAGGAAAAAGTGAGTTTGTAAACAGTGACTATTACTGCTGCTAATGCAAGATTCTTCGATAAAACGAATCGAGTTCTCCCAATCACTGGGGTGTTTATCTAAAAATAAATACCTTTAAATTCACCTTCATTTCTGCCGCGCGCCAATGGCTTAGGGGTAGATTCTCCGACGGATATCAAATCAGTCGGTTTTCGATCCCGGCTTAAGACACTCGGATGTCTATCCACATTGATAATCTGCGAAACAGTCTGTCTGTGGATGACAATACATATATATATATATATATGCAATCGTCTGAAAATTGCGAGAGCATGAAACTTGAGTAACGGCACGAGCTGTCCTTATCCAAGTGTTGTGAAGTGTTTTTGCTCTGTGTAGATAATCCAGGCGTTGAGCACTTTACTTTATTGAGTAGATAAGTGTTTGCCTTTTGATCTTTTTTTTCTTTCTTTGTTCGGGATTTTTCTTGTCTAAGATTTATGTTGTTTTTTCTTTAGTATTACATACCAGATAATTTCCAATATAAATCAGAAAGAGATTACATTAAGACCCAGTAATCATCACTTTTGCTAACAGAGGAAAGGTTGCTTAGACTTAATATATATGGTTTCAAGCACTTTCAAATGCTAATCTGAATGTGCTCTGACCAAACCGCATTATTATTGGGTGTCCCACAATCGCAAAACTAGATGTATTAACGAGCGTATATTTTTATGCTGTCCTCTACAGACCTTAATTGATATATGCTAATAATTCTCACCACTCCAGTTTGCTTTTCAGTGCCATTTTTTAAACAGTAGAGTAAATCATAGTAATATTGTCTATTATCTTATTGACTCTTTTGATGTTAGTCAGTCATCCAAACGTCTTTCTTCAAGGATATTCAAATTTCCGTCGATATGGAACCATATCGAAGGAAGACGGAATACCAAATGTTGAACACTGGACTTTCATAAAGTTTCTTCTCCTTTGACTTTGAGATCCTAGATCTGAGCCAATAGTCTGAAACAAATTGTGAATCAGAATGCAGTTATTTGTAGAAATCTTATAGTGTTGTTTAATTTTTTTCACTCATTATTTATTATTGATTAATTTATTATTTGTTGTTAATTATTGTTCTTACATTTACTTGTGCATTTTTGTTATTTTATTTTAATTTACTTACTTATTCATTCTGTTAATGTCGAAAGTACTCGAAATAAAATGAATATGTATCAACATGGTAATTTTCTCTCTGACTTTAATAAGGATACTAAAAAGCGTGTCTGTGAATAAGAGAGGATCCTATTGAAAATAAGTAGACAAAACTTGTCTAAATTTTTTAATCTTAATGAAAAGATTCTGCATATATATATATATATATATATATATATATATATATATATATATATATATATATATATATATCCAGTTGAAGGAGTATGCATGGCGGAAAATGTAATATATGAGGCAACAATTTTCCCCAAAGAGAATATGGAACAGAAGAAAATATACATAGGAATATCGGCGGGAAGTTGGAAACATCGATTTTATAACCATCAAAGATAAATTTAAAAAGAACCAAACGGCACTGCCAAAGCATTATTGGGATTCGTTGGAGGGTGGCTTAACCCACAAATAAATTGGAAAATCATCTCGATAGCCAGAACTCCAATAAATTTCAGAGACAGTTGCGATTTATGTCTAAAAGAAAAGATCGTCATAATAAAGCATAAAGATCCGGATGTATTACTAAACATGACACAATGAACTAATTTTTAAATGCCGACATAAGAACAACCTCAATCTAACGAAATATATTTAGAAGTAACTATATAGGAAGACTAATATTACATGATCTTTTTTGCTTTTCGAAAGCACATATGAATGTGAACACGTAACTGTATGTATATAACTATGTATTTGAAGTGGAAGATGGATACGTCTTTTGATATGTATATGTATATGCTTTTATATAGAAAGATAGGCATGCATTGTTGTAATTGTGTATGGTGAAAACATATTTGGAGTGGGCGAGTATGGATATGGATATGTATGTATATATACTAGTCGGTATATAGGTGGGCTTTTGGGTTTTTTATTTGTAAATATATGTAGTTGTATGTATATATGGCTGTATATATATATGTGTATGGGTATGTGGGTACGTGTATATGTGTGGATGTGTGTTTATATATATATGTCTGGGTGTAGGTGTATGTATACGTGGGTATATGTGTGTCGTGCCATAGATATGGGATTTTGGTTAATCTGTGTATGTATGTATGTATGTATAAATATATGAATTTGTGAGTTCGTATATATAATATGGGTGAATATGGGTGAAATATAATAATGTAAAATATTGATATGTTTTTTGCATACACGAACATGTGGGTGTCTGTATATATATATATATATATATATATATATATATATATATATATATATTTGTATATATGTGTATATGTGGGTAGGTGTGTATATGTATGTGTGTGTATATGTGTATATATGTGTATGTATATGTATATATGTGTGTATATATATATATGTATATGTATGTAAGTGTATATATATGTGTATATATATATATGTGCGTATGTATGTGTATATATATATATGTGTGTGTATATGTGTGTATGTATGTACGTGTGTATATCTACATGCGTATGTGTGTATTTATGAGTATATACGTATATATGTGTGTGTGTGTGTATGTGTATGGGTGTGTATATATATATGGATATATATGTGTATATATATGTGTGCCTGTGTACGGATGTGTGTATGTGTGTGTGTATATATATGGATATATAGAATATTTTAAAAAAAAGGACTTACAGGTCTGTTATTAATGTTTTACCCCATTTTCTCCCTTAATATTCTCCAATTGGAATTGTGAGTTTAAAATTCTTTACAATATGGAGGAAAATTTTTTAAATTGATAATTTAATTTTTAATTTAAATGTATTACTCTTTAATAATCATTATTGATGATAAAATATTTAGATTTTTTGATAATTGAATACTAAAGTCATCACCTAATATTATTTAAATTTTTTTTTTTTTTAGGGAAATACTAAGTACACACATATATATATATATATATATATATATATATATATATATATATATATATATATATATATCCACTACCGAGAATTAAAACCCGGACAGTTAGGTTGTCAAGCGAACACCCTACCAACTGTTCTACGGGCCTCGGTATATATATATATATATATATATATATATATATATATATATATATATATATATATATATATATATATATATATATATATATATATATATATATATATATATAGTGGATGCGCACTGCTGATGAGTCCCAAATATAGGACGAAACGGCCGTCCAGTGCTTTCTGCATTCTGTGACAGTGCCTGTTGAGGTTTCAGACTCGATGAATTACTTAATTACATTTATCAAATCCTCCTAATTATTACACATATATATATATATATATGTGTGTGTAAGTATGCGTAAACATTTAAAAAGATATATGTACGTATTAATACATGAAATTACCCCTGTATATCGGTACATGTGTACCTGTATGAGTGACTGCACATGTAAAAGAACGTATGTATTTGTGAAACTTGCATGGATGTGTATACAATATATGATAAAGCAAGATCTCTAATATTACCTTCAAATATCACTCCATATTAACTTAAAAACTAAACTTTAAGCAAGAGAAATTACCAATCTAAAATAGTCGCAAATTAAATTCATGAATAAAATTCAAACTGATAGAGATATCACCTTAATAATCAATTACAACTAGAAGTAAACTTATATTTTAAAATAAAATTTTAGTATTTTAATGTAAATTCTATAAATATTTTTCTAATCGACTATTTTATATTAAATCCCCAAAATTTTTGTAATAAAGTTTAAAAAAAAACTTAAATCGCTAACATCAAATTAAATTCCTTATAGACTGTTTAAACATTCAAATTTATATCAAACATTATATTTATGAACTCTCAAAGTAAAGCAAAACAACAGCGTCTATTTTGGGCCTTTCATTCCAAAGAAAGTTAGTGACACTTTCTTTCATGACTGCCTTCTCTCTTTTTCCCTTTATGTCTTTTTTCTCCTCCCCCCGTTCTATATCAATATATAACTTCCGTTAAGTTAACCTATTAAATGTGTCAATGTCTGGACTTCCTCAAACAATATTAAATTTGAAAGAATAGAAATTTTAGATTACATCTAACTCAATCATGTCTCTCTCTCTCCCCTCACTTCCTCACTTCGTTAATTTACATATGCTTAGTACTGCCCGTCAAAAATGTGTAAATTTCTTTTCATTTTTTGTTTCAACCTTTGGAAGTAAAGTCTGATGATCCGCGGTCCTTTAAAAGGGCTGTGGTGAAAGAATTTATTACATGGGACCTGAAAGTGGTCTGTTTTTATTTTGATTTAATATATATATATATATATATATATATATGTGTGTGTGTGTGTGTGTGTGTGTGTGTGTGTGTGTGTGTATTATTTCATCTACAGGTCCCTTTCAGAAGCTTCCTGATCTGAACATTTTTTCCTTTGAAATTAACTTTATGTCTGTTTACACTCCTTCCGCTCCCCTCAGCGTCCTTTGAAAAATTGAACATGTCATATTTGTCTACAATCAATGCATTTGTTGCTTACATGTTTTCCGTAATAGTCAATGATGACCTGTCTAAGTTCCGGATTATCATGTCAGGAAAAAAATTAACTTACCCACCTCCACCCTCTGAAACTAATTTTCTACTTAGCGTACATCTGACATTTAATTGGTTGATCAAGACAAACCCATAAGTCTATTTTTAATTCTGACCATGTGTTTTCTTACCTCTCCCCTTTATCTTTCCGAAAAGAGGCAACATTTTGCTTTTGAAATTTTAAAAAAATTATTTAATCAGTCATTATCATCTGCCTGAAGGGGTACAACGTATTAGCGAAACACGGAACATATAATAAAATAATATATTGCTCTACATTGTATTGAGCACTTTTTTAAAAAGTAAATGCTTCAAACATCTGTTCTTTTTCTCATTTGGATATATATAGAGAGAGAGAGAGATAGAGAGAGAGACAGACAGACAAACAGACAAAGAGAGAGACAGAGAGAGATTTAAAAAGAGAGCGAGAGAGAGCGTGTGTGTGTGAATATTGTTGATTAAACTTTTTTCCCCGGCCTAAAAGCAACAGAGTTTAATCAGGTGATGGCCATCTGCGTTATAGCGTTAGGTTTCGGCTTACCACTCTACAAGTCTCATCAACTACTCGTGTGTTAAGTCAATGTATCGGCCAGCCCCTGTCTTGAAGGAATCCACTCTCATCATTGGCAAAACGGATTGTTAATCCAACCCAGCAGCAACATTGACCGATTAAAAAAAAGACCAGTCATTTTTATAAAAATAGTGTAAATGTATAACTGATGGCTTTACTGCAGAAATGCACTGAAAGTGATTTTGCTATAGAAATGAATGGAAAATGGATGGTCGGTGGCTATGGAGAACAAGACAATATTAATGTTAAAAAGACTTTTGTTGATCGATTTGCTATCAGTTATGAGCATATTGTTTTAACTTTTCTCTATTTTAGCCGTTTCTAATACTGATATTGATGATGATCCCACACGCGAACGCACACACACACACACACACACACACACATACACACACACACAAATATATATATATATATATATATATATATATTTAATGTGGGCATACGAACCTATAAAAATATGTGTGCTTCAGGATTTGGTTTCAGCGCATGGGTATAATTTTCGCGAGCATATTCACATAGGCTGAATGAGATAGATAGATAGATAGATAGATAGATAGATAGATAGATAGATAGATAGATAGATAGATAATGAAGAGACTGAGATAGATAGATAGATAGATAGATAGATAGATAGATAGATAGATAGATATGTACAGAATGAGATCAATAGATTGGTGTTGTTCTCAAGTCAAACCGGTAGCCTCGTCACCATCACTTTTTCTTCTCTTTCTTTTCCTATTAATAGAAAAAGCGTCACGCCGCTTAAAACATCAAACCATTATTCGTATGCATATTTTTTGTACGATTTTTTCCTTTTCTCTTGAGGTAAGTAAGGGTGTGTTTTGAGAAGACAGGAAGCGACAATGAAGGCTCAAGGTTGATAGGCATTTCGGAGGTTGTCGGGTGAATGTGAGGGGCATCTGGTAAATCATTCAGGTTACTGTCCAATGTATGCAGGGGGTGGGCGAATTGCCAATAAAACCTGTCCTCTTTTATCCAGCGTGACAAAAAACATGATTAAGTTTCTTATTAGTTTCCTAGCGTATACAATTCTTGAAACCGTCCTCAAACTGACTAAAATAAACTTGGTTAGAAAGACAGTGGACATTTTGGTAGTTCTAAAATTTCACGTATTTATCTGTATGTGCGCATGCGTGCCTCTCTCTCTCTCTCTCTCTCTCTATCTATCTCTCTCTCCCTCTGTGTGTGTGTGTGTGTGTGTGTGCGTGTGTGCGTGCGTATGTGTGCAGTATAAATTAAGCTCTACTAGGAGTACACCTGAAAATTTAAAGATTTTTCTATTTGAATTTTGCAGTGAGTCATAATTAATCTAATGATTAAATAAGTCCCTTGCGAGTTCCAGGACTATAAAATACCCGTGGAAATTTCCCTGTTGCATCTCTAAATATTCGAGTTTAACAATATTAACAAAACATTGCAATAATAATCATAAGTATGAATGCAGGTCATTATTTAAGGAAGTGGGAGGGTACAAATGAAAAAATTCAAAATTAACAATGTCTTTCTTTTCGCAAAAGCTGACCTGATAGTGTTAGCCCACTTTCTTCCCTTTCTTTCTTTCTTTCTTGTTCAATTTCTTTTTCACCTTATAATGCGACAGCATCTCTGATGTGTTTTACTACCGTCTTTCCTCGCAATATAAATGGAATGATCCATTATTTATCTAGGACAATGGTAGGGCATAACGGACGGACAAAGATACGATCACGCAGAATATGATTGTCTGTTTTTTCTTTTTTTTCTGCAGACACAGATATTTTACTTCTCGATGTATTATAACCCCCACAAGCTAACAATATATATATATATATATATATTTGAATTGGACATAGTCCGACAATTTATTTAAAGACATTTATATTATGTTTAACGTTCTTTTTTTATAGATACAAGTATTTAAGCAAATGCTCTGTTTTATAATAAACAGTATTAAATAACATTTACCGGCCTGAATGTCCGAGAAATTTTCATAGAAAATTTTCGCTCTCCGACAGGAATCGAACCTGTATCCTATACGGAACCATCATTTCGTGTGATGTGCCTTAACCATTCGGCCACAGAGGAGCGTCTGGTTAGCAAGGTCGATTTTACTATCTTTAAACTTAAATCTTCCATTTTTTTATATAGATACAAGTATTTAAGCAAATAATTTAAATACTTGTATCTATAAAAAAAAACGTTAAACATAATATAAATGTCTTTAAATAAATTGTCGGACAATGTCCAATTCAAAAATATATGACGTCATTTGTTTACATTTGATACGCTAGAGCAGATATGAATAGAAGAGATTCATGGAAGATTTAAGTTTAAAGATAGTAAAATCGAACTTGCTAACCAGACGCTCCTCTGTGGCCGAATGGTTAAGGCACATCATGCGAAATGATGGTTCCGTATAGGATACAGGTTCGATTCCTGTCGGAGAGCGAAAGTTTTCTATGAAAATTTCTCGGACATTCAGGCCGGTAAATGTTATTTAATACTGTTTATTATAAAACAGAGCATTTGCTTAAATACTTGTATCTATAAAAAAAAGAACGTTAAACATAATATAAATGTCTTTATATATTGTTGTGGTAGGATCCACCTAATCTGCATAGGTGACTACCGACTATATAAATAATGGTTGGTACCGGAAGACAGGGGAGCTTATACAGAGATCCAGCTAGAGACTCTGCCCGACTGCGACTTAGTCAACACATTCTCCAGGAACGTCTTCCCAGAAATATACAGAAATACTATATGTAAATATTGTGTACATTTTCTTGTTATAATACATTCTTGTTCTAAGTACATTTTGTGTTGCATTATTATTCCATGCATTAGTCAAGATTCAACAATGAGTCAAGACTCAACATATATATATATATATTTAAAATCAGTATCAGCTCATCCAATGCAGTAAATCCACTAAGTGGCAAGTGGTTACTGGGTGTGGAAGAATTAAGAACAGAAACATTAATAATGAGTAAGATAAAGAGTGATTGTTGGAATTGAGCGAGTATTCAATCTTGAGTTCTTTGGTACACTATACTTATCTAAGTCTGGTCTTCTCAGCCATAGTCGGTACGACGCAATCCACAACACTGTGTACAATTACAATGTTCAGTATGGCTTAACATGCAATATCTGTGATAAGGTTTGTCAAACGTCAAGGGGATTAACTCGCCGTTCCAAAATGACACATCTAAGTAAACATGTTTTAGCGAAGGATCGTACGAGTACGAGTTCCTCTTAAGGTCTGAGTTGAGTTTAAGTGCCAATGGAGAGCAAAGCATGGGACCTCTGCTCATCGCGATCGGTGAAAGTTCTGGGTTCAATCGGCGATGATGGTATGTCACGAGTTTGGCTTTTGAGGCATTGAATATGACCAGCCAGTTTTTCCTCCACTTATCTGTTAGAGCTAGATCAGAGGAGAGATCAGCTGCCAAGATTTGGTCATCTAGAGTTTTAGAGGTACACTCATGTATCGTTGTATCATCAGCATAGATGTCCACAAATGATCAGAGTATACTCTTAGGCAGATCGTTTATGTAACGTAGAAAGAAGGTTGGACAGAGAAGCGGACTTTAGGGGGCGTCTGCGTTGATGGCTTTGCACATGGAAAAACATGCTGTTAAGAACTACCTTCAGGGAACCACCTGTTAGGAAGGACTTTATATTTGAAAAGACTCTTCCAGTGTTTTTAACTAGAGGGCTTGTGCAGCAATCCTTTATACCACACCAAATCAAAGACCTTTGAAATATCTAATGCGCTCGTCCTTGAAATGTATTTGTTGTCTAGTATTTCACTGATTCTGTGAGTAATTGCAGTTAGGATATCGGCAGTAGACCGTACTGTTTGTCGCTCAAGAGGTGGTTCCTATTGAGGTGATCAACAATATTATTGTTCATTATAGCTTTAAAACTTTGCTAATGAAACTGAAGAGACAAACGGGTCTATGCTGCAAGGGAGACGAGGGCTCACTCGCATTCTTGAAAACCGAGTAGACACTTGACACCTTCCACTGACTTGGGAAGGATTTCTCCTTCAAGCAGCGGTTAAATAAATTCGTTAAGATCGTGGATAACTTCCGGTTAGTATTCATAAGGTGGACTACTAGGAATCCCTAAACATAACCCCACTTTCGAATGTAACTATTAACTGATACAACGAAAATTAAAAATTGAACACCCTACCACCCCTTGTCTAGATGAATGGATTTTCGGTATCTCTGGAAACACTCAATTATGAATCTTTGCCGTGCCTTTAAAACCGTAAATTAAAAAAAAAAAAATTACTCCAAAATTCGCTTGACGAGGAAATGGAACTAATGTCTTTAATTTAATAACCAAATTAAATTCGAAGGCATTAGCTTCCATTTTGAAACATGGTTAACACTGTGTAGTGAATAAAACCATATTTTAAATCAATTAATTTATAATATTAATGCTCTGTAAATTTACATTGAGCACTATTGTGTAAAAATAAAAATATCTATAAGAACACCGGATTTTATATCTTACTTTTCTTTCTTTTTATTCATATATATATATATATATATATATATATATGTGTGTGTGTGTGTGTGTGTGTGTGTGTGTGTGTGTGTGTGTGTGTGTGTGTGTGTGCGTGTTAAAGAAAAGAGACAAGCCGTAAACGTCTTTGATTATAATGTGGATTTTTTTATCTATTATACTAGGT
Organism: Acanthosepion esculentum; assembly: GCA_964036315.1. Lineage (NCBI taxonomy): Eukaryota > Metazoa > Mollusca > Cephalopoda > Sepiida > Sepiidae > Acanthosepion > Acanthosepion esculentum. Next base: position 34,121,760 of record OZ038486.1, on the reverse strand, counting down.
TTTCCATATTTTTTGCTGCACGGGTTTCGGGTCTTTTGACCCTCATCAGACGAAGAATGCTTATTTCCACATATTAATTAATGGAATTAATTTTTTCTTATGTTTTCTTATGCTTAACCATTGTCTTTTGTGTGTGATAGTAATCCAAATTCGTCTTGGACTGGCAGAAAAATATCTTTAAAATATACACTTTACCCACGTTGGAATAACTATAATCTCTCCCTCATATATATATATATATATATATATATATATATATATATATATATAAAGAATATATATATATATATATATAAAGAATATATATATATATATATATATATATATATATATATATATATATATATATATATATATATATATATATTCTTTACTATGTCTATCAAAAATACAATAAAAACAATAAAATATTCGTTGCCCTGTCTGTCAAACATACAATAAAATACAATGAAATACTCTTTACACTGTCTATCAAAATTACAATAAAATATTCTTTACCCTATCTCTGAAAAATACATTACTATATAATGAAATACTCTTTACCCTATCAAAAATACAATAAAATCTAAGGAAATATACTTTACTCTGTCGATAAAAATGCATTAAAAAACAATGAAACGGTCTTTAACCTGTCTATAAAAATACAATAAGTTATTCTTTATCTTGTCTATGAAAAGTACAATGAAATAGAATTAAATATTCCTGATACTGTCTATCAAATTTACAGTAAAATACAATAAAACATTCTTTACCCCGTCTATCAAAAATCAGTAAAATACAATGAAATATTCTTTAACCTGTCTATCAAAAGTACAATAATCTTTGTACAGCAAGACAATACAATATACCCACAAAAGAATGTTAAAAGTGATAAGAACTAAATGTTTGCACAGGAATTTTGAATTGAGAAAACATTTTTTGTCAGTTGATAAATGAACAAAGGTTTGGTTAATTAGGAGACAGGTGGGTAAACCAGGTGTGCCTTGGGGCATCGGCGTTTCAGTCCCTAAAGAGCCCTTCACTTCCGGTTAAAGGAGACATTTGGATTAATAAATACGGTCATCAACAATACACTGCTGTCTCGCTGCGATACCCGGAGATGAGAAAAAGAAAAAATATACATGTGCGTAGTAGAAGCAGGCACTGTCACTACACTAGCTCGTATGGACATTATTTCTAGAATCGTTTAAAACATTTCGTATCGAATGCTATTCATCATCATCATCATCATCTGTTCTACTACCGTCAGTGATCTTACGGTCGTGGCGTAGATGAACACCTGCCCAGCTACTCCCAAAAGTCTCGCCGCGTATTCATTCATGCGTAGCGTATCTTGGATAAAGTCGACCTGGTGGAGCCTATTGTTTTCCAGATCAGATGATAGTCGATATCCTCAACCCACCGCCTGATCATTGACTTCAATCTTGGAAGTCGTTCCGCCCAGCGATGCCATGTCATCACCGCCGAATCTGAAACTTGGTTCTATTTAAACAAATGAATTAAGTAAACTGGCAGACAAAAGAAAGCGAAGAGCTCCATTATGAAACATAGGATTGAGGTTTTAGAAAGAAACGCCATTTTTTCCGACAACGAAGTAGATATCGATGTTTTCCATTTTATTAGACGTCTTTATGTTAACACGGCCATTTTTAAGTTCGTCGTCAACAGTATTAAAAAATATCCATTAATTTTTTTAAAAATCGGAATCATCCCAAGCAAGGTAGCAATGCCACTAAAACAGAAGGGTTTACAGGGTGTGGGAGAATTAGGAACTGAAACTATAATGATGAGCAGAAAGAAAAGTGAGTAATCAGAAAAACAGTAGATAGCAATTGACATTACATTTAAAATTTTGCGAATTAAAGTTGGCGGGAAAGCATGAAGACGGGAGGAGGTGCCACAAGTGAGAAGTGCGAGAGAAGTAACTGTTGTCATAGAATTTACGGCTATATCTAGGCAGCTCAACTATAAATTGATGACATCTCGACGTCAGTCTAGTATTGCGCTTAAGTTCAAAAACTCTAGCTACCATAGCGAAGAGCTCATCCGAACAATTACCTTAAAAGTATTTATGGAAAAGACATAGAGAGGAAACCTTACGGCGATGGAAAAGTAACTGAAGCCAAGCTGCCAGATCAGGACCAATAATATTGCTGATTCTTCTTTGAATCTTATCAATTAACAAGAAATCTATCATTGTCTTTTGTGAAAATGTATTAGCTTCTACCGCATAATGTGTTGAGTTCAAGATCATTCCTGATTTGGTGTTATCAAAAGTAGGGGCGGAATATATTGTATCATTTGCTATTCAAAATCAAGCTATTCTTCTCTTGCAATAGATATTTTAAAGTCTCATTTCCCTTCAGGGCGTAGACGATTATGTAGGAAAGTAAACGGTTAACACTATAATTGAACTGGTTAAGATTATCTAGGAAACATCCTCTTGGGAGTTAGTTCCACATAGCAGTGGCTAGCGGGAAGACACTGCTCGAGTGGGACGTACTTATAACCACTGAAATACGGAGGGAAGGAATGTGGTTGGCTGCCATGAGAGTAGCATGGCGGATCTTAGCTGTGAATGTTAGAACTGGTGGAACTAATGAATTCAGTTCGCCTGAGCACTTTCCATGAAAGCGATGAGAGACTTACGCCATTTCCTCTGGGAGAGAGGGGTTGCAGGGTGGAAAATAACGGAGACACTTTGAACTCTATCGAGAGTGGAAAGTGAGAACTACCGAAATATGACAGCAGTGCTCCATTTTTGTACTGATCTGGCTCTTGTAAAGGTAGAGGATAGCACGAGGAGTCAGGTACTTACTGGAACGGTACAGAGAGCCGATCATTTTACCTGCATCTTTAGCGATAGATCCTAGGAGTTCCACTGAGTTGAGTTTAAGACCCAATACTCAAAGTACGGGAACTCTCTGAGGGGTCATCCATTCATCTTGACGGGTTGTAGTTTAGGGTCCGTTCGGTGATGGTGTAGTTATTATTATTTGGTAATGCTCTTTGTTTGAATCTTGTAGCGCAGGACTAAAGGGTCTCCTGAAATATTATCATCATTAAGAGGCAATGGATTAATTCGCTTGGATAGTTGTTTTATTTTTATTTTTATTTTTTTGTGAATAACGACAAAATAAATAGGTGCTGTAATCTTTTACATTGTTCAGACTGTTATCCTCATCTTTATTGTCATATTCAAGACGTTTCGTCCGTTGTACGCTCCGGCTTTCTTCAGGTTATATACGTTTGAATTTCGAACCGACCACTTTATTTAGTCCACGAGGGTGTCGATTGTACTAGTTCCACATGCCATGCCTTTTTCTGGATATCTCAGTTTCAGTTAATTCCCTTTAGTAACTCAATGCACCATGTCTTTTTTTTCACTTCAGCTGTGTTCACAACTCTTTGAGTCAAGTCACTTTTTGGATTACTTCAACCAACGCTTTTATCCACTGGCCCATGTGAATATGAAAATTAAGATGAGGACAACAATCTGAACAATATAAATACTATAAATAGTTACAATACCTCATCTGAGAAATATAGACAAATCCTGAAGAAGGTTGGATCGTACAACGGCCGAAACGTCGTGAATATGACAATAAAGATGAGAAACAACAATCCGAACGATATAAATAGTGTAAATAATTAAAATACCTCATCTGAGAAATATAGGCAGATCCTGTACGATCCCACCTCCTTCAGGATCTGAAGAAGGTTGCATCGTACAATGGCCAAAACGTCGCGAATATGAAAATAGTGATGAGGACAACAATCCGAACAATGTAAATAGTGTAAATAATTACAATACCTCATTTCAGAAATATAGACAGATCATGAAGAAGGTTGGATCGTACAACGGCCGAAACGTCGTGAATACGACAATAAAGATGAGGACAACAATTCGAACAATGTAAACAGTGTAAATAGTTACAATACCTCATCTGAGAAATATAAACAAATCCTGAAGAAGGCCGAATCTTACAACGGCCGAAACGTCGTGAATATGAAAATAGTGATGAGGACAACAATCCGAACAATGTAAATAGTATAAATAGTTACAATACCTCATTTCAGAAATATAGACAGATCCTGAAGATGGTTGGATCGTACAACGGCCGAAACGTCGTGAATATGACAATAAAGATGAGAAACAACAACCCGAACGATATAAATAGTGTAAATAGTTACAATACCTCATCTGAGAAATATAGGCAGATCCTGAAGAAGGCCGGATCTTACAACGGCCGAAACGTCGTGAATATAACAATAAAGATGAGGACAACAATCAGAACAATGTAAATAGTGTAAATAGTAAAATAAAAATAAAATCAATGAAAATGAAATAGTTAATTCAGTGTTTTGGACAATTAATTTCAAGAAATGTTTAAATACTAAGTAATTTCGCTAAATAATTTCGGTATTTAAAATTGCGTCATGGTTTAAATTCAGTTTGATTGCCAAAGTATTTCGTTATTCATACGTGTAATTTTATAGGAATTATTTCTATTTGGAAGTAAATCTTCCATACATATTTACTATGGTATTTTCACTCATGATGTTTACTACCCAATTTCAACATTCTTTTAGGAGCGTTATAACGAACAATGTAACAGCCTTCGTAATATTATTTCGAATTTCGAATTTCGAAAATGTCCACCCGGGTTTGATATTATATGCTAAAATATGTAAACACAACGGGTGCATTTTTTAATTTTTGATTACTACCGTACAGTTCGCTTTAATACACCTGACGTTATTTTTATACACTGCGTGCAAAATTATTATCGAGATTTTTTTTCAAATATTTCGAAACCGTCCAATCAATTCACACGATGTCGGCAACAATGTCCTGCGCAATCACTGAAATCTTCGTACTGATCTGTAATGTAAACAAACTGGCGCCATATTAGTTATCAGCACGGTGATTTGAGCGTGCCAAATTATTAGAAAGGTCTAGTAAAATTCCGAGAATTGGGCAAACAAAATGTTGCAAGTGAATGTTTATGATCTAAAGTAGGTACCTTCATGAGATTGCCAGAAAATGAGCATAACATGATAAAAATGGCCTTAAACTTGACGAAAATAATTTTTATTTCTCTAACTGTTTAAAGAAGCTAATAAATAAGATAATCAAACAAATAATAACAGATACAAACAAAGGCATAGTTTTAAACAAATTAATAGGGAATGTGCTTTCCCTGTTTTGAAATTACTTGAAAAAGTCGACGATTCATAGAATTTGTTAATTGTAGGATGTCATCTGCTGTAATGCCGCAAGATATGTCAAGAATTGCTTCCCACAACTCAGCATTACTCCTGAATTATCGTTCGTTGGCGTACAGTCTTCGCTTCATGATGCTCCAAAGATTTACGATTGTGTTCAAATCCGGAGAATTTGCTGGCCACTTCATTTTTCGAGGTCCATCGAAGCCTAACTGTTTCAAATATTCAGTAGTCTTATGAGCAGCATGTGAGGGAGCATTATCTTGCATAAAAACAATGGCCCTTCTGAAGGCAACTCTTTGCCTTTTCAACCACGGTTCAAGATGCTCCTTCATAAACGCTATGTATGCATCAGCAGTCATTTTGACGGCATCTGGTACTCTCCATGGGCCCACTAATGTTTTTCCAATAAGTTCACCCCAGATCATTATGCCTCCACCGCCATGTTGGCATCTCAAATGCTGATGGCGATTCTGTCCATTCATTACCCAGCCTTTGCACCATCTATCTGGACCATCAAGTGTTGCTTGAGTTTCGTCTGTGAACAAAACTTTAGAGAAGTCAATCTTCATATTGTCCTCGGCCTATTTCAATCGATTTTGAATGTGATTTCTCGTCAACGGAGGCTTCGATACAGGTTTGACTGTTGTTGCTATTTCCCTCAGATACCGATACCGAGTACTTTTAGGATCCCCAATGCGACTGAAAAGCTCTTGACTGGTAAGTCCAGGGTTCTTCGTGGCCTCTCATTTAAGTCGTGGCATGAGACGATGTGAAATAACCCCAGGCTTGCCTATGTCTGCTCTTTCGCATACTTGTGTAGTGTCAGCGGTGAACTTATTCACTGTTTGATGACACCTCCCTAACATTTTAGAAATCTTTAGGGTAGATTTACCTTTTGAGAGTTCTGAGGTGATAGTTTTCTTTTCAGCATCACTTAAACTGCTTTTACGGCCCATCTTTTCACTAAATTCTTACACTTTTCTAATAATTTGGCATGCTCAAATCACCGTGCTGAAAACAAATATGGCGCCAGTTTGTTTACATTGCGCAAAAATTTCATTTTGTGTGAATTGATTGGACGGTTTTTGAAATATTAGAAAAAAAATCTCGATTATAATTTGGCACGCAGTGTAGGCATCCATTCTATATGACAGCATATCGTCTGTACACGTTTACAATGTTATTTTCACTGATGCATGATATTATATGCTAAAATAGATAAATACAGTAGGTTCAGTTCCAATTTTTCATTGAAAGCCGTGTGTCTTAAGATATCTCCCATTGTTAATTTGTAACTTACTCCTGTCATTTTTAAACGGAACAACCCTAAATTTTGTCATTTTTGTTTTACTAAATTCTATCGAAATACAAGACTCGAGAGACACTCAAGGTAGAAGCTTACTGAATGATGTGTCGTATATGAATTTAATGAAATCTCGCACAAGATCGCGTAGACGATTTTGAACCCAAGGCTGGAAAATTAGAAGTGTAGAGTTCCAGTCCATATCTGGCAGCAATACTCCATTTTTGAACTAATCTGATTCTTGTAAATACAAACATGGCAAAGTCAATTGCTAGGTCTTCTGTTAGAAAAGTTGATTCACTGTGTCGTTCGAGACATGTATTCTCGCCATAATCTATCTTGCACCTATATAAGTCTGCCATTCGTGCGTGAATTGAATATTGCTGCCACATCTCGTCTTATGCTTCTGTTATATATCTTAGACATTTTAGACAAAACCGAAAGAAGAATCTGCAATGTTATCGGTCCTGACCTGGCATCTGAGCTTCAATCACATTCCTACCTCCGTAACTTTTCTTCCCTGTTCGATTTTTATAAATATCTATAAATATTCCATGGCGATTATCCTGAAGGGCTTTTTTCTTTGCTACCTCGATTTCATGAATTTAAGCATAGTGCTAGATTGGCGGATAGGTCTCATCATTTTACTACTGAAATAGCTAGAGGTAACCGTCAGTTTTATTCTAATAGTTTGTTCTCCCATACTTCTTGCCTGTGAAACCCTATTCCTGCTTCTTACTTTCCGTTGCTTTCGCTAGGACAGACAAACATAATCTTCATTAAGTGCTGGCAATAATCAAAAGAAAAATATGCAAATGCAACAACTATTACTGGATACAGCTAATAAAACTTTCTCCACTTATTGTGCCAAAGGTGATGTTTTTATTTACATTATCGAACTTACAAGCAACACCTGACTTCGTTCAGCTAACTAAAGGTAATATACCTACGAACTACAACGTAAGTTTCCTTGGTTATAGTAAGAGAGATGCTCACAGCGTGTGCAGAACATAACTCAGGTATGTAAGCGTGATTGACAAGGTTAAGATCTCCAGTGGGTAAATCTTCTTTAAAGAATTGGGAGAGACGTGAGTGAGCCAACTGGTACATAATTTCGTAATGCAACAGACACACCCTCGCCTTCTTTACCATCCATTCAAATATACTAATGGCATTCTTGTGTGTGCACAGAACGCATACCGCCATTAGCATGGAATTCCAGACTCAGTATTCACTTTCGCGCCCTAGTTTGTTGTGTTACTGACACGTGATTAAATTCAACCAATGAATGAACGGCTTGCATAAAAAGTCGGCTACAATGCACTGAACAGAGAATCTGGATCATTTGCAGGAAGTTGTCAATCATGTAGCATTTTTTTGTGGGGGATTTTTATTGCAATGGTTGTTTTATTAGTTTTAATCTAGTGTTTTCTACGCAAGTTTACGCTTAGCTCTATGCCACTAGTAAGAGTAGTGTTATAGAAATGGCAATAAAGATGCGAGTATTCGATAATCAGGTTTCCAACCCTTAACATGTAAAGGGGATGCCCAGAACCTGTTGAGGAGTTCAGAATCTATGCATTCTAGAAATGTATGATTTATATGTTTGTAAAATTCTAGATACCTAATGATTCTGACAAATTATTACAAATAATTAACCTGATAATATGAACTTTTGGGATTTTATAAACATAAAATTAACTGCAATAGATGCAACTCCTAATTATTCAGAAATAAAATTAATTTATTCCGAAATGATTTGTGCTAATTACAGCTGTAGCCGCCTGTCTACAGTTCTTGTCACAGATCAAAACCACCTAAGATCAAAAATGCATTTCTTGGGAAAGGTTCCTAAATATTTCTCACTTGTTCGAGCACAGGTAAAATCTATAATGCTGATTTTTGACAAATAGCGCTATATAATCTTCCCGCAACCATTTAGTTTTGCAATGTACTATGCTAAAGAATAAATATAAGCTTTTCTTGCAATTAACCGACTTTATAGCCGAAATAGTTGATTATTTTTCAATACTGTCGAGCCTACGTAAAAGTTAGAATTTCATATGCTGATTATCACAGCATATTTTAAGATAAGCACCAGTTTCAAAATTATGTTACACCAATCTTTCTCCATTTGTCATTAAACACTAGTGAATCGGGAGTGAGTTGGTGGGTTTAATAACATATCAAACATTATCAGGTTACTTAATGTCGAAATCCTTTTTTTTTCTTATTTTTATACTTGACTGTATAGGTAAACTTTAGTCTTATTTATACTAGAGTATATAGGTAAACATTAGTCAGGTTTAAATTAAAGTCTATAGGTAAACATGGGTAAGGTTTATACTAAAAACTAGTCGGGTTTAAACTCGAGCCTATATATAAACATTAGTCGACTTTGTACTTGAGTCTATAGGCAAACATTGGTTGGATTTATACTTAAGTCTATGAGGAAACATTAATAGAATTTATACTTGAGATAATGGGTAAACATTGATAGGTATATACTTGAGTCTATAGGTAAACATTAGTCAGTTTTATATCAATGTATATAGGTTAATATTAGTAAGGTCTCTGCTTGAGTTGATAGGTAAACATATATAGTCAGGTTTATAATTGAGTCTGTGGATACAGCAGAGTGTTTATTCGGCGTTTTCTAAGCTACGATGACAGGAGTATTCATAGTAGGCTATATTTTTCTGTTGCTCGGGCAAGTTTACAAAGCAATTTGATGGTAATGAAAACTTCGCTTTACATTCGAAGCAAAGCTTACAATTATACGCCCAATTTCGTGTTTCCCTAAAACAAAAAGAAATTGTTTAAAATAGAAAATAAAAGGAACATACAACTGTTGAAAAGTGAGACATGGAGAAGATTTATTTTTTTAATCGAGTAAATCAACTGCGCCAGCCGAATACATGCATCTAGACATATTTTTTTAACATAGTTTTTTCTCATATTACTTCCGATGAGTATTACAGGCTTAAGCGGGTATAATCTGGAGAATTCATTGAGTATATATGTTTACTGTATATTGTTCTAATTTTAATCACTACGTTTTGGCTGATTCATTACACTGCCTTCTAGTGAAGCTTCCATTTTGTGTCAAAGTCTCTCGTTGTTCCGTTAACTGCATAGTATTATGGGATGTCATAGTTACATTGCATAGTTTTAATGGCTTATATGTCTCACAGGAGAAGAAATCTGATTTGAGACCATAGAGGTTACCTGGATCGACAAACATCTGAAGAAGACGTAGAATTATCATTATTTGCATTCGAGCTAATGTTCTCTACTTTGTTGTTATTGTCACAATGTTTCGGCCGTTGCGTGTTTCAGCCTTCTTCACGTGTCTGTCAAACCATGTACTCTTCAGGGAATTTCGAACTGAAACCTTCATTTAATACATGGGAGTCGATTGTCTTCGTTCTGACGTCCATGCCTAGGGATATCCACACTTGTTCTTATTTAGTACTGATCAGTTATTGCTCGCCATGTTTCTACTAAATTTAAGTCTTTAATACTCAACCCAAAGATTGAACTTGAAATTGCTATATCACAAAATTCACGAAGTAACGCTTGAATTAAGAAAGCCATTATCCAACAGACTAAATAACTCCTTCCTCTGAAATTCAGACAGAAATTATTATTTTCTCGGTTCGCATGATTTGTGTGACTGCCCTGTGAATATACAAGCATAGATGGAAAGAGATGGGCATTGATCATTTAGGCATTCCTACAACATCTCAAACAAACCTACTAATAAAAAACAGCGTTCCTTTCCAAGGTCAGTGTACTGATGATGGCGGGGAAGCTATGCCCTTGGCATAGGTATTGATAATTGGGATATGAATGATCTTGAACAAAAAACAAAAAAAAATAAATAAAATAACAACATTCTCTTAAAACAGATTAAATAAAGTGTTCAGTTCAAATTTCTGTAATGGTTGCCCCTATCGACAGATACCCCAAGAAAACCGGAGAATACAACATTGGGATAATAACGGCGATGATGGGGACATTAGTTTGAATATAAATAACGGAAATGACTTTATAGATTTTTTAAAAATTTCTTTTAAGCTTTTATTTCTACAGGTACGTTTGTGCAGTTTGCCCAAAGTGTGTCTTCCCTTTGCCAGCCTTTCTCCTTATGCAGCCTTGTGTCAGATGATATCATACAACCTTCGCAAATGAAGACTGGAATTGCCTCCAGTTTCGTCGTGTCAATAGAAATGGAAGGTCAAGTGATGTTCCTATAAAGATGCGGGTTAATTGAGTATGGCCGTTTTCTTCAGGATAAATTCAAAGTTTCATTTTGCAGTTTACTAACAATCATATATTACAGTCCAGTATGTGAGATACCAAAATTAAACAAGTACAAAAATTTAAACAGAGAACGGTAAATGCCACACCGAAATCTGAGGTCGCATTGGCATAGCGAAAGATGCCTTCCAAAAGCTAAACATATTATTATGATACGGGAAAGGTTCATTAGAAACAAAGAACTGCTACGTAATATCAATTCTCTCCATTGACAGTGACTGGTGAACAATCTCCTCAAAGATGAAGAAGAGATTTAAATCAACAAAAATTTGGTTCTACAGAAAGATGCTGAGAATACGATGGATTAAACGCGTAAGCAATGACGAAGCTTTAGGGGAAATAGAAATAAGGACACATACATAACATCAGAAACAGAATTTCTAGGGCACATAATGAAAGAGGACTTAGAAATTTTGACAGAGAACATGTCAAGCGGGACAGAGGAAAAGAGCTTATAACCTACCCAACGAGTTTGTTTAAATGGTTATCAGAACCAGGATCAGGAGAGGTATAGAAAAAAAAACAAATTTACTAAGGGCTACAGGAAATGTCCTGATTAAACAACGAGAACTGCGTCATCCGAGCACTGTCGCTCTTAGATTAGCTACACTATAGTCTTAATGTGGAGTCACTACAGGTTGCACATGTTGTTTTTACAGGTGGGGATTCACACGATATTTTTGTAACCAATTTCAATACTATGCTAAAGAATAGAGAAAACACAAATGGAAATATCCATATGAAAAATAACTGGGCTAATTTTTGTATCTGGAAAAATAGTTTTCCAGACAATTATTTTACTTGGGCTCAAACACCTAGCTTGATATAAAATATCAAATAAGTTCATGTTGGTATCTTTAAAAAAATCTGTAAAAATGTCAAACTTAAAACAAAATTAGCAGTTTCTTCTTGAACAATAAAGTATTTGAGAGTTTTGATTGCCTTTTCTTCGTTGGGATTGTACGCACAAGGATTTAGAGCATCTGTTAATTAAAACAAAAGACGTGTTGTTCTGTTGAGGAACGCTGAGAATGTCATGAACAGAACATATGCGCAATGGGGAAGATTTATGGAAAACAACAACTACAAAGAAACTGGTACATGCAATCAGAAAGATAGAGCTGAAATTTCTTGGACACACAAGCAAATTATGGTTTCAAGAATTTGACACTCACATGACATCCTGAAAGCAAAAGAAGCAGAAGGAAAGAAAACGTTTGAAAGAACGATTGGCAAAAAATGACAAAGAAGAATAATAAATGATCGAAGGTGAGTTAGAGCAATCAAAAACAGGAAATTGTGGCGAGCCATGACCGAAACCTTAAATTCCTAATAGGAAGATTTCAGTTTTCTACTGAAATTGTTTTTTGTGGTTTTTGTTGCTAGAGATTGATTCAAAAGATTTAACAAAGTCACTTCCAGAGAATGTTTTAATGGCAAGAAATTATGGCACCAAAACGTATAATTTTTTTCATAACATTTCCTGAAGGTCTGCCATAAACCTTGCTCAACAGGACCGAATCTTTAATCAGCACAACCATCCTGGCATTTTCGGATTTATTAACTGTTTCGTCAGAATATCCAATAGAAACCAGACCGGAAGCCTTTGCATTCTTCAGCTGGTAATTAAGGAAGCCAGAAAAGCGGCCAATCATCAAAGCGAATGTAATGTCCTTCGCGTTTGAATGCCCTTTCTTGATGCGTTCTATGTTTAGTTATCGTAATTGAGGCATTACTGAATGGATAGCTAATCACTATCAAATCATTATCCGTAAATCTACAATTTAAAGTTCCAAATCTGAAGGTCACTCAATCCCTTCATTCCTTTTTGGTCCAAATTATGACAACTGCTTGAAAGCACATATTTTTCGTTTTGGAAAATTATACGAATATAAGACTATTGAAATAATTTTGTCTATTTCTTCATTTGTTTCCCCTCCCGAGTCCAGTTTAGCGTTGATGAGGGGTGGATTATGGATTATGCTGATGACATAGGTATTCACAGTTGAGATAATAATGATCTTGAACAAAAAAATGAAAATTCTTTATTAAGTGTTCTAAGAAGGATTTAACGATAAATCTTTCGAAAACAAAAATTATGATCTGGATTTAGAATGAGAGCGCATACACTGGATTCATCATAAAAATTCAGAATGTGGAATTAATAAATAATAAACATTTTAAATACTTTGCTTTATGGATAATTTATCCCAAATTTAGTATTAGAGATGAAGAGATTGAACATAGAATAGGCTTCGCTTGGACAACTCAAGAATTTACAAGATCACTTAAAGAGTTTCAAAAGCAGTAACAAATAAAATGGATATCAGATGTAACTCGAAGAGAGAATAATGACGTCATCAAGTTAACGTTCCACAAACATAATTCTAGGAAGGAAGCCTTCATCAATACTGGAAAGAACAATAGCAGATAATAGGTTTGAGAAACCTATAATCCTGATAAACGGCTTTACGTGAAAGACTACATATTTCAACGAATAGTAACGCTAATTGTTCGCTGTATGGAAACCGAATGTTTCCTGCGTGGAAACGGTTAATACCTGCATTACCATAAGAAAAAAAAGTCAGGATAACTTCGTCACAGATGAAGAAAAGATTTGGAGTGACTGAGGTGTAAATTTACAGAGAAAGTTTAAAAACACCGTGAATAAAGCATGTGAGAAATTAAGTTTTAAGGAAAAAAGGAACAACAACAAAAATTATTAACAATAAGAGACAGTTGAAATTTTAGGAATACATAATGAAGAAATCAGGCTTGGTGAATATAAACTCAAAAAGGCTGATCAGATGCAGGAGAACCAGAGGAAAGCTTCAGGTAACCTATTTGACAAGTAAATGTATAGAAGGACAGGTACTACAAAAATATAAAAGAATCGTAACGCAGCATAAATTGCTGAGAGCAACAAAAGCAGGAAGCTGTGGAGAGTCATTATCGTCGATGTCATGAAAAAACATAGAAAAAGAGATACGTGGACTAACTTTCAAGCTGATATAGTTATTTATTTATTTCCAATGAATGCTTAAAGAAAGCCTTTTTCATTTTAAAAAGTTCATTTTAAACCTTAAAGCGAATTAGTGGAGGTCTCTAATTAAAACTGTTTCAATGTCTTAGTCACATACCCTCCCCTCTGTGTTAGGTTTTACTGTGCAGAGATTTCTCCGTAGAGTGGAAATGTTTTTGAATATTGTCTTGATATTGTATGGGCCGCAGATCTTATGAATATTTTCCGATAAGCCCTTGACGTAAGGTAAAAAACCGTGTCAATTTTCTGGTCATCCACTTTGCCCCTTCTGTTCTCATCTGTAGACGCAGATGCAAACATAGGAACAATGCAGCTATTCTTAGTTGATGGAAATTATACCCATTATTACTGGCACGCTTGAATCAGTCCAGAAGAACGAAGCGAAAAGATTTAAAAATCCGAAAATCTAAATAACAAAACCAATTAGATGACAGCATTACTGAAATCAGCAAGAATACTGAAGAAGATGCTGGCATTATGAGTAGATTTAGTAACTTGGTTTACAACGAGGGCCATCAAATACGACTAATAATAATAATAATAATAAATAACAATAATAATAATAATTATTATTATTGTTATTTATTATTATTATTATTATTATTATTATTATTATTATTATTATTATTACTATTAAATTGTGCAATTTATGTTTCCTGATTTTATCCTGTAGAGCCGGTTTTAAACTATGGTCCTTAGACCCTCTAGGAGAATTCTCATTTAATTGATAGCACTTTTCTTGGTATATGGGATGTTCCTAGTAGGGCAATTTTCTGGGGAACTTATATGTTGATGTTACCTGGGAAAATGTTAGTAAAATTGTCCATTTCTTTTCTCACGAGACCCAGAGATCCGATTACTATTGGTACAGTCTCAGTCTTCATTACCCATATCCTGTTAATCTTGATCTTCAGGTCCTTGTATTTTAACAATTTCTCGGTAATTTTTATGGGGGTCTTTCCCTCGGATGGTATTGCTATGTCAATAAGCATACACATGCTAAATTTCTTGTCTTTTATGATAATATCAGGTCTGTTGGCTGTTATTTCCCTGTCGGTTTGAATTGGCATGACACAGAGGATAGTTACATCGTTATTTTATGTACCTGTGTCTGGTTGGTGGTCATACCATCTCTCAGTGGTTTCGATTTTGTGATTATTATTATTATTATTATTATTATTATTATTATTATTATTATTATTATCGAATGCACATCCAATAATTAGATTATGGGAATGACATGTTGAGACTCTTGACCATTTAGTGTCTGGTTGTCCAAACTTGACACCGAATATACAGATCGAGTTTATTCACTGAAAGGTATATCAGTATTATAGTATAAACACGTTGAAAAAAAACCACCCTGAACCAATCATAAATATCCATAAGGTCACTATTCCCTGACCCCTTATCATTCCTGTCGACATACATCTAAAAGTTAATAGATCAGACATGGTGATTAACGATTACAAAAGAAACAAAAATGACTTCACATACTTTGAGGTGGCGTAATGGTTAAGCACGCGTGTCTCGCTAGATCAATTACGACTGAGTTGTGAGTTCATTCCGTACACATCCGTCACATCTAAGCTACGCTTAGTAAATCACTATATATGGTAATGCCATCGTTTACAAATATGTGTTAAAGAATGGAACAAAATAGGTAAATATAAGGATCCTGAAATTGAAACTGAATATATGCGACACCTTAAAACTACTGTTATAGATTTATATGAATTAGAACCCTGGGTAAGATAGGAAAAGAAGGTATAGGCAAGAACATTGGGAAGATCACCCTCGTCAAAACAAGAAGTTATGATGTGATAATTGTATACAGAGGAAAGAGATCTTCCAGATTATGCCAGAGGGTGAAAACCAAAAGGGAGAAAAAACTGGAAAATACCAGAACCTTGCCTATGCAAGTTAAGAAAGTGTCATTATAAAAGATCGAAATTAGATGAATTACAAGAACAAAGATTATCAAGATGACGACTTTACTAGGGTTTCTGAAGATACTGCGACATGTGCTGGAGATTTTATGAAACTTGCTGTCATTCTATCTCTAGTCACAATGACATAATGCCTCTATTGCCTTTTTCAGCTGTGTGCTGTATGCCTTCAGGACAGGGAAAGTAATGGCTGTACACGACTTACTATCCTTTGTAGCTCATAGTAAGGTTTGTCTTTTCGACATGCCTTCTAGTCCTTGTTCTGCTACCCAATTTCACAAGCCTGTTAGGTAGGTTACTCGCTATTTTTCTTTGTACTCTTGCCTTCAATATTTCCTGTGTGAGTCAAATTCGCCAAGCCCGAGTTTCTCATTATGCGTACTCGAAATTTCAACTGTCTCTTCTACTTTAAGTATAAACGTGCTTTTTGCTTCAATTTTCCTTAAAGCTTCCTACTTGCTCACATGCTGAGCCCATGTTATTCTCGGTATCATTCTGTAGAACCTCTGATGTAATGATGTATATAATAATAATAATAATAATAATAATAATAATAATAATAAAGGGTCTTGATGAAAATGTTAGAGATATGTAAGATAATCACAAGGTCCTTGGGAACATACGCATGCATTAATTAATTAATTAATTAATTAATTAATAATAATAATAATAATAAACCGTAATTACTCTTTTTCGAAGCAAACAACATTGTTGCACTGGAACAGAAGGGATGCAAGAGAGGTTCATAGGGTTGCAAAGATCAACTACTGATAAACAAAATGATTCTGGCAAATTGCAGGGGACGATATAGAAATCTTAGCGGTGTGGATTGGTTATCGTAAAGCCTTAGATTGTGTGCTACACTCTTGGATCGTTAAGACTTTGGAAATGTACAAAGTTTCCCCTGTGGTAGTAAATTTACTTAAGCACAGCATGGGAATGTCGAACACCACACTATACCTAAATCACACCAGAAACACTGCCATCTCCAACCGTCTGAATATCTGACGTGGAATCTTTCAAGGAGACTCCCTGTCACCCCTTCTTTTTTGTTTGTCCTTAATCCCCCTTACGCATGAACTAAACAACAGTAACTAAGGTTACAAACTAAACAAGAAAGTATCCAATCACCTACTCTATATGGATGATATGGAACTCTTTACCAAAGACGACAATGAGTTGAAGGGCTTCCTCAATATTGTAAATTTTTCAGTGACGATATAGGTATGGACTTCGGATTAGATAAATGTGCAAAAGTAACATTCAATAAAGGGAGAATTACAGAAACACCCTCAATAGATTAAGACTTTGTCACAAAGATTAGGGAACTGGAACAAGATGAAGCCTATAAGTACTTAGGAATTAGTGAAAGAGATGGTAACCAAAATACCCAAATGTAGAATAAGGTAATAAAGGAGTATTACAGGCGTGTGCATCTGATACTGAATACTGAGCTGAATTCAAAAAACAGAATATCAGCAATAAACATCTTAGCTGTCCCTGTGGTGCAATACAGCTTTAACATTTTTAACTGGACCATAACTGACATTAAGCGAATGGACGCCAAAACGAGAATGCTTCTCACTTGCTACCGCATGCATCATCCAAAGCTGATGTTGATCGTATGCATGTGCCCAGATCCGAAGGAGGCAGAGGATTAGTTCAACTAGAACTGTCCTACATAACTACAACAATTGGCCTTCAAAGATACCTGGAAACTACAGAAGACTGGATGATGATAATTGTCAAAGAACATGAAAGTAGTAAGTGTCTTTATTCCGTAATAAAGGACGCCAACAAGTTCAAAATGGAGTTTCAAATGGGTGCATAAGTACAAGTAAACTACAATACACCGACTGAAGCTGAAAAATACTTAAAAAAGAAAGCAAATGCAACCGATCAGATACAGAAACAATTGCAATATAAACAGATTCATGGCCAATACTCTGCCCGTACCAAACAAGCTGATGTAGACAAACCCCGTACCCATCAGTGGCTACGTAGTGCAGGGTTAAAAGCTGAAACCGAATATTCTATCCTTGCTGCACAGGACCAGTGCTTGTTGTAGAAATTATCAAGCACACATACTAAAATATTGTGCTAGCCCAAAATACAGATTCTGGGATAAATATCCATAAATAATTGATCATTTTGTATCAGGTTGCACGGTATTGGCACCCACTGAATATTAATCCCGACATGACAGAGTGGGCCGATATCTGCACTGGAAAATCTGCAACTTCTACGGGAAGGAAACTGAAAGAAATTGGTATGAACACCACTCAGACCCGGTTACAGAGATAGGACCTGTAACAATTTTATGGGACTACACAATACACACAGACAGAACAATCAAAGCTAACCGCCCAGACATTTTTATTAGAGATCGCGAACAAAAAAGTTCCTCCTTATTGACATGGCAGTCCCCGTAGACTGCAATGTATCGTTGAAGATCGTCAAAAAGCTATCGAAATACAAGGACCTTGAAATCGAAATCTCAAAAATGTGGCACCTGAGGACACCAACAATTCCGTTTGTAGTTGGAGCCCTCGAATTAATTTCAACAAGATTCCAATAGACTCACTGAAGGGATTCCTAGTAGCCCCATGCTTTAAAGGAATACAAAAAGAAATTGTTTTCAAAGTACAGACCACACCATACGAAGGGCGTTATCTATGTAAAATATGTGATTTTTTTTTCAAAATTGCTCGGTGGAAAATGTCGTGATGCCATTTCTTGCCTTAGGTCTCGGGACCCGGAAAGAAATGAGTATACACCAGAAATCAATGGAAATAAAATAATAATAATAATAATAATAATTAATGGCTTGAGACAAAATTGATAATGACTTGATAATTTCAAATTAAAAGTATGTCATTTTCTTGTGTCTCTTTTACAGGTACGCACGTAAACGCAATCAGGTGCCTGGGCACACGCGCGCGAACACACACACGCATGCACACATGCAATATGAAATAAAATCAACTATGCACCAATAAAAAGTGCATTTATAATACAAGGTAACCAAAAAAGTTATGTCCGTTTTTTGATTAGTCATTGAATGAAGTTGAAATATATACGAAATGCGTGTAGCAATTGTTTTCAAATTCGGACAGCCGGAAGTAGGAACATCAGACGTTATAAAAAAAAACGCGCACCGTGCCCGGCCACCAGTTATAAGCCGGACAGCTGTGAGAAGGATTGAAGTGTCTAGAGATCTAGTTCGGGGCTGTTTGCTTTACGACTTCAAAGTGGGCTTATCAGCAGCTGCATCAAGTCGCCGCATATGCCAAGCGTTTGGGGATAGTGCTGTGATTGAATGTACTGCAAGGCGTTGGTTTCGAAAATTCAAGTCGGGAGATTTGTCACTCCATGGTGAGCCACGCAGTGGACGACCAGAGGTCTTGAATGACGGAGTCCTGAAGGCGGCCATTGAAGAGGACAACGTGTGGTGAACTTGCAAGACAGTTCAACGTTTCCGATGAAACAGTTAGACTTCACCTGCAGCGCCTAGGTAAGACGTACAAACTGAGCGAGTGGGTTCCGCAAACGCTGTTGGAGGTCCACAAAGGACAAAGTGGGTTCTGTACGAAACTCCCAAGCGTTCCAGACATTGATTGTCTCCTCAGGATGCTGTCCCTCACACCGCAAGACCGCCTATGCAACCACGCAAGGTTATTCTTTGTGTCTGGTGGACAGGTCGTCAAGTGGTTCATTATGAACTGCTACCAACGGGCCAAACAGTCACTGGAGACCTATACTCGCAGAAATTGAAACGTGTGCAACAGGTATGGCGCCAGAAGCAGCCAGCACAAGTGAATCGCAAAGGTGTGCTTTTTCTCCATGACAACGCCAGGCCGCATGTCGCGCGAGTGATCAGGGATACCATACAGCAACTTGGGTGGGAGACTTTGTGTCATCCACCTTATTCACCTGACCTTGCGCCATCCGATTACCACCTCTTCCTCTCCCTGGATAATCATATTCGTGGGAAATCCTTCACCAATGAAGCAGACTTGCGCAAAGCCCTCACGGACGTCTTTGCGTCAAAACCCCCCGAGTTCTACCGCAAGGGTATTGAACAGCTGGAGACACGTTGGCAGAAGGTGCTGGATGCCGATGGCGATTACTTCGAAAACTAAATATAAGTTACACATACTGTGAAGCGTTTTCTTTTTTTCTTTTAAAAACGGACATAACTTTTTTGGTTACCTTGCAGGAAAACCGAGAAGTAAAAACAGTCAGTTGCTAATACGCCTGTCTAGTAGACAGTGTCATTCCTGGAGGATCCGTCTAGCAAAATCTGGAGTCGGCGGGATGCTGAAAGTAACATTAATCAGCTAAGTGACAAACTTATATTAATTCTCTCTCTTTCACTTTCTCTCTCTCCCTCTCCGCTCTCTCTCTCTCTCTCTCTCTATATATATATATATATATATACATATATATATATATATATATATATATATATACATATATATATATATATATATACATATATATATATATATATACATATATATATATATATATATATATATATATATATATATATATATATATATATATATATATATATATATATTAATCATTTAAACCAACCCAAGCATGGCGGGAATGGGAATGTTACTAGTACGTAGGCGGTTGCAGGGACTGATAGTGAGGGAAAAGACTGAGACTGAGGATTGAGGAAAGGACAAAATATATATAATTTTTTAAAAATTATGGAAATGTTCTTGATTGTAAAGCTAATATGGTAAAGCTAACATTGGAACTATTTATTCATTGTAATTTTTGTCCTGTAAGACTTTTATATTTGGTTTTGGATTCGGAGCAAAAGAAATAAAAGAAGAGAAAATATTGACGGACTTCAACAGTGAATGATTCACAGCAATGGTCGAGGCGTCGATCAATCAATTAAATCATTTCAGTTTGGTTTTCGTAAGAGCTTCGTATTAATGTTTTTATTAGTTGTTGTTAACGGAACTTTTTCCCAAAACTCTGCCAAAGTTTAACACTATCCGTAAATTCGGCACTCGTTGTCAATCAACGTTTCTATTCAATTTTAAAACGTGTTTTATTTTGACGAAGAAGACTTCATGATGGCTGAGATCTTTACTTGTGAAATTACAATATTTCTGTTTTCTTTTTCTTTTCTTTTTTTGCTTTCTGAAGCAGACGTTATTCAATATTTTTCTTAAAAAAGAGGTAACATGTTTTTTTTTAAATAATTTACTATTTCAAAGCAAAGGACACGATCTCTCGAACTAACGGCGGTTATTTTCATACAAATGTCCAGGTTGCTCGGAGCTAGTCGTGTTTTGAATCTTAACACAGGCTCCGAAAGATTAGACAAAAATGCTTGTTGGGTTAAATCAATCTGGATTTCAACATTATCTTTATAAAAAAAAAATGACAGTATCAACATCAAATATCATCGTCAACAGCATGGTAGTTGTTTTTGATGCAAGCGTTGTTATTCTAAGACTTGATTTTAATGGCGTGAAAAGAATCGTGAGTATTAAATAAAAGAGAAAGTCTTAACGAAGAGACGAAAGAAATAGTTCAAAATAAACCAACAATAATTTACCCATTTCACGCTTCGGTTGAACAATATCGGAAGAACAAAATTGTCTAACTGTTGCGTTTATAAATGTATATACTGTTGTCATTGACATCTCGGCAAACAATCGAAGAATGAATATATGAAGATGATAAAGCACAGGACAAAATTATTAATAAAAGCTAAAAGCAAAAAGAAAGAGATGAAAGTTTGAAAACGAACAAATTAAAATATTATTAATAAAAATAGTAATGATAACAACAATAAGAACAAAGAACATGAAAAATAGACAAAAAATAAATAAAAATAAATTGATGAATAAGTATTGAACCTACAGCAACAAATTCATTCTTGAAATGGAAAATGATTAAAAAAAAACGCTTTAAAAAGCCAACAAAGCTGTGCAAACGCTCTGTTATTATTGACGTCACAGCAGATCGTCGGCCATTTTAACGTTCGCCACTCGCAGCGAAACAATGATGACAGGAAAGCACATAAAATTAATAGACACCAAAATCAAGAAAACTTGATTGCAAAGTGTTAGACTCGGCTTTGATCTGAGAAGCGCATTTCGCTTTCGGTTCTTTTGTTACATTATTTTTGATTGAAAGGTCTTTTGATTTCTATATTTCTTTTCTTCATTTCATCGCCATCTTTGCGGTATTTTTTAAAGTCATTCTTATTTCCTTACATGCCTGTTTGTATCTCGAAGATAATGTAGATGCTATAAGCAAGAGATTCTACAACCTAGGGGATAAATTCTTTATTCGTTTGGCTTTAACATCGATTTTCCATGTGGCTGTTAAAGAACCTCGATACATCATACATTAAGAGCAGCAGCTTCTAAATACAAATGTCATCTCTAACTCCACAGCTAAATTCTCAAGAGATTTTAACAATGCCTTAAAATATTAGAGACGATATGAAACTGCGTTCAAGTTCACTTCCCCGTTGACTATTTTTTCGGTGTATTTTTTTTTTCATTCTTGTTTGCCAAAGATTTTTTTTCATTCTTGTAAATCATTCTAGCTTTTCATAATGTTTCTTTTGACACATCTTAAGAAAATGTATGTTTATTATGCGTCCTTGCCATGAAATATGTGTTTGCCATGTATGATTGCATTGAAATTAGGCTGAAAACTGTGTGCCCTTAGGGTCAAATTATACTCAAGGCTAGAAGGCTTTGCCTATAATGATATTTAACCCATATTTGGTGGGGGGAAGAAGAGAAGGATTCATGCCTTTTCCAATCACATTTATGCGAAAATGAACGCAACAAACTAGACCGAAATTTGAACTCGGCTCGACGAGACCACATTTCGCGCCGAAATCCGTTACACTACTAGCACAATAAAGTAATTTATTCTCGTCTTTTTATTAAAGAATTATTGAATAAATAGCGCAAAAAAGAATAGAAACATTGTGAGAAACATTCCGAACTAATAAGGCCTTTCGGGATAATAAAACTAATCATTGACTTGTGGTAGGTGTTTTATGCAATATAATATCGATAACGTTGGGTACAGGCTGAAAAGTCGGTAAAGAATCCACAACGTTTTGCTGTCTATGATAATGACAGTAGAATTGAAGTAGAAGCCTGAATATTCAACAAAATAACTTAAACTAATATTATCAGTGAACATATGAATCCTTTAAGTCTATACGCCGATGCCAACAAAAATTAACGCATTTACGACAAAATTGGCCAGCATATATAAGTCGAACCAACACATAACACACATGGCCTGAAGATTGCGTACAAGTATGTAACTGACCGAAAATATACATATATATATATATATATATATATATATATATGTATATGCTCGTGTGTGTGTGTGTGTGTGTGTGTGTGTGTGTGTGTGTGTGTGTGTTGCGGTGATGAAGATAACTGCCAATTCATTGTCGATTATGAACATAATATATCATCATATTATCATCATTGTAAATATTGCTAATGCTATTTATTATAAACAGAGCATTACATTATATTTGTATCTATAAAAATAACGTATAAACAGAAAATATATATATATATATATATATATAGATAGATAGATAGATAGATAGATAGATAGATACAAAAGGAGAAATTTCCTTTTTTGTGGTCTTTATCAAGGTATATGCTGAGATCTTTTTTGTAACTTGTATTAATAAAAATAAAATCTTCACACTTAGCTTGATAAAATTCCTTAAAGGATGAAACGCGTTGATAAAGGAAAGTATTTTTTTTTTGTTTTTTATTTACATTATCTTTACATACATATTTCATTTACATCTGATTTTTTATATCATATTTCATTTACATCTGATATATATATATATATATATATATATATATATATATATATATATATAAATATATATATATATATATATATATATATATATATATATATATATATATATACAGGTAAGATGAGAACGAATAGAGTACAATTCCAACGTTCGTAACATTTAATTTAAAAGAGGGATCTATATAAAGTTGAGAAATATTTTTTTTATTTTAGTATATTACATCGAAAACCTTATAACTCCACGTTTTCTTTTTTTCGGAAAAGAGGTTGAATCTAAATCTAAATAAATCGTTCACTCGCCAGTAATTTACAATCGCCTGATTAAATGCATGAGAGCTGCTGTTTTTAGATGTCTCATGAAATAAAAATTATTACTTACGAGATTTTAAGTGTTTGATATTCTTTAATTAATAATAATTTTGCTCTGTCTTTTGGCGTAGAACTCTACCTGGATCGATATCCTCCTGGAAATTCCATACGTATTACCATATTGTATCATTACCATATATATATATATATATATATATATATATATATATATATATATATATATGACTGAACTGACATCTGCAACACAGATGAGCTAGCCGTCCAGGAGTGTTCGGAAAATAACCGGCTATCATATATATATATATATATATATATATATATATATATATATATATATATATATATATATATTAAAAGTAGACATTGAAATAAACACTCAGAGGGCACAATCATCAGTCAATGACAAGTACGTTGAAGATGATTGCGTTTAATAGACTGTGGCCTCGGGGTGTTAAGTTCAATGTCCATTTCTATATTTACATAAGCTCTATCTCTGATATTGAGCAATCTAACCAAAAATATAACATATATATATATATATATATATATATATATATATATATATATATATATATATATATATATATATATAGCGTGGTGGGTGCATAGTACTCAAGTCTGCCCCATCACAAATTCAAGGTGTGAAAATCGACTTTTTTCCGTTCAGCATGTTTGCATTTACATTCGCCCTAACTCCGATAATGCGCTTTCTTCTCCCCTAAATATAGTAAATTTAATAGAATATTAATTTTAAACAATATTAATTTTAAACACTATCAAATTTGAACAATATCAGTTCTAAACTTTATCAGTTTTAGACATCATTTCATACAATATCAATTTTAAATGATGTCAATTCTAAACAATATAAATTTTAAACAATATCAATTTTAAACAATATCAATTTTAAACAATATCAATTTTAACAAATATCATTTTTAAACAATATCTAGGCTAACAGTTTAGTCTCGACAAAAACATACAAAAAACCTATTCTAAAGACTTTATGTATGTTAGGCGTCTATGTACTTAGATATAATTGTTATAAAGAAGTTGTAGTCAAAGGTGATGGTTATACCAAGTAATTACCTGTCTAGACAGGTGCGTTGCAGGTAAAGTCGGGACGTGTCTATGGATGGTTAAATAAAAGATATAGAACCGAATCAGAGGCAAAACAACTTAAGACGTATGAGAGAGACACATTGATTAAAAGAAGATGAAAAAAAACGACAAAAATGAAAGAACTATTGAAGGACATATTGATGAAAGAAAAAAAGAAGACAGAGCGAATAAAAAAAATTAAAAAATGATGTGAGAGCGAGGAAAAAGAGAAAAGAGGTGAGAAAACGGGTAAGTAAAAGAAAGGAAAAGTAAAAATGAAAAAAAAAAAGCGCAAAGAGTGAAATAAAGAGAAAAATATGGCGAGAAAGCAGTTGTAAGGAAGAAAGAGAAAAGGAAGTCGAGAGAGCAGGAAAGAAAGGGAAAAGACTAGAAAAAGACGAAGAAAGAGAAATCGAAAGTAAGATGTGAGAGAGATGAAAAAAAATGGAAGCTGAAAGACTGCAGGAATGAAGAATAAAAAGAAAAGAAGGGGAAAAGAGAAAAGGAAATCGAAAATGAGATCAGGAGAAAGAAATAGATTAGAGAGAATGATAGAAAGAGAATAAAAACAGAGTGAGAAATAGAAATCGAAACGGAAGGGGAGACAAAATGAATGAGAGAAAGAAAGGAAAAAGAAAAATCAAATGTTGAAAGAGAAAAAGGTAACAGAGAAGCGAATGATTAGAGAAAGAACGTGATTCAAGAATAGAAAGTGAAAAAAAGAATTGGCAGAAAACAGAAAAAGAGATAATAATAATAATAATAATAATAATAATAATAATAATAATAATAATAATAATAATAATAATAATAATGAAATATAAATCTCAAAAATGTGGCCCATGGGAACATCAACAATCCCTGTTGTAGTTGGAACCCTTGGACTGGTTGGAAAAGATTCCAGTAGGCTGAATGAAGGGATCCCTGGAAGTCCATGCCCCAAAGAGATACAAAAAATTGTTCTGACAAGTACAGCCCACACTTTACGAAGGGCTTTATCTATGTAATTATTTTTTTTATTTATCTTTTGATTTTTTGATTTTTATTTTTTTGCAGTGCAAAGTGTCATGATGCCATTTCTAACCTTAGGTCCCTGGGCGCGACCCGGAAAGAAATGTGTAAACGCCAGATATCAAAGGAAATAAAAATAATAATAATAATAATATGAAGACCGAGGAAGGAGAAACGATTAGTGTTCGGAAAATACAAAGATAAAACGAAATGACTAAAACCTGTTTTGATATTTTTCTTTATGGCGCGTGACCAATAAAAAGATTTAGTCCCATTGCTGAGCTGCTATTTGGTTAACCATCATCACCGACTCGGTGATGGAACAGACATGATGAGGTGATATTTATTTATAACTCGTTAAATGTGAAATTAGATTCAGTCTCTATACAAGCACGCAAGACATATTTCAGTTAAGGTTTTTGAATGATTGAAGATGATAAATCAAAATATTGTCCCCAAAAGAAAACTACCGATTAAATACTTATCAGTTTAGAACGGCTTTAAATTTCAGGCTACCGTAGTTATTTTTACATGATACGCATTCATGTATAATATGTAAAGGTAATTTCTGGATACAAAATTCTGGAAAAAATATTTCGCGTATAATACGCATTGAACTTTTAAAACAAGGGTACTTATTATGCACAAGCGCGAAATTATTGGATACCCCGTGAGGGTCGAACTCACTATTCAGTCGCAGTCGATTTAGTGGAACAAGGTTACTAGCATTACATCACGTCGATTATCATTTCCAATGTTAATAAATATTGACAATAGATCCTTTGAAAATAAAAGAAAGGAAAAGGGAAATCTGTTACATCTGGTATATATGAGAGGGGGTACTGAAAAGTTATCGGCCCAGTCAAAAATCCGTTTAAAATGTGATATTTGGTCATTTGATGAAATTTTGTAATGTTGGTCAAACAAAAAGCTTTTCAGCTAGGAATCTCTAGATCAAACTAAAAAATAAACAAAAAGCTTTTCAGCTAGGAATCTCTAGATCAAACTAAAAAATAAACAAAAAGCTTTTCAGCTAGGAATCTCTAGATCAAACTAAAAAATAGAAAAAACAAAAGTGCCAAAAAATATCTCGAGAGAATCCAAAAATCGTGACGGATGTGCCCTAAATCATGAGACTACTGACAACAGCCCCAAAGACCATATCAAAGGGAATGGGAAAAGCATTCTTCTTTATGTGCCATGTTCCCTCAGGACGTAGGCGATCATGATTCTCCGCAACTTCTTGTCCCTTGTAGCTCTTAATAAACTTTGTTTATCTGTAATTTCTCTTAAGTCCTGTTCCGCCATCCATTTACTCAAGCTTACTAAGTATGTTATGCCTTGCTTTCCTCTGTCTGTCTTGACCTCTATCTGTCCCGTGAGTATGAATTTTTCCAAGCCCTCCTTCCTGATTATCTGCCCAAGAAATCTCAACTGTCTCTTTCTGATGTTAAGTATTCTGATGTTAAATATTAGTTTCCTTATTGTTTCAATTTTACAAAACTTCATCGTTGCTTACATGTTCGGTTCAGAGTATCCTGAGCATCCTTCTGTAGAACCACATTTCTGTTGCTTCAAGTCTCTTCGTTATCTTTGAGGAGATCGTCCAGCACTCACTGCCATACAGAGGGACAGATATCATATAGCAGTTTAGTAGTCTTTTTCCTTGTTTCTAGTGAAATCTTTCTATTTCTTTGTACTCTGCTTAGCTTTTGGAATGCTTCCATGGCTATCCCAATACGCCTTCGGATTTCAGTGTAAAAACACATCGGTCTTCTGTTAAAACACTTCACAGATATTTAAATTTACGCACTTGTTTGATTTTGGTACCTCCGATTTGCAATTCGCACTTTGGACTCAGACTTTTGCTATCAACAATACATTCTGTTGATGTTTAGTCCTTTCTTCTCGCTTTCCTTCACTCCTTTCTGTAAGAGTTTAGGTAGTTTCCTTAATGTGTCTTCTATTAATGCTGTGTCAGCTTCATATATTATGTTGTTAATATTATGACTAGTGATAATGAATCCTGGTTGGACTTCTAGTTCTCTCAGAACTATTTTTTAGACCACAGCACAATTGAAGTTGGCAATGATTTTAAAATGAGTGTTGGCAAGGAAACACAGGTAATTTGATGTCCTTTGAATCAAACGATTATACGATGTTTTTTTATTTATAATTATATTAAAGGATAATGGTACATTACAATTGTTTGTATGTAATTCTTGACTTTATGTTGCCATATTCAAAGAATGTTTTACTATTTTTTGTTACCCGCGTAACAGAGTTGCCAGGTAAATACATTCCGAATATATTGTATAGATAACGCCTAAACTAATTCGGCTACGGACTCCAGCAGTTAGAATGGGGACAAATCTATAATTATACTGCGGTATTCTACAATATTACAAGCAGGGTGCCAGAAAATGAAAATGGTTGGCTAATTCAGATATTAAGTTTAAAAATTCCTGAGCCTATGTTTTCATGATCCTATCTTATGTTTATATATTTATACATTTCTATATACAATATTGTTGGGGCGCACCCACCTTCACAACCACAATAGACTGATCCTATTATTATAAATAGAACAGTAGTTCTAGAGACTGTGAGTAGTGTAGCAGTGTACGCAGTCTCTGACTGTGCGCTGCTCCTGTCGAACTCTCTGCTTTGGCAGAGAGGAACCCGGACGAGGCTTTGCCGCAGGGCAAAGTGTCGTCCGGGGAGGTAGACAGTCCCTGAACCCGTTTATACGGGTTCTAATGGGCATATTTTTGGCCGAGCCTACGGGCTCGGTAAGCCCACATTAAACCGGCCTTGTGCCACATTCGACCCACGTGGGAGGGTTGTTAAATACCGTAGTGTAGCAGTGTAGGCAGTCTCTGACTGTGCGCTGCTCCTGTCGAACTCTCTGCTTTGGCAGAGAGGAACCCGGACGAGGCTTTGCCGCAGGGCAAAGTGTCGTCCGGGGAGGTAGACAGTCCCTGAACCCGTTTATACGGGTTCTAAATGGGCATATTTTTGGCCGAGCCTACGGGCTCGGTAAGCCCACTTTAAACCGGCCTTGTGCCACATTCGACCCACGTGGGAGGGTTGTTAAATACCGTAGTGTAGCAGTGTAGTGCAGTGCAGAGTGAGACTTCTGTAGTGATCAGTTACACTTCCGTTTCTCGACCGGAAGATACTTATTGTATTACTATTACTTATTGTTACTACTAACCTACGTTCGTTCTACTACTAATCTCTCTGATGTAAATACCTCTCTGAATATACCAGTATTTTCCCCTACGACTGTGTTTGTTCGTTATTACCATATACTCACGTGGAAACACTCAGCATCTCAACAAATATATATATAATGAAATAGACTGTTATCCGACAATTATTTTAATATATTTTCTGTTTATACTTTATTTTTATAGATATAAATATTTTAGTAAATGATCTGTTCATAAAAAAACAGTATTAACATTTACCAGCCTGAAAGTCTAGTATGGTATGTTTTCTACTGCAAACATTTTCTTTTTTAATTTTAAACACAGATCTCTTAAGTTCTTTTTTTCTGTTTTCGCTTGGATTTATTATCTGAAATGAGACCTTTAACTTTTTTTCTGTATATAAGATATATAAACATATTTTTTCAGGAAACATGAGGTCTCAACAATTTACGGTTGAGCTGGCTAGATATAGCTCTAGGTTGTATGCTAACAGTTTCGTTTCTCGTACTTCTCGCATGCGGAACTCCCTTTCTTTCTCCATGCTTTCCAGCTAACTTTAATCTGTAAAAATTTAAATGTAGTGTTAATTGCTATCTACTGTTCTCCCGATTACTCTTTTCTTTTCCCGCTCATTATTAATGCTTCTATTTCTAATTCTTCTACACCCAGTAACCTTTTTTGGTTCTGGTATAAGTGTTTATTTAAGACATTAGCATTGTGTTTCTTAATAATTTTTTCTAAGTTTTCAGTACAGCTGTAACTTCATTTTAGTGAAAGTAAAAATATTTTAAAATTGTAGTTAAATAAAACGTATTCTAACCTAAACATTCCCAAATAATCTTTAAGTATACAAATAGAAAAAATGCCGAAAGAATTTTTTGCCGTAAACAATAAAATTAAAAAAAAAAAAAAACGATATGCATTTAACGGATGTCAGAATTTGTTGAAAAATACATCCCTATCCCTACCTAAACTCAACCCCTTTTTCGAACGTAACTAATAATTGATACAACAAAAGTTAATAAAAATGAACATCCTACCACCCCTTGTCTGAATGATTGGATTTCTCTGTATCCTTGGAAAAAGTGAATTATGAATTTTTCTATGCCATTAAAACTCAGTAAATTTAAAAAATAAGTTACTCCAAAATTCGCTTGAGGATGAAATGGAACTAATGTTTTTAATTTAATTACAAAATTTAAATTCGAAGTTTTTAGCTTCCATTTTTGAAACATGGTTATTATTGTGTAGCGAAAAAAAACATATTTTAAATCAGTTAATTTATAATATTAATGCTCTGTAAATTTACATTGAGCACTATTTTGTAAAAATAAAAATATCAATAAGAACAGCGGATTATATATCTTAATGATCTTTTTATATATATATATATATATATATATATATATATATATATATATATATATATATATATATATATAAAGCGGAAAATGAAGTAAAGAATTTAAACAAATGATACAAAAAATGACATTGTCCTTGGTTGTGGCCAAGAGGACAAATGCTAAGTTTCCAGTCCCTTAAAAATTTTGTGGTGCTGATTTTCCCCAGAAACCCTTATAATGGTCTGGCGAGTCTTAACTGACATGAATGATCTCCCTTAACTATGGAAAGTGGAGTGAGAACAAAACTTTGTGCATTGAATACACTATTTGATTCCAAATTCCGCAAAGATTATCGAGTACAGTAACAGAAACCTGAAGAAGGCCAGATTGTCGTAACGCTGTGATATAAAACCAAGATGAGCATGCTGGTCTTAATAGTAATATATATAACAAGAAATTATTATTATAAACAGAATTGTTCGGCCAGGTGTTCCCGTCTTGGTTGCTATCGTTACAATGTTTCGGCCTCAATACCAACGGGCCTTCTTCAGGCGTAGTTCGTAGTTGGTAATCTTCCGGAAATTTACGGCCGTATTTATTCAATTCACAGAGTAGAGTTTTCTAATTCAGCAATCCATGTTGAAGGAAATCTCGTATCAATGAATTCTTTATAGCTGATTTGTCCTTTTGATGTCGATTGTCTCTTCAACGGAACCAGGGTAGATCATTTTTTCCACGAGTCAACCCAAGGATAAAATTCAGATCCACCAAGTAGTTTGATTCACTTAAACAAAACTTTTATGCAATAGTTCCTATATTCCTTGGAACAATCAGGTGAGAAAAGAGTTTTAACATTAATGTTGCTTATCAACCTCTTCACATGAACGAGAACAGAAATTTAGTTTCAAACATTTATTTTTAAAAACACTAGAGCCTTTTGTTGATTCCAAACTTTATTGACTATTGCTAACACATTATTACACGTTTGTGTCACATGACTTAATAAACTGCATTAAGCTGCAACTGATTAAGTTTTTAAAAATAACGACACCTGCAAAAATAATGATAAAATCAGATTCTCAAAACACATTTTCATTTGTTTGTTTAGCAGCATGTCAATTCATTATGGCTCCTTTAATGCCGAAATTTATTTTTCTTGTGGGCATTAGTAATTTCTTTAACAAAAATGTATTGTTGGTAATTTTTTTCAAAATATGTTTTGTTGCTAATTTTTAATTAATTTATTTTTTTTATGTATTGCTGCTATTTTTTTTTTTTTTACTATATTATGTATTGCTGGTATATTAATACACGAATATTTATACTTTCATAGTGTTTTGACCCCAGTTTGGAAGTTAACTATTTGCCCATAGCTGGGAGCCTAACAGGTGTTATTACCCCGTGTCAGAGTGGACCTGGGAACAACAGAAATTAAGAGGTGGTTCCACATTACTCAATATGTCCCGATAAGGGGCCTTGCTGCCGGATGTAGTTTCTCGTCATACCCATGAGGACTTAGTTTAAAATCTAGTCGAAGTTACCTATAATCCATAAATTAACGGTAGCAGATTCAAATACAACTTGATCATCGGAATTTAGTATACAAATAATATCGTCTGTAGTCATAAATTTACAGCTGTCACCTCACGAATCCTGTAAGCCATTTGGATCTTTTGGATACGGCATGTGCATCAGCCATATCAGCTGTGAT
Source organism: Acanthosepion esculentum (assembly GCA_964036315.1). Classification (NCBI taxonomy): domain Eukaryota; kingdom Metazoa; phylum Mollusca; class Cephalopoda; order Sepiida; family Sepiidae; genus Acanthosepion; species Acanthosepion esculentum. The sequence continues at coordinate 34,089,339 of OZ038486.1, read as the reverse complement.
TTTCGAGAGTAATAAAGACTAATGGGGCTTGTCTCTCTTCAGGTTGGTTTTCCTTCTCCTAGATTGGTTGACAAGACAAGAAAACTCAGCTAACCATGCTATTTAACGAATAGCTTGGGGAACAGATATTGAAGGGCTTGGGACAACACAGTTTGAATTTTGCCCAATGTATCTGTTGTGGATTCCGGGATGAAATCCGGTACCAATAATAACAAACGCCAAGAATAAATATGGGAAAATAAATGTATTAACGTAATAATACAAACTGCTAATACAGGTTAGTAGTTCCAGGAATGCGGGTTAGTAGAAAAATATATATAGTCTTTGGTATCGACGTATCGCTGTCTGACTTCTTACTGAGTCTACGTGCTAGTTCACTGTGACTCTTGCCCGCTACGCTCGTTCCTTTCGACTATGTTGTTGTTGTTTTGTTTTTTTGTTCTCTCTCTCTCTCTCTCTCTCTCTCTCTCTCTCTCTCTCTCTCTCTCTCTCTCTCTCTCTCTCTCTCTCTGGTAGCAGTAGTATATGTATACCCTGGGTGAGTCCATTTGTGTAAAAAGGGGATGACCCCTCAACAGTATCCAAATATAACAAACGCATTTTCGAAAGGATATTTGTACATTAGAATCAATGATCTTTAAATATAATAGACACAAAATGTCTATTTTTTTAAAAATGCATGTTTAACAGAAGAATTACTGCCTATGTATATCGAACTTTAAATTTATAATTATGGGATTTTTATCGTTTTTAATTAACGTCTCCAACATGGTGACCAGTTCTATGCTAAGTCTGTACCGAGGAGACTAGTAAGTAAAGCCTAACATGTGTACCAATTCTTTCAATCACTTTATCTTCCAGTGTGCTCCTCTATTATTCTGACTTCATTGCGCTTGTGTTGGTAAATCCTACACTTGTTTTCGTGAACGATAAAGACAATAATTTATTGTTACTGTAAATATGACTATTTATGCTGATTTTCTAGCACAAAAGGAACATTTGAAATAGTGAAGGAGATAACTTATCCTTGAGACTTGCGTTTGGGTGAAACTTTAATGAACCATCTCTTCTACGCAGTAATTTACATTTCAGCTAGAAAATGATATACCTTTTGTTAACGGTACCTTGGTAACGTATCCTGTGTCGAAGTCGCTTTTTTAAAGACACTTCATAATACCTTTAGTTATCATTAATGTTCAATTCGAGATGCGTTTTCCAGTTGAGTTAATCGTCGAGTCGATAAGATACGTAATTAGCTCTGCATTCTGTTGGAGAACGATAATGGATATTCAAGTCGCTTGTTGGAAACAGTAATATAGATAACTTACAAATTGCTTCTGGATACGTTGAATATGTTGAAAGATAAATCATGAAAACGAAACGCTATGCGTTAAACCAGGTCCCTCTTTATTTAGTAGGTATGTGCAAAGGTCCTCTATGGATTTATATTTTTGAAAACCATTTTTTGAGGAAAACCTTTGCACACATCTAATACTTTAGCTTACTCTATGTCACTTCTAGAGTGGTGAAGAATTCAATTGGAATCGGTAAATTGATTTGCGAGAAAAGCTTCCTTATAATCACGCTACAGCAGGCGTCCGTTATTAAGTCTATATTATTCCAGAATAAGACCCTCAGTGAGGATCGAAATCTCGTCGGATGTCGCATTCTACCAAACTAGATTGTTATTACTCTACGGCGAGACACTCTTGAATTATTCTTGTTTAGTGCAATATATTCGACATCACGACAACTTCAGAAGCAGTGATTGAGTAGCGTCAGAGCAGTGCCAAACGGGCGATTGAAGGGGATTAAACTAAAACGGGCTGAAGGAGAGACGTCTAAGCGTAATCTAGAGAACGCAAAACACACAATTAAGTTATCCTTCTTCTCTGTGCCATGCACCTTCAGGACGTTGGCGATCATGGCTTGCCACAATTTCCTCTCCTTTGTAGCACTTAGCAAATTTTGTCTTTTTGCTATCTCTCCTAATCCCTGTTGTCATCCATCTACACAAGCTCGTTAGGTAAAAGTTATGTTCTGTTTTATTCTATCCCTCTTACGTTTAATGTGTTAAATTTTCCACGCCCTCTTTTCTAACCATGTGACTTGAAATTTCAAGTGTCTTTGATGTTAAATGTATGCGTTCCTCTTGCTTCCATTTTCTTTAAAACTTCTTCATTGCTCACACGTTCAGTCCATGGTATTCCCAGCATCCTTCTGTAGAACCACATTTCTATTGCCTCAAGTTTCTTCTTCATCCATAAGGAGATTGTTCAGCATTCAGTATCATATAGGAGGACTGATATTTCATAAAAGTTTAGTACTCTTTTCTTTGTTTCTAATGAATGCTTTTTGTTTCTTAATACTTTGCTTATCTTTTGGAAGGCATCTTTCGCTATCGCAATGCAGCTTTGGATTTCGTTGACCAATTTTCTTGGATCGTAAAACTGTTAAAGTTGTAGAGCTGGTCCACATCAATATCATTATTGTTTATTGAGTACACACAAACACACATATATATTAGGTTGGACAGAAAGGCCTGACACAGGAAGCGGAAATAAAATAACAAACCTTTGACCTTTGTCTTGTGGAATTTGAAAGGAGTATGCCTTTCGAGCTTGTTCCGCACGGTCGCGCCATCAACGGTAAACTATATTGACAGCAGCTAGACTGCGTGTACGACAAACTAAACAGGTGAGCGGTGTGGAGATTCTTCCATATCCACCATTCAGTCCCGATGCTTCTCCGAGTGACTATGGCCTATCCCACTCAATGGCACACTTCCTATGTGACCAGCGATTTAACACTTAATGAAGTGATGGAAGCATTTTTACAGTTTTTTTATTCAAAGCCACTGGACTGGTATCTGAGACAGATCCGGATGCCGGCTGATCGCTCGCAGAAAATCGTCGAGAATGATGAACTTTTGAAGAATAAATGTTGGTGTTGCTTTATAAAATTTTATTGTTTTCTTCCCACTTCCTAAGTGAGTCAGAACTTTCTGGCCAACCTAATATATATATATATATATATATATATATATATATATATATATATATATATGTATATATATATATATATATATATATATAAATAAATATATAATTGTTTATTTAAAAATTATAACATAATTATGTTATAAAATCACTACAAAAATAGCCATTTTGTTAAAACACCTCCGGTGTCTTATCAAGTGATGATGTTGAACTCTGTATTGAACACTCTTTTAAGAATAGTAATTGTTGGTTATTGGAATTTATTCTGTATACACCAATCCTAGACTCATATATATATATATATATATATATATATATATATATATATATATATATATATATATATATATATATATATATATATATATATAATCATATCCTCTTGGAATTATTTTTATACATATATGTATGTGTATATATAATTGCATATGTATGTGTATATTTACCACTAATATTGTCTATATATATATATATATATATATATATATATATATATATATATATATATATATACATATATATACAGAGTGATAGACAGACTGATAATCAAATACATTATTTTTCTTTCGCTAATATTTTCTTAATATTAATATTTTTCTTTGTTAATGCTTATCGAATACTATCATTGATAAACGATGCCTTTATCGTGCATGCTTGTTATTTACCGAGCTTAGAGAGCCTATAAAATGCTCTCATGGCATGTGTCTCAAACTAAATCCAGATGGATCTCTCAGTTCAAGAAGGAAGTCTATCTCGGGGGAGGAAAACTCTGATTTGAAACCTCGGCTGTCTTGTGGTTATATGCAAAACGTGGAAAAATCTATGGAAGTAAATATAAACAGAAACCCGGCAAGCATATCGGTTGCGCATCACTGTGCCTCCATATACCATCGCCCAGGCCTGCGCCCTGGAGAAGTCACTCTAGACTCACCACCATAGGTCTGAATTTTAAACAAATGGCGTTACCATTATCTTGCGAGATAAACGAATACCTGCTACCAATAGGCTTAGTAAGGCATGACGCAGAAAATATAGCAATAGCTGGCTCTCTTCTCAGGTCTTTAACATTCAGAATCCTAGCAACATTCAAACACATTGATACTAGCAGGAAATACGCATATATAAGTACGAGCCATGTCCAACTATTCGTTGGTTGATTTTGTTTAGCGGTATATAAACTCTATGGGCTATTTTGAAGACACATTTATGACTTCAACTGAATATTTTGGATGCAATTGTATGCCTTCAACTTCAGATAAAATGTATTATTGGCCATTTAGCTATAAAATATATTGTTGGTCATTTTTCTATCAGTTGTATTGTTGATATTTCTACTATAAAATGTCTTCTTGGTAATTCTACTATAAAATGTCTTCTTGGTAATTCTACTATGAAATGAATTGCTGGTTATTTTGCTTGAAAAATGTATTGTTGGTCATTTTACTATAAATATGTATTGTTGATAATTTTCTTTATATAAAAATGTACTGCAGGTATTTTTTACTATGAAAGTGTATATTTATATTTTCATATTGTTTTGTCTTGTTTGTAGTTCACTATTTGCCTATAGATGTGATCCTAACTGGTGTTACTACCTTTGGTCAGGATGGACCTGGAAACAACAGCAATTAAGAAATGGTTCCACGCTTCTCAGAACCTCCAACCTCTCCATCAAAAGCCTTGCTGCCGGGTTTATTTTATCGTTCTACCCAGGACTAATGACTAATTAGAGAGCAATCAGTGAGTATCGAACTCACTACGCAAGAGAATGCATTTAATCAATGAACTTGCTGAATATCGTACTAAAATAGGTCCTCTTTTCTTTGCTCCTATTGAAACACGTCCCAGATATCTCTACAGTTACAACTTAATAATCTTATCTTACTCTGGCATAAGGTCCCATTGGTTGAACACTAGGAAATAATCTATCTTCTTTCAGGGGGTGCAAGATCATGACAATCCATAACTTCGTGTCTTTTGTTACTTTAAGTAACTGTTGCCCCATTTCCGACATTTTTCACCTTATCCTTGAACAATTTGCACATCCAAGAGCCAAATCATGAACGATTTTAACTTCCGTTTTGCCTCAGCCATATACTTGGTCTTGTGTTTCCTGGTTAAATTGGAGTCTCTTAGATGTCCAACTCGTTCAAGGTCTTCGAAGTGAGACGAGCTCTAGTTTGGTCAGTCTGCAATAGCGGTTGAAAGTATAGAAATATACATCTTCCTAGCTACAGTAGCGTCAATCCTCCTGTGCGGATCACCGATTAAACCTTCTGCAAGACGCTAAATGGATGCTACGCTAAAATGTTACGAAGAGAACGTAATATACACTGAACTGCCAAACTAGAATCTCAACGGAAAGCGAATCCTCGTCTCAAAGAAGAAATCATTCAGAAGGATGAAGCTAGCCGAACATTGTTTAAACCATCCACAAAAACCTTCATGAAAACCCGGATTAAAGCAGTCATCTAAAAGACCAAAGAATGGGGACCAGTAAGCTGTGATGTTCTTAGATACACTTATGCAAATTACTGGTATCGAAAATCTGGAGGAACTAAAGCAGCTATCATGGACCCGAACAACTATAAAATATTTGCTGAGATGTTGCGGGCGGAGACGCGGCCGAACTAACTTCGTTTTTGCTCTCCCATCCATACATTCAAAAATGTTAAGCAGATTGTCTTTAATATCCCTTACATTCACCAACCCTTTTTATCTTTGTCTCGAAAATTTCAGCTGTTTCTTTTTTATTATTAGTAGCAGTTTACTTGTAGTTTCTGATAACCTTAAAATTTCCTTGGTGCGCACATGTTCTGCCCATAGTTTTCTCCACCTTCACCAGCAAAACAGCATCTCTCTGAGTAAATTGTCTCGCGTTCACTTTCATATAGGAGGTTAGATCATACGTAGCAATTTAACATTCTTTTGTCTGTTAAAGGAATATGCACAATCTAGAAAATATGCTCGAAAAATCTAGGAAATGTAATTGGAACGATACTAGACCAAAAACTGATATGTAGTCAATGTGAACAATGAAAGGAAAACTTGTCAGATAATGGATGTTGCTGTTCCAGTAAAAGGCAGGGTGAACTATTCCTCGTTGCTCATGTATTCTTTCCATGTTATTCTTAGCATTCGTTGGGAGAGCCACATCTCTCTTGCTTTGCGTACCCTACTGACTGAAAAAAATATCACTTTGTCTTTGTGGGTTGAAAAGTATTATTAATAAACTAGTCAGTTTGTAACCAAAGGAACAGAACCATTTCTGAACCAACCATAACCCCAAATGTTTAAGTTTTTTATGTGCTAAATTCCCTCAGGAAGAGGACAATCATGGCTCTCCACCACTTTCTACCTTTTGTTGTAAATTTTGACCGTTTACCATCCATTCCCATTCAAATTTACAATTCATTCAAATTCAAATTTTAACCATTTACCATCCTTTCACATTTAAATTTACCATTCAATCAAATTCAAATTTTGGCCGTTTACCATCCGTTCACATTCAAATTTACCATCCATTCCCATTCAAATTTTGACTATTTACCATCCATTCCCATTCAAATTTACCATTCATTCAAATTCAAATTTTGACCGTTTACCATCCATTCGCATTCAAATTTACAATTCATTCAAATTCAAATTTTGACCGTTTACCATCCATTCCCATTCAAATTTACAATTCATTCAAATTCAAATTTTAACCATTTACCATCCTTTCACATTTAAATTTACCATTCAATCAAATTCAAATTTTGGCCGTTTACCATCCGTTCACATTCAAATTTACCATCCATTCCCATTCAAATTTTGACTATTTACCATCCATTCCCATTCAAATTTACCATTCATTCAAATTCAAATTTTGACCATTTACCATCCATTCGCATTCAAATTCAGCATCCATTCCTATTCAAATTGTGACCGTTTACCATCCATTCACATTCAAATTTACCATTCATTTCCATACAACTTTTGACCGTTTACCATCCATTCGTTAAGATACAAGCTTTCCCCACCTGCTTCTCATACCTATATACTATATTTGATATACCTTGAAAACATTAAATATTCAAGGCCATCTTTACTCATGATGCATCCCTAGAAATTACAAGTCACTCTTTCTGGCTGTAAATGTAAGTGTCCTTGTTCTTATTTTCCTAAAACTTTCTTATTGCCCAAAAACTCTGTCTCTGGTATTTTTCATATTCTTCCGTAGAACATGTCTATCACTTCAAACGTCTTCATCTGTAAGGAGAGTGCAATACACAGGTGAATTGATCTGCAAGATAGACTTGCTAAGTGCCACGTTACGATAGGAGGATTTATCTGCTTTTTATTGAATTTTGCGTCAACTTCATAAATATTTTTTATCTATAGATTAATGATTACAGCGAAATTTTCAAGGGTTAACGCAACGTTTCTGTTCTTCGCACGTTGAAAATATAAAGCCTATAAAAAAATTTCGCATCTAAAGTTTTCCGTGTTATTTTGCATTTGGAATCTTTTACATTTGCGCAACTGACAGGGATGGAATTATTACCCATAAACCCAGTATCAGGTCAGTGCAAACCCCAAAAATTGCTTCGATATTTAGTAAAATTATCCGGATAATTTATCTCTGGGATGTCAGCTATCTAAAAGGAAGGTAGAAAATTCACTTACTAAAACAGGTCAGTGCCTCAGATCTGCCCTATAATTGGTTTGGTTGGATTTCTAAACACCAAATGGAGTATAGGGTCACAGGCAAACCACCGTAATTTTTTTTTTGTTGTTGTTTCATTAGCAAGTAGGTTTTGTGAGATGGAGTTGATAGTCCCACGCTAAACTAGCTTTTGAACCATACAATGGACGCTCCTGTTCCTGTATAATCATTCTCATAAGATAATTAGAAAAGATTACACTAATATGTTCATTTGACTGCAATATGCCAACTGGCGCACAATATGCAAATCTTTTTTAAAAGATTTTAGAACCCTACGCGATCGTATAGTTTAACTAGTGCATAACGTCAGTCATGATCAACATACAAACGCGCACTGCCATTCACACAGAACGAATAAACGCATCCGGCTAAAATAATTACTTATTTACCCGCCGTTTCCAAAGTTCGGTTTTCGTGCCGAAGTAGGAGACTGGATTACGAATATTGGTTTTCAGGGCCTCCTCATTTGAAAGATTGGCGTAACACAGTCTTTCTACTCGTAATCCTCCCTATTTACCTACTGTGCCATACCAAGATAAGTAAATATCGAACAACTGCACGTGCCTACGAACACACGCATGCGCGCAAAGAAAATGGCGCCATCCGTATGACCAAACATAGAGACTAAAACAAAATTATCGATTATTTTCTCCTACCTCGTCACCCGTTTACAGCTACCCATAGGTTCATCAGCACTGCCATTTCCTTCACAACCATCGTCACCTTCACTGCTACCCCTCACGTTACATGAATGGCTGGTATGGTGTCGGTAAGAGGAGGGAGAAGTCACGTTAAAACTTGCACCTCGTTTTTGAACTTACAATCAGCCGCGTGTTGAGGAGCCTCCTTGAGCGGACCTTATTGATAAAGATATAATTCTTTGTCGTTATTGTTGGGATTAAATGGGGCGAGGCCCTATGCTTGTTCGTTGCTGGCTGATGCCCGATCGACTCTTTTGTTGTACGCCATCGTGTGAGGAGGAAATTAATGTCTGCAGTAGATTTTTGTGTGAAGAATTGCATTACGGTCTCGTGGGCACATTACTTGATGTATATCCATTAACTCTGTTACAAAGCAGAGGTAAGCAGTTTCCAAAACACACACGCACTCCGCCATATATATATATATATATATATATATATATATATATATATATATATATATATATATATATATACATACATATATATATATATATATATATATATATACATATATATATATATATATATATATATATATATACATATATATATATATATATATATATACATACATATATATATATATACATATATATATATATATATAAAGTGGGGTGTATTTCTATGTGCGCGCGAGATGCAGAAGACACCTCAGATCTTCAGACCTCACAAAGAAATGTCTACAATATACAAATTGAAAGTTTGTTCTAATTAAAATGATGAGTATATTAGTCCGAATACTTCTCTAGGAAGGCCAGAAAATCAATCGGCCGAAAACTTTTCTGGAATTACAAAGATGAGGAAATTAATCCAAATAATTTATCCAAGAAAAAGAATATTTCATTCTTAATAGGAGTATATAGGTACGCCTTTCGTCCTGTTCACACTACATCCCGGTCTCTTCAAAATGTTTATCGCTTGTTTCCTGTTTAGGATTGGGGTGCCAGGTCCTTCTAATGTCTTCTCGGTCTTTTTCCCTCATTTGTGGTATTAACGCCTTGCTTGAGGTGAACTGCTAAAGAAAAAAACAAAAAAAACACAAGAATTTAGAGAACAATTCAAACAAATGTATGCGATTGTTGTAACTGTCATCAATGCAAAAAATGGATTTGGGAGGCCGGGTTCAAATTCCGCTCGAGGTTGTTGCTTTTGCGCTAATGTCTTTGTAAAGGCATATAGACATTTCTTCATATACCCTGCACAAGCTATGGGCATATTAGTAAGTCAGACTGGGCTCTCTAATCCTGCTAGTCTGGAAAGACAATTCAAAACCACGAAAAAGACAATGAGAATCCACTCCGCTAACATTCACCAAAATGGCCATGACGATACTTAATTTACAGATATTCAAGTAAAGGAAGATATATATATATATATATATATATATATATATATATATATATATATATACTGTAAACTGTTACATTAGAACGTACAAGTTACCACTACAAAATTGCATATTTTGTTTCGACATTTAACACTCCTCATCAGGTAGTTAGCAATGATGATAATAAACGATTTTATTTAAAATTAAATTTACTTATTTAAAATTATAATTTATTAAACATCACTTCTTTTTACATTTGTAGAAAATTTTCCATAAAAGGCAAAATTTTTATTTTAGATAAAATAGGAAAGAAAATAAGAAATCGATAAAAAGAAGAAGAAATAAAAGAGAAGGCATAAGAAAGCATAAGAAATCAACCCTACTACAAAGAGAATGGAAAGAAAAGAAAGAAGAAAGAAAGAAGAAAGAAAGAAAAAAGAAAGAGAGGAATATATCTAAATTATATAGATTCAAAGGAAGAGAAAAGAGAAGAAAATTAGAGAAATTAGAGAATATGTTGATATGTTGTTAAGCCAATGAAGCCACGCTGAGAAGGAGAATTCCTTGGCTTCATTGGCTTAAACTCGTATCAACATTTTCTCATACCTCTGAGAAGATATAAAATGCCTATAACTTTAAAATCATAACAAATGTACATATTAAACCATTAATCATGAAATAGTTATTATCATGGTTGAGTGCATATTAAATATTTCAGGACAAAAAACTAAGAAAGAAAAGTAAAAGAGTTCAAATAAATCCTGTATATTTTATAAATAGACTAAGTTTTAACTATTTGCTCTCCCATGTATTTTATTGATAACTAAATAAGTCCAGAGGTTTATTTTGACAAAATCGTAATTTCTACCCTGTTCGTATCAACTAAAAAGAAAGATTTTTTTAAAATAAAAATATCCTTTAAAACATGTAATTCATGTAGTATTTAGAAAAATAAATGAAAGTTCTCTCAGAAAACTACAATTAGCAACTTTAAAATGGGGCTGCATAATGGAGGCTCTCTCTATGACTGCACGTGCGTTCGTACATATATCTCGCGAAAGGGAATGCTTGGGATAACTTATCAAATGAAAATTGAATTAATCGATTTGAGCAATGTTTCCGGAAGACTGACAGATCAAAGATAAAGATCCCTTTTTATTCTATATTTTATCACTTGTATGCCTACGTCTGCCTGGAGCCAAATACACGCTTAGAAGACGTTAAAATGCGTTTTTGAGTACCCAGCGCTTTAAGATGCATAGAGTCGGACATTGCAACAAAATTGCCGGAGGACGTCAGACCAACTGAGATATATAGGAAGTGATGGGTGAATTGTCGCCATTTTATATTTCTAGTTTCGTGCTTGCGAGTTCTTTGTTGTTTTTTTTGTTGTTTTTTTTTTTTGTCAACTGCACAGTATATTAGTGTCAGTTGGGCACTGAGAAAAAAAGCAATTCACTTCGCCAGAAATTTGGAAACGGCATGCTTGTCATTCGCACCGCACATTTCAGAGTGTTTGGGTGTCAATCTGAGGACAGTGCTGAGGATTCGGAAAGAGTTAGATGAGTCTAATAGTGATGGTGACGTTATGCCACCATTCATCTTCCCACAGGGCCTCATATTCAACACAGAGACCTACATCAAGTGCCTTAAGCAGGTAGTGCTGCCCTGAGTCAAGAGAATGACTGCTGGGAGACCCTATGTCTGGCAACAGGACTCTGCACCATGCCACACAAGCAGATGGAGTATTTCCGCCATATTTGGACTAGAGCTGCCCAATCTTTACTTTCGCGCGTTGATAGAGTTCAAAGTCGTTTATGCGTCTTCGGGGATGATGACATATTTTGTACCCAGCAGACTCTTTCCTACGGACGCAAAGTCGCAGTTACAACGAACTCTATTCTTTCCATCCATCAGTTCAGGCTTTTACAGCCAAAACTCGCCATGTTATGTCCACAAAAGCGAACCATCCCTATTCCAACTGTAAATTCAACTTAACTTTTTTTCCTAAGAACCGCTGCTTTGTGGAACAGACTAGCGCGTGGATACTTAACTACAATCTTAACCTCTCAAAGTCACAGGTCAATCTTATCTATCCTATATATCCTTATATTTCATACTTCTTACCCTTACAATCATATCACACACCTCATTCAGTAACCCTCTACATTGAGTGGCTCTTGAGCCTTGTATTGGGTGAAATTTAGTAGAAAGAAAACTAAGCTTAGCGATAAAAAATAAAGATGATCAGAGTAACGTTGATAGCATTTTGCAAAAAATGTCGAGGGATCAATCTAGGTATACATAGAAATGATTCAGTCGTTCTGAATGCCCCTGCACTCATTCCCCACTAGACCAGATGGAGGTTACCTAGTTCCAGACATGATATGAAGCTAAAAGATGCGAGCAACAATCGGCTCAAGAAGGATGTTAGTCAGGGATGAGACGTTAAATGTGCGGCTCGAAGTTAACGAAAACGTCTGGTCGACAAAGCAAAAGAGAAACGAGACACAAACAACAAGAAAATAATTTTTTCTATATTCATTTCATTTGTTGTTGTTTGAATGTGCATATGTCCTGTTTTTTTTTTCCTTCCTTTTTTCTTTGTGTGTTGGGGGAGTGTTGTTTTCCTCCTTTTGCATTCGGTATCTACGGACATTTCTCAGAACACGCGCCAATTTCCCATCACGATACATCGACTTTTAAGACGTATCCAGGGCAATAGTACTGATCGTATGGCCGGTTTGTAGGTGGGGAGAGGCTCTTTGTTTTCGTCTGTGGGTGAGTGTGTTAGTGTCTTTGTGTGTGAGTATCTATCTATCTATGTATATATATATATATATATATATATATATATATATATATATATATATATATATATATATATATATATATGGGCGCGTATATATTTTTCTGTCTACGTCTGTGCATATGGTTGTATGATTTTTATATGTGATTGTGTGCCCGCGTATCTGCATGGGTGTGTGTGTACGTGCAAAAAAGTCAGTATAATTTAGTGTGTGCGTTTATGTGAGTGTATGTGTCTGGGTGTTTGGGTTGGTCAATTATTTGCGCTCTTTTATAATCTAAAGTGCAATTTTGACAGGGTTTGGCACTTATTTTGGGGATTTGATTCAAGTTATTGACTCAACCATATCCACAGAAAGTGTGGAATTTTCAAATTTGTCATTCTGGGCTAACATGAATTTCCTGTTCCTGTGGAAGAAAACTCCAAAGAAAATCCCTAAATGCGTGAAGCGAATATTTAGTGACAAATGTCCATAATACTCAACTGTGAAAACGTGATGTGCAAAATTTAAGCGTGGAGATTTTGAGATGCAAAAATAAGCAGTGCAGCCTGGGATGCTTTCAACAGTATAAACGCCGTAAGATACTGATCGTGCCCATGATCTAATTTTGGCTTATCGAACAATCTTGACCAAAAGAATTAATAACATGTCCAGGGAACACGTTCCTAAACAAATGATATCCATGAAACTGTCAACTACTCTTTTTTTAAAAATAAATATCACCCAGTACAAGACTGGAGAGACGCTGAAGGTAGAGGGTACAGTCGAAATGGTAATGAGAAGCGAGATGTGTAAAATAAGTGGAAGAGAAAGTGGTAAGGAGTGAAGATTATGAGGATAGGGAGGATATCTAACAACTGACTCATCACTTGAAGAGATCAAGTTGAAAATATTCAGGGAAGCAGCTGCATAGGAGTCTGGCCAACAGAGATGTAGTTCTTGGGAAAAAAAGCTGTCAGAATGGAATTTCTTTCTTACATTTGTGACACGTAAGAAATAGGGGTGATTCGACTCAGTGGAAGTGGTGCGTCCTGGCAGCAAATGGTAGAACCAAAGAGTAGAGCTCTTCTGTCAATTTTTTTCAATAATGACCAGAAACGAATTTCAGTGGACACCTCCAAGATGATTTGACATTTTCGGCAATCTAGCGGTCCTTTTTTAATAATTTTTCACTGAAGCTGAAACATGGTTACGCCATTATGATCTGGACACCAAATAGCTAACCATACAACTATGGCATTCTTTTTCTCCACGGTCAAAGAAATTCAAAGTATCATGGACAAGGCTTTGGGTTATAAACAGAAGGTCTGTCTATGAAAAATGGTGCTCATGGCAAGACGCTACTAATGTTTACTGTAACCAACTAGTTCAAAAATACAAATGAAGATCTTAAATATACAGGGTGTTCATAAAGTCTCTTCACAATTAAAAAAAAAATTATTACATAAGCAATTGATGAGATATCTTAATCAGATTTGTTCTATGTACTCAAACTTTTTAATCACATTGCGTTTGTCTATTTCAGGTATTCTGTTGGTGAAAAAGGTACTGTTAAATGAACCCCTAACATTTCCAGACCAGTGAATTGGAAGGGATGGCCAACATTCCTGGCCACCTCATTCAGCAGATATCACTCCCCTGGACTTCTTTCTCTGGGGTTATATTAAAGATATCGTGTACCGAACAAAGATATGGGACGTCACTGATCAAAAGATAAAGATCACTGATGACACTTCCACCATTGATGAGGCTATGCTACTGCGAACATGGAAAGAAATCGAGAACCGTCTTGATATGATCCGTGCAACAAATGCTGCCCATATAGAGAGCTGGATTACATTAGTTAAAAAGTGCAATATCTACTCTTCATTTTGTAACAAGTTTCACGTATCTGTCTGTTTATTTAGTTTTGTAAATTATTTAAATTGTAAAGGGACTTTTAGGACACCTGTATATAATAAATTATAGGACTTTAAGAAATCTATCTTTTATATTTTATTTGAAGTGAATTGAAATTTTGACAATATAATGTTATAAAATAATTCTATTTTTACAAGGTTTTTTTTTAATACTATAAAATAACCCCCAAAACAAAATTTTTTAGTGCATGACCCTCAGATTTTAAGAATGCTGTTTTAAATATCCGTTACATTTTTAAATGCGAAAAATAATAAATAAGATATAACGGCACTGCAAGAAGACACATGACACTAAAAAGCGTTTCAGTATGAATAAAATACCCACGGCAAGGCGGCTATTTTTAATAACGTTTAACATTTTCAATTGAGAAATAATGAAAAATATAATAGCACCACAAGAAGATATATTTTAATAAGTTATATTTTAATATGTTATATTTTAATAAGTTATATTTTAATAAGTTATATTTTGATAAGTTATATTTTAATACGTTATATTTTCGTAAGTTATATTTTAATATGTTATATTTTGATAAGTTATTGCACTCGTAGTACGATAAAGAAAAGACGGAAGTAGGGAACTAAGGAAGGTGCCAGTTAAGCCTGAAACTGGGAGTTTCTTCCTTTCACTGATCAAAATCGCTCAGCATCGAGGTAAAAAAAAGCATTCGACAGTGTGTTACCAGATGATTTAGCGCCTAATTAATGAATATTACACAATAAATTATTTCTTCAGGTGTCGTCCATGTCATGGGTCCTACTTTTCATACCCTAGATATGCCACTGTGGATAAAGAAGATATTTTGATAGTGGATAATCTTCAATGGATAATCTTCAATGGATAATCATGAAAAGGGCCCAATCGTTAACTACTCTAACTTGCTGTGGGGGACTTGAAAGAAGAGTGACGAGGGATGTTGCAGAAGAGTGTTCTCATTTGGCAGGACAGTACATATTTCTGATCATTTCTTGTTTAAAATCCTTAAAATAAGGACTTTCAAGATAGGGACATTTTGAATGATTCTTTCGGAAGTGGTAGCAGCGCCAAAACAATATCAAACATCACAACTGCTTTGAGTTAAAGAAATTTGGGAAACAGTGAGTCAACTGCAAAGTGAATATTTATTATAACATGTACATTTTATAACTCAAAGGCATGCAGTTTTTGGTCGGGCTGAGAACTGTTCATAAGGCGCTATATTCTGTCAGTAACTCTTGCATTAATTCCTGATCACTGACAATTAAATTTCTCTTGACTTTCACTGCATTTGCTTCATTAAATCATTTTCATTGTATCTAATAGGAGCAGATAGGTTTGCTTATCTCCAGTTCACACTCCTCCCTGATCTTTTAAACGGAAATAAAGGTTTATCTCTTGTTTCCTGTTTAGGATTGGCTTCTAACACTAGTCCTTTCCAACGTTAATATAACTCCACAGAGTAAGCCTCTAACTTGAGTGGCTCTTGGGCCTTTTATTGGGTGACTATTAGTAAAAAAATCCTATTTTAGAAATAATTGCAAAGCGTTTCTAGAATAAAGTAAGTAACAATGCTTTTCTGTAGTAAAATCCCGACTTATTTATTTACATTATACGTATAAAATCACATTTCTAACTGTAATTTTTGACATACCTTTGATTTTAATTATTTATCTCTAGAGAAAAATCCACTCAGGTCATCCCAATTCCTGATAACTTATTTATGAAATATTCAACAAACTTCCTCTCGCCCTTTAATTTACAGTGTGAGCGTTCTAGGAAAAAGTGTTTTATTTTAATATTCAGTAAATGAGGTGGGAGGAATAAGGATGTTGAGGGTGGATTTTTCTAAAAATAAATTAGTTGTCTCATACCGTCTATTTGAAATTCAAAAGTAATTTGTAACTAATTTCTAGCGCAGATTAAATGCCAAAATTTTCTGAAGTAAACTTGAGGTAAAAAAAAAAATTATAAAATTCGGTAGCTGATCCACCAAATCCCAATTTCACTTTCTTTCATCAAGACCAACGTTCACGAAGAACGGCTATTATAATTTCTTTTGTGAGGGGAAAATCAAGATTTAATTTGTCTACATTCAGAAGAGAATATTTTGTGTAAGTTTTTGAACAGAATGTAGATAAACATTTAGTGAACGATCTTTTTAATAATCAACAACCAAGATTCTTCAACTTATACAGTGAGGCGATTCGGAGAGAATTAGAAATCCTACCAGAATTCGTAATGGCGGCCACAATCTTAACACCACAAGATATACAGATAACACAGTTTTGATAGGAATGTACAAGAACTCCTACAGAAGTTAGTGAAGGAAAAGGCAGTGAGAAGAAAGGACTAAACACCAATTGCAAGAAGAAAGAATGGATGATTGTCAACAAAAGGAAACATGCCTACATGCGAATTACAAATTGGAGATATCAAAATCAAGTAAGTAAAACAATTTAAATATTTGGAAGGTGTTTAAACAGAGGATGGAAAGTACAACATTGAAATAAGAAGGCTAAGCAAAGTATTAAGAAACAGGAAAATCTCATTAAAATCAAAGAAAAGTGTACTGAAATGTTACAGAATATCAGTCCTCGTATATATAAGAATGTTAAACAATCGTCTTACAGATGAAGAAGAAACTTGAAGCGACAGATACGTGGTTCTACAGAAGGATGTTGAAAATACCATGGGCTGAATATGTGAGCAAGACGAAGTTTCAAAGAAAATAGTAACAAAAAGGATACTTCTACTTAACATCAGAAAGTTGAAATTTCTAGGGTACAATACGGAAAGAGTGCTTGGTGAATTTGATACTTACAGGACCGGATGAAGGCAAGAGGACAAGGAAAACAACACATGACCTACCGAGCGACCTTTTGTAAATGCATGGCATGGTTTAGGAGATATAGTTTTGTGAAGTCAACGAACACTCGTTGCCACTTTTGTGATATCAACGAATACTCGTTGTCACTTTCGTAATGCTCGTTGTAGTAGAGACTTTATAATCGCAGTTACAACTATAGTACGCCGTTGAACAATACTGGTGTCAGATGCCTTCGAATAACACTTGCACTAATAGTACTTGCTCGATAATAATCGCTCGAATAGTAACCACTGTATAGTGATCTGAATAGAGAAATAGTATCGTGAATAGAGTAGAGAATAGCGGCCCGAATAGTAATAGAGGATAGAGTAGAAATAGCGATCCGAATAGTAACAGAGGATAGTCTAGGAATGGTGATCAATTAGACACACGCTACCGCTCATATATGCGTTTCTTCCATGGTCACGTGGTCTACTTAATTCAATAATGGGATCGCCTGTGTTTGCTCACTGGCGACCTATGTTCAAATTCAAGTGTGAGCAACGACACTTTATTCTTATATAACAGATACCAAAAAGATAAAATTCATTAAGAGCTGCAAAGGAGAGGAAATTGTGGAGAGCCATAATCGCCAATGTCCTGAATGGATATGGCATTCAGAAGAAAGATTATATGTGCCATATATATTCTCACTGGAAACGTACTCTGGAAAATGTCTATATTTGTTCTTTGTCTCTCTGCTTTTACTAATAAATGTATCAGTATATGTAGGTACTAAGTCCGCTGCGTAATGATGAAAAAGATATTTATTTGAGACAAATATTTATTTTTAACATAATCTCCTCCCTTGACAAGACACATAAATTAGGGATGAGTAATAATCACATAGATCAAACTTTATACCATGAAATTTGGAGATCAAATATTACTTACGGTTCAGCCTACAGACTTGTAATTGCAACATTGTGCATATAATGATTAACACCAGAACTTATAGTTTATCAGTTTTGTGGCCCTGTACATGTCAGACGATAACCTCGTTAAGTAAGTGACTGACAACTAAATTGAGTGAGCTTACTTCGATAAGGAAGCACTTAAACACTTCTTCTTCCCATAAGAAAACCCTTTAAATAACACTATCATTATAAAAGACGTTGAAAGATAATGGAAGCACTTTTTCCAAAGCAGTTTAATCCAAGTTTCATATCATTTACTTTGAAACAAGCCAGAGTGTGTTGAGGCAGTTCTGAAGATACCCAAACATGGAGTTCCTACTGCTCCTATATAAAACTGCTTAGAACTATTACTACTTTTATACAATACAGCTTAGAAAATAAAAACAGAAAAATATACTAACAACGAACCCTTTGAAAATGGCTAATGTATTGTGCTTAAAACAATAATTACTACCGACAGTTTCTCCACTCTCATAGTCCTCATGAAAGAAAAAGTGTATGAACGCTAGAAAAACTGAATAAAAATACTTATAACACTTTCCTTGATCCCCACATTCAATGAAACATGCATACAAGAAAGATTGCTGCCCAAATATAGAATAATTACAATTTTTTTATGTGCTTGCTTAATTAACTGCACTTGTGATATCACAGAGAATATAGACATACGACTCAACAATGCTGTTAACTGTACGTTTCGCGCCTCAATGTGATCTTCTGACTTGGTTTCAGGATCGCATTTAAATGAAGCGTCAATCTTTATCTACTGTATTCTTATTTCCTGTTTTTTATTGTACTTTCTCCCTAATAATATTTTTCTCATATTATCACACATTCAATAACTCCTTGGGTTTTAGTGACTTTATTGCCTTGCTTGGGGTCAAATAATACAAAAATATATTAATATTAAAAATGTATTTTTAATATTAATGCTTTAAAATTTTTTAATATGAGCTCAAGTAAAAAAATTGATACTGAGACAGTAGGTTACGTTTATAAGTCCCCTTCCCTCAAAAATTCACTCACTGTGGATAAAAGCTTTGGTTGAGTGAGCCCAAACGTGACTTGAATGAGTTGTGAGTTCAATACCAGGTCACAGCAGAGGAAACAAAAACTTGTGGAGTTGCTAAAGGAAATTAACTGAAACTGAGATATCTAAAAAAAAAAGGTATGGTACGTGGAATTAGATAAAGGGTTCTGTTCGAAATTCCAAAGGGAGAAGGCCGTAGCGTCGTGAATATGGCAATAAAGATGAGGACAACAATCCGAACGGTGTAAATATAATTTATCTTATTTTTTTATAATTATTTTATTATATTATTTTGCTGTATTTTACTATCAGGTCCATTGATGATTGGATAAATCTCTGTGAAACTCAGAGCAGAGACAGATAAGTGAACATTTAATTTTATTTTTTTACTATATACTTTTTATATGTATTTATTTGTGTGCGAGTTACTGAATACTATATTCATGTCTTTTTAATTGCACCAGAATATGTTTTATATATGGTTTTGTGTGTATGTTTGTGTTTCTGTGTGTGCATTCGTATGTGTAAATATGTGTGTGTAAAAGAGAGAAAAGCAAAAAGAAAGAGAGAGAGGATTATTTCTTCCGTAGGTCATGTCTTTATACAGAGGCTATTTAAAAGCAATCAGACTTCAACAATATGGCCTACATAATAGATTACATAGTTGTATTTAAAAAGCAAAGATAGAAACAGAGAGAGAGAAATGCTGAATCGTTCGCCCGATTTGTGATGCGCCTAATAGCATTAATGTCTATTATACTTATCTCTTCTGGGGTTGGCTCAACTTGTGTGTCCAGTAGGATTAACAGAACGTAGAGATACGATCCAACCGAATAAAAAATCGAAAAGAATTAGCTGAACGCCGCCAAGTGGTCGCCTGATAATCATTCCAAGAAAAGCAAATACAACAATGTCATTTGTACCTGCTGACGATAGAATTGGAATTATTATTGGAATTACTGCATCAGGTCCATTTTGTATATTTAGTAGCCATTTCTATTATGTCTGTTGTTGATGAGATTTTGTTCTTTCGCTGCATGTGGGAAATGTTTCAATAAATTGTTCTCAACGTGAACTAGACACCATTTATTCGCCAAGAATGCCCAGGCAAGTACAAAATATTAACTGAAAAGCGTTTCCGAGGGCGCATTCGAATAACGAAGGATAGATTGTATAACCTAATCAAACTATTAGGTTGGTGCAAAAATAATGTCGTTTTTTTGACGTTCAACTTCATGTGAGAAAACGACATTATTTTTTCACCAACCTAATATTTAAAAAAATGGAAAGATTTCGTTAGAAACAAAGAAAAAAAGGAGCTGAACTACGATGTAATATCGATCTTCTTACTTGGCATCCTATCTCCTCACAGACGAAGAAGAAACTTCAGATTTCATTCTACAGAAGAATACTGAGAATACAATGAACGGAGCATGTGAACAACAAGAAAGTTTTAAAGAAAATGGAACCATTAAAGACAATTATATTTAAAAATCAGAAAATTCTGTTGAAAATTCTGGGACACATAAGGAGGAATGAGGTTCTAGAGAATTTGACACTCACAAGACATATTGAATGCATGAAGGACAAAAAAAAACATCGACTCACCTTTCTAACGTGCTTGTGTAAATAGATGCTAGAACAGTATTGGGAGGGAGAGTAAAAAGAAAGACATTGCTTAGAGTTACAATCAACTTAGAACTTGGCACTTAACCAAACAGAAGTGGTTGGAGATGACATCATAGTAATAGTGAGAGTGTCGCAGTTAGCTCCTCCTCAGTTCTTTAATCCCTCAACAGGGGTCTCTCACCCCTGGCTATAAATACTGGCTGACCTTTCTCTCTCTCTCTCTCTCTCTCTTGTTCGACTTAGGCCTTGGGCCGCTACCTCGTACGGAGGCGAGGTAAAATCTCTCTTTTTCCACTTAGGCCAATATGTTACCTCTCACAGATACAGCGTTTCCCAAATTCTGGGAACGCGCTAAGAACAATACACGTACGTACGAACACTTACAACACACACACATAATTTCTCCATACAAAGTCTATGTAACAGTCCATGTCTTTGTTTAACTTGTTTTGTTATTAATATATATTTGTTTACCCATGTATATCGGTCTTGTTTGTTTTTCTTTGTCTTCTTTGGACTTAATTAAAGTCCAACATTCCCATGTAGCTGGATCGGCCAGCAGGAAAGTTTAACCTTCTGATATCTCTTCACATCTTCACCCCCCACGGTCCGCTACAAGAGTGTAAAAAATGTCTTAAAACAACTCGTGCTTCTATCTTCAGAGATTTCTTTCTTTCTGTTAGCGTCAAATACTAAGGTGTATCAATAGTATCAACTGCAAAATGTACAATTACAAAACAAGCTTATGCAATAATCTACGTACGGTATCTTTCAATGACCCCAGCTCTTCTGACTTTGCTAAATGGCTTCAGCGCTACCTTACTTTTTTTTTAAAGCATCATAAACGACAACAAATACGCATGACAGTTTTGAAACCTCAAAATTGCCAGATTCTCTCTCAATAC
The DNA here is from genome assembly GCA_964036315.1 of Acanthosepion esculentum. NCBI lineage: Eukaryota > Metazoa > Mollusca > Cephalopoda > Sepiida > Sepiidae > Acanthosepion > Acanthosepion esculentum. The sequence goes on along the minus strand of OZ038486.1, from coordinate 34,067,545 downwards.
TTGCATCGAGAGATAGTTTTGAGGAAAATAGGAACTGGAAGGAAACTAATTACTTACAATCAGAAAGAGAAACATTATGAGAAAATAAGGCCTCACAGGACATACTGAAGCCGGAAAAACAATACGTAATCTGTTTTTTGTTTTTGGTTTTTTTTTTTTTGCATAGCAAAACTACAACAAATAGGGTTGGTAATGAGTCAAAAGTCACATAAAGCAACAAAAGACATGAAACCATTGAGAGCATGGTACATTAGTCAATTATGTGCCATACGTGATACACGCTTAGGCGATCATGCATATTTCGATACATGACTGACGAGGCAGATTTTACACTATTTACATTATTCGGACTATTGTCCTCATCTTTTCACCATATTTATTACAACGTTTCGGACGTTGTACACTCCGGCCTTCTTCAGGTTGTTGGAATGTCGAACCGAACCCTTTATTTCGTTCACTGTGGTAGACTGTTCTAGTTCCACGTGCCATGTCTAATGGATGTCAGTTATCAGTTATCTCCTGCTTAATTCCCTCTCCAAATTCTCCACTGCCTTAAAAGGATAAAGGCGTTAGTTAGATCCAGTGACAGGACCCAAAGAGTGTGAGTTCAATACCTGGTTAAGTCGGTGGGCAACTTGGAGAGGGAATTAAGCAAGAGATAACTGATAACTGACATCCATTAGACATGACACGTGGAACTAGAACAGTCTACCCCAGTGAGCGAAATAAAGAGTTCAGTCTGACATTCCAACCACATGAAGAAGGCCGGAGCGTACAACGTCCGAAATGGTCTAATAAATATGGCGACAAAGATGAGGACAATAGTCCGAATAATGTAAATAGTGTACATAATACCTCATCTCAGAAATATAGACAGATACTGAGGCAGGCTTTTTCCCGTACTAGGTTGCCATTTCTTTCTGTGATAGACTAGTTGTCATCCAAGGCTATAGAACCCGGTCTGTACTGCTATTTACCCATAGCTGGGGGAAGAAGAAGAGGATTCATACCTTTCCCAAATGTATTAGCACGGAAGTGAATGTAATGGATTCGACTGGAATGGTACATGGTACATTCTAAAAGAATATGGTACATAAAAGAGTTACCTTATTCACTCTCTGAAAAAAATGATTCTGCCATCCTTATGCGAATTCAACATTTTTGTTACTCTTTCTTTGTCTGTCTATATTTCTGAGATGAGGTATTATGTACAGTATTTACATTAGTCGGACTATTGTCCTCATCTTTGTCGCCATATTTGTCACAACGTTGTACGCTCCGGCCTTTTCCGGTGGTTGGAATTTTGAGCTGAACCCTTTATTTCGATCACTGGGGTAGACTGTTCTAATTCCACGAGCCATGTTTGATGGATGTCAGTCATCAGTTATCTCCTGCTAATTTACCCTCTGAAAGTTCTCCACTGCCTTAACCGGGTATTGAACTCACACTCTTTGGGTCTGTCACTGGATCTAACCAACGCCTTTATCCACTGTGCCATGTGTCCTTGAGGACATCTGGGTATGAATTTCTAAAACCTAATGTTTTCAGCAACATTTTTACCAGTGCTCATATTGCAATTTTGCTGTTATCATTTCATGTTTTTACCAGATCTCATATTGCAACTTTTGTTATCATTGCTTTTCTCTGGCACTCCTTATTACTGGTTCCCATATTGTATTTATTTCTATGCTTGGTCGACTCAGGAGATTTTTGGTTGCTGAAAACATTAGGTTTATAATACCCAGAAATTCATACCCAGATGTCCTGTGACAAATATGGCGACAAAGATGAGGACAATAGTCCGACTAATGTAAATACTGTACTCTTTCTTTCTTTGTTTTTTCTTCCTTCCCACATAGTTGAATTTCTACACTTTTTACAATGCTGGCGTCCCCGATATGTAATTACTATTTTGATCTGTCTCTTTTACTCACTACCATGTCTTCCGTCTTGTACATTGACTAATAATCCATTCAATTAACGCTTCTAGATTTGCCATCAACACTGTGTGATCTTCGTTGCAGAGAATGCTAATGTTACGTCCTCTGAAAATAAATCCTAGTAGTTCCTTTAATTCACTTAGTCATTCCGTTGTACACATTAAGTAAATCTGTTGAGAAAACATTCCATTGGCTTGCCAAGAAATCTACTCTTGATATATCCTAAGGTTTACCGTGTAATGCAAATAAGTAAACGAGTTGTGATCAAGAATAGTGAAAATTCGTGAGAAGATTTAGAAGAAATTTGCAGCAAGACTTTACACTCTTCCATATGAGATCAAGTTAATCATGACTCTAAATATGGCTTCTTGAAGAATTTCTCTCCTTATATAAAACGTATTGTTGGTTTTCAGAAACTGCCTTGGAGATGCTGCTTCCTCTACAGTGTGTAGATTCATTTGCGAAATTTTGATAAGCGAAACTGAAACCACATAACACATTAATGTTTAAAAATGTATTATATTGAACATTATGATGAGCAAGATGTGCAACAGTTACCGGTACAGACAGTAAAATCGGCGGGCCAAGTTCAAATTCTCGCCTAGTCTACGGTGTTCACTTTCGCACAGGTGCCCTTGGGAAAGATCTGAATACGTTCCTTCTCTCTGCTCCCAGTTATGATCTCGGGGCTAGAGAGGAAACATACATACTACAGTTCAGTATTCAATCATACCCTTGGGAAAAATCTGAATATGTCCTTTCTCTCCGTTCCCAGCTATAGCCTCGTGACTAGTGGGGAAACAAATATACAACAGTTCAGTATTCAATCAACTAATACTCATACTACTATATATTAGGTTGTTTCGTAAGGAATTTCCGTTTGGGGGGAAACAATTTGTAACGAAGAATCCTCATTTTAATTAACTGTTCCTTAAACATATCCTAACAGGTGATGAAAAGTGGGTTACATACAACAATGTTTAATGCCAAAGGGAAGGGAACTGAAAAGGATATATCTCCAGAAGCGACCCTAAAATCTGAGCTCTATGAAAGAAAAGTAATGTTGTGGGTGTGGCGGGATCGACTCCTTTAGAGTTTGAGAAAACTCAGTGAAACACTGAATGTACATTTATATGTGCAACTGCAGCTTGTCTATAAAGGTTTGTTTTAAAAGCGCCGTACGCTCTTCAATAGTAATAATCTTTTCATCCATTTCAACGCAAGCCTGCATAATTGTGTCGACTGGTCTCTCAAACATCGGATGGCAACGAAGAGAAAAACTCTTAATTTCAAACCCTGTTGAAGCCAACGAGAAACTTCTCCACTATCTTTCCTAAGAATCATGGAAATTTACAGGTAATAAACAAAAGGAACCTGTATAGAGCCATGATCGCCGACTTACTTAATGGAAACAGAATTTTAAAATATTAAACAATGCGAATTTACAAGCACACAAAAAATATTTTAACAATTGCATATAGTGAAAAACATATCTGTAAAGACTACAACATCAATCTATTTAAAAGCGTAAAAAAGCAAACATTACAATTAACAAATGCACTTCTAACTGAATTAGTCGCTTTGTGAACATATTCATTTACAGTACTGCCGGAATTATGACTTTGTTTTGACAAGAGAACCAACTCGTTAATTTTATTCTGGCTACAGAAAGACAATTAGCTCTGAATAGTTGTTTGTATTTGGAGATTAAATATTTTCATTCTTACTTTTTGGCTCACTCGTTTTATCTGAACCTTCTAGGGAAACATCCTAAATAAATGTTAAATAATGACGAAATGAGAATAAAGAAGCTTTTCATAAAATTTGAACTCATATATCATATTTCTATATTTTCTTTTCTTACATGGACGACGCCCAAAACAATTTATCTAGGACAGCCTCGGAGTTAGAGAGAAATAAAAAACGTATACTTTAGCTCAGAATTCAATCAACTACTACTAATACTACTATATATTAGGTTGTGTCGTTTGCAATGAAGAATCCTCATCCTAATTAACTGTTCCTTAAACATATTTTAACAGGTGATGAAAAGTGGGTTACATACAACAATATACAATACAAAAGGTAGGGTATTGACAAAGATATATGTTCAAAAGCAGCACTAAAATCTGAGCCCCACAACAGAAAAGTAATCTTGTGGGTGCGGTGGGATCGACTCATTGAAAGTTCTGAAAACTCAATGAAACACTAAATGTAAATTGACACGTCCAGTAGCATCTGAACCGTGTCCATAAATGTGTGTTCGAAAAGTGCCGTACGTTCGACAATAGTTAAAATGTTATCCTCTATTACAACGCAAGGCTCCGTAGAACAAGACACAGGAAAACGGTTTGGAACTCGGTTGGTCTGTTATACCCAACTCACCATATTAAAACTCATTTTGCACCAACAGATTATTACTTTTCTTTTTAATTATTTCGCCCCAAGCAAGACAATAAAGCCATTGTGACGCAAAAGGTTACTAAGTGTGAAATAACATATGAAAAAGAAAAACATTATTAAGGAGAGCAAACAATAAAATAATAGTAATTAAGAGGACAGGAAATAACGAATGACATTGAATTTAAAGTTTTGAAGCTCAAAGTTGACTGGAAAACAAGGATCTGGAAGAAAGTTCCACAAGCGAGAAGTGCGAGAGAAGAAACGGTTAACATAGAACTTACAGTTATATCTAACCATTTCAACTGTCAAATGATAAAACTTAGCTGCCAATCTATGACTCTTAAATTCGTAAAGCAGAGTAAAGTTCATCAGAACAATTGCCATGAAAATATGTATATAAAAGACACGGGGAAGCTACATTACAGGGGTGTGGAAAGTGACTGACGCCAAGATGCTAGGTCAGTACCGATAAGATTGCAGATTCATTTTTAAATTTCATCAAGAATCTCTAAATCCATAGCAAAAGCACCAGACTAGATGTGACAGGGACGAATGACAGACTTATAAATGTATAAGATTCTGGCGAGAAAATTTGTCTAACACGACACAGTGAACTAACTTTCCCCGAAGAAAATCTAGCAATTGATTCGATAAAAATATTTCTGATAGAAAGTAAAAAAGGTTCACTAAGAGAGTAGTTTCATTTTGGATGCGTTCAAATTAACAAGTCATTTCTTAATCGGGTTAACAACAGGATATACTGAATGCAAGAGAAGAGGCTGAGGAAAACAACGAGTAACGGGACCTAATAAACCGGATGACAATACAATAATATAATAAACTATTAAAATAGAACTTGAGGTTAGAAGGAGCTAGTTCGTCAGTAAAACGGTAAGACCTGGTTGCCAATCTAGTAGCACACTTAAATTCATTCGGTCGAGGTAACAAGCTGTAAACCTCATCAGAAGAATTGACATGAAAAATATCTATAGAAATGACAGACGACAGTCATGGCACGGCGCTAGGTAAGTAACTGAAGTCGAGATGCCAGGTCTGGACCGATAACCTTACAGACCCTTCTTTAGATTTTGTCTCGAGATATAACAGGAGCTCCAGGCCAGATATTGCAGCAATGTTCAATGCATGGATGAACTGGTAGATCTATAAACTGGTAAATCTATAAATCCATAAAAGGTGGATTTCTGACAAGAAAAACAGTGGACCAACTTTTCTAGCAGTAGATCTCTACAACTGAAGGCATTGTAACGAAACTAAACTGCTCTTAATAATTATCTATTTTCTTGTAGTTTAAATCATCATTATCTTGGCACATGACTAGATGAAGAAGGAAGGCTGTATTTCTCTAGTGGAGAGGGTTTGCTTACTTATGATAGTAACGGTAGATATTTGGTATCTTGTTTTAAACAAGCATAACTGTCGAACGAGGGATATTCAGGCTCGAAATTGGTGCTAATATATTTGTAGTTTTTTCAGTCAGTTAATTTGGAATGTAGCCGTTGCCAGATCATATAAAATAGTGGAAAACAGAATATTATATAAAATAGAAGGATATTTTTAATATAGTTTATATCATATAAATTCTATTATAATAAATGAAAAGTTATGTTTGTTTAACGTTTTTATTGGCGGCATTAAAAATAAATTCAAGAATGAACTAAAATAAGAAAAAATCTTACATTAATATCTAATTATCTTCTAAAATAAATATCGAAAGATGTTGAATTCAGTCTTTCAATACAGTTTCCAAACATGGTTAGTTTGTACTGTTTGTAAACTAACTCGTTATAATGAATGTGTAAAAACAAATTCGTTATAACGAGTTAGTTTACAAATCTCTAAATTACGTTTCAAATTTCAGTTTAATGTAATTTTCTTGGAAGCTTTGATGTAATAACAAATATGTTATTCTGCTATCACAATTGAATACATTTTACTCAGCTTTTATGCATATACATTTTTGTTGGTTGGTTGATTTTGTTTAGCGGCATATCAACATCTCTATAGGTTATTTGATGTCGAAATCTAAATATTTTGCGCATAATTTATACTTTCAAGGTAGAAGCTGTGCTTTTTAAATATATAATTAGTAGATCATAAAATGTATTGCTAGTAATTTCACTCCAAAAATGTACTGTTTGTAAATTTTTTTATAAAAAAATGCATTTTTGATAATTTTACTATAAAAATTTATTGTTGGTCTATAAAATTGTACACTATTTGCCCATAGCTGGGATCCTAACAGATGCTTTCAACTCGAGTTAGGGTGGACCTGGAAACAACAGCAATTAAGAAGTGGTTCTACGCTCCTCAAAAACCTCCAATCTCCCGATCAGAGGCCTTGCTGCCGGATTTAGTTTATCGTCATATCCAGGACGACTTAGTTTAAAACTGAGTCGAAGTTACCTATATTCCATAAATTAACGGTAACAGATTCAAACACTACTTGACCATTGGAATTTAGTATACATATAATATCAGCTGTAGTTATAAAATTACAGCTAATATGTCATCTCACGAATCCTGTAAGCTATTTGGATCGTTAGAACACGATATGTCTATCAGCCATATCAGCAGTGGTTTTCCAGGGTAATAAAGACTAATGGGTTCTGTCTTTCTTCAGGTTGGTTTTCCTCTTCCTCGGTTGCCAAGACAAGAGAATTCAGTCAACCGTGCTATTTAACGAATAGCTTAGGAAACAGATATTAAACCCTGCCTCTCCAAAGAATATTTGTGCGAGAGTGAGCGTAAAGAGCTTGGGACAACACAATATAAATTTTGCCCAATGTATCCAAATATAACAAACACATTTTCGAAAGGATATTTGTACATTAGAATCAATGATCTTTAAATATAATAGACACAAAATGTCTATTTTTTTAAAAATGCATGTTTAACAGAAGAATTACTGCCTATGTATACCGAACTTTAAATTTATAATTATGGGATTTTTATCGTTTTTAATTAACGTCTCCAATATGGTGACCAGTTCTATGCTAAGTCTATACCGAAGAGACTAGTAAGTAAAGCCTAACATGTGTACCAATTCTTTCAATCACTTTATCTTCCAGTGTGCTCCTCTATTATTCTGACTTCATTGCGCTTGTGTTGGTAAATCCTACACTTGTTTTCCGTGAACGTAAAAGAAGAATATTTGTGAGAGAGTGAGCATAAGGATTCCGGCCTAAATTCGAACTCAACATGACAATTTCTCTTTCTGTGTCACTAACCATTGCCTTAACCACACACCCATGCACAAGTAACGGTAGTCATTTATTTGTACTGAACCAATTATTGCACGGAGACATAACTTTATCAGGATTATACTTTATATCAATGGCTTGAAAAGCTATTATCTTGTTTGCATGAATCTGTTTGCCTACGCGGCAAGTCTTCGCTTCTCTGACGCTGGAGTTTATCATCTTAAGCCTTCTCGGTTAAACATTCGTTTTTGTTTTTTTCTCCTTTCTTTCTTTCTTTCTTTCTTTCTTTCTTTCTTTCTTTTTAATTATCATCTATTTGGAGTGGCTTCTTTGATTTGTCTGCTTTCATCTAATCATTAATTAGATTTTTTTCGCCTCCATTCAGGAAACTTTATCTTTCATTTGTGTCAAGTCTCTGTCTTCTCTAAGAAGACAGATTACGTATCGAACTGGCAGATCTGGACCCAGTGGTAGAAGAGAGGGCGAGATTTGTAAAAGGTCTGAAATGCCAAGGTAATTACAAAAAAGGAAGTAAAAAAATAATAAAGATTAACAGATCCGTAAATGGATTCGACGAGCCAAGTTCAAATTCCCTTTGTACTGATGCCCTTGGATTAAATAACAAGGCAACTATGATTGGTAACCTGTCTAGGGGAAAGAAAATTCTGAATTAAAAACCGTAAAGAAAGCAACGGGAAATTATTCCACTATCTTTGCCAGACACAATTATGACAATGCGCTGATTGCAGGAATTAAAGTAAAGGAAGCTGTGAAGAGCCATTATCTTCTCCATCCTGAATGGATAGAGCAAATAAAAAAGGAAAAATGTAAATAATAGAGACAGATTCAAACTTTAAATCAAGACATAAGATTTTAGCTATTAGTAAAAATTTAAAGCCCTCATGATGATTTGGATTTCAAATATTTATACCCTAAAGTTCTCAACATATTTTCTTTATTGTTATTATCTCTATTACAATTCTGTCTGTCCTTCTCTTCGTTAGTTAGTTCCTTAGTTCGCATGACCGTTACGCTTTGCGAATATCTTAAATATAATTCCGTTTTGTCAACGTGAAAAACCGGAACTGATATATCAGAGTCGCTACTTGGTTAAAGTGACAACATGAAAGAAAGAAAGAAAGAAAGAAAGAAAGAAAGAAAGAAAGAAAAAGAAAGAAAGAAAGAAAGGAGGGAGGGAGGGAGGGAGGGAAGATAAACATGTTTAACGTCTGTTTTAGAAAATGTTGTCAATTTCAATTTTTTTTTTGTACACCCTTACTTATAAATAAATTTATTAATAATAATGTTTGCGAAACAGGTTTTCGGCTAGTTGTTGTTATTATTATTATTATTGTTGTTGTTATTGTTGTTGTTGTTGTTGTTGTTGTTATTGTTGCTGTTTTTGTTATTATTAGTAGTATTATTATTGTTATTATTATTATTATTGAGTGGGAGCGTAACACACTAACAAAGTGACGCTGGGATAGGAATGTCTTTATGTACCGTGTGTCCCCTCAGGACGTAGGCGATCATGTCTCTACACGACATCCTGTCCTTTGAAGGTCTTAATAAATTTTGTGTTTTCTGTTATTTCTCCTAAACCTTATTCCGTCATTCATTTACTCAAGCTCATTAAGTATAATATGCGTTGTTTTCCTCTGCCCCGCTTGCTTTCAATCTTTCCTGTGAGTATCATATTTTCCAAGCCCTTCTTCTGCGTTACGTGCTCCATAAATTTCAACTACCTCTTCCTGATGTTAAGTGTAAGTTTCTCTTTTGTTCCCATTTTCTCTAAAACGTCGTCGTTGCTCACATAATCGGTCCATGGTATCCTCATCATCCTTCAGTAGAACCAAATTTCTGTTGCTTCAAGTCTCTTTTTCATCTCTGAGGAAATTGTCCAGAACTCACTACCATGAAGGTGGATAGATATCCCGTAACAATTTAATAATCTTTTCCTTGTTTCTCGCAAAGTTTTTTTTTCTTCTTAATATTCTGATTGGTTTTTGGAATGCGTCTTTGACTATCCCAATGCATCTTTGGATATCAGATTCGCACATGGCTTCCTCGGTCAACACACTTCCTGGATATTTAAATTCTTGAACTTGTTTGATTTTGGTATCTCCAATTTGCAATTCGCATTTTTGACTCATCCATTTGCTAACAACCATGCATTTTGTCTTTTTGCATTTGATGCTTCATCCCTTCATTTCGCTTTCCTTCATTGCCTTCTCTAGGTTTTTTTTTTCTTTGTAGGTTTCTTTCCGTGTCTGCTCTCAACACTGTGCCATCAGCATACATTACGTTGTTAAGACTGTGGCCGCCAATAATGCCCAATATACTTATTATGACATCCACTCAGATAAGGGTATTCCAAGGACATACATCACATCTAAATTCTGGTCAGATAACCTAGTCCGCTCCAGCGGTCTCCGACTGGGGATCTTCCCAAGAATTTAGATGTGGATTTAAATCGCCTTAGTTTTCTCATCCTTCAAACTAAAAAGAAACTCTTTTGACACTCAAGATGGATGCACCCTAAATACTCCTGCTCCCGAGTATGCCGAATATTTTTCTCTCAGCTCCATAAGTTCTCGAAACAATTTTCCAAATGCTGGCTTTCTCATCTGACTTTAAATAATGTCTTGGCTAAAATTGTCTCCCTTATTCCCCCAGCCTTTTCTTCGGAATGGTCTATGGATCTTTTCCTACCGCTCCAGTTTTTATGGTGTGCAATTTCCGCTGCTCGTGAGCAAATTCCTGTTTCTTCATTTTTCATCGGCCCGATGTAATGACAACATAGTGTAACAAAATGATCATCGCAGTGAATCGTTTGTAGCCTGTGATTCCTGCCAAGAAATACTAAATGATTTGAATAGAATTTAATGTCAATAAGGAACCTGTAGTCAGTTTCTTTTCGCTTGTAATAAAGTTCCCTAATTTGTTTCTTTCACCAAACAGCGTAGCGTAAGTCAAACAATCTAACACACGTGTCTTCTGTTCGCTACCACAGTCGCACCACTCTGTCGCCTCGTTAAGCACTTTTTATAGATTGAGTGACATATCAAATTTCCATAGGTGAAAAAAAGAGTCTCGCGAATCCGTTTTCTGTCAGGATGCCATTTTCTCTTGTGTTACAGAACCTTTCTTGCATGAGGAGTTGATCTGTGGTGGTCCCAATAGGTACTGGGCTCAACCTAATATATAACAAAATATAATTCGCACTCGGTGTCACACCAGAGCATCTGTAGAGATAGGCGCATCAGTGTTGATCTAGAAGATGACTTCATATCTACCAGGTATAGAACCGAGCCTCATAATATGTCAGTGGTGCTCTTGACATGTAAGCAGGTGGTCGAACCAGCTGAGCTTAGCATGTGCACAAGTGGGTGATAGGAAATTATATCAGTGCCCCAAACGAGAGGAGAAAGTTAGAGATTCAATCATATCCTCGCGAGAAGAAAGCCACATACCATTAGGCCGATATTAACTGACGAGATCCAGAAGTGAGCAAACAATAACTTTTCGAATAAACCTCTTGTATTCTTACTAACATTTGTGATAATAACATTTCACATTAACATGATGACTTCTCCGAATTTTGGCCCTGAAGCACAAAAAAACAAAAAAAAACTTTTGTCCTTCCACTTCCGGTGCATGTCTCCCAAGACAATGGTTATCCCTTTGGATGGTACTAGAATAAAAAAAAACATGGTACCTGGGGAAACTCCTATAAAAGGGAAGGCTATTTTTGGACGCTAGTCCCACGTACGTATATGATACCTACGTTAAAATGGCCTTGTGCCACATTCGGAACGTGCGGGCGCATATTTTAACTATCTTAATATGAGGAAAATAATTATTAAGAGAAATCATTAATATTTAATGAAAGGAAATGTGTACACACAAACATCGTTACCTTTAACCAAGATGACTATACAAACATGATTAACACCAATAAAATCACCGTTAACGCTAGTAATTAAAATTTAACAAAGCAGAAATGACAATTCGTCGCCGACTGTAACAATGGCCGGCAACGTCAATACCATGCATTTTAATGAAGATTAAATAGCAATTATCATCGCTACCGACGCCCAAATCAATATTTTTGAAAATCATTAAAAAAAATCGATAGCAACAATAAACAAACAATAGAGTTTAATAGTTAAATAATGCAGTAGTTATAGCCTCGAAGAGAAGTCGGGATAAAAAGAATTGTAAACTTTCGAGAGAGAGATTTTGAGTTTAAATTATCTCTTTTCTACTTAGTTTGTTAATTCGGTGAATCTTTGATTTATTGCAAAATGTGAAAACATGAACTGAAAACTTGTCTCCAAACGCCTGAAATGAAGAATTGTCAAGAATTTCTTTTTTTTCTTAGGCTTCTTTTTAAATCATTTTTCTCCTTTCAATGATAAAACATGCGCGTTCAAATCCCGTCGGAGACTTATAGTTTATTTATTTATTTTCTACTTATTCTAGTTTTTATTTTCTTCTTCCATTGGGAAACGAATCAAACAGTCCAGGGTATGACAATAAACTACATCCGCCTCCTGGGTAAGACGATAAACTACATCCGCATCCTGGGTATGACGATAAACTACGTCCAACGGCAAAGCCTCTGATCAGTAGGTTTTGAGGAGTGTCGGACCACCTCTTAATTGCTGGTGTGCCCAGGTCCACCCCGACCCAGGTGGTAGCACCTGTTAGGGTCTCAGCTATGGGTAAATAGTTAATCCCCCCAAACTGGGGTCAAAACACTATGAAAGTGTAGAAATAGGTTTTAATACCAGAAATACTTTGTAAAAATGTATTAACAGCAATACATTATTATCAGCAATATATTTTTGAAGAAAAAAATATATTACCAGAAATAGATTTTTGAAGGAAAAAATATATTACCAGAAATAGATTTTTGAAGGAAAAATATTTTACCAGAAATAGATTTTTGAAGGAAAAAATATATTACCAGAAATAGATTTTTGAAGGAAAAAATATATTACCAGAAATAGATTTTTGAAGAAAAAAATATATTACCAGAAATAGATTTTTGAAGGAAAAAATATATTACTAGAAATAGATTTTTGAAGAAAAAAATATATTACCAGAAATAGATTTTTGAAGGAAAAAATATATTACCAGAAATAGATTTTTGAAGGAAAAAATATATTACCAGAAATAGATTTTTGAAGAAAAAAATATATTACCAGAAATAGATTTTTGAAGGAAAAAATTAATAGCAATACATTTTATGAAGAAAAATATTACCAGCAATAAAAATTGTCGGCATTAAATAACCCACTGAGGTTGATATACCGTACAACAGGCCAAACCAAACCGAATCAAAGTATTCAGTTGACATCGTCCAGCAGTAGTTGTTTTTTTGTGTTTGTTTGTTTTTACGGTAATATTCACCCTTTACAAGGCCCGAAGGTCACTCGATGTAGAGAGTTACGTTAGGAAGTAATTTGTGCGTATAGGCGTGGAAGATAAGGGTTAACCTTAGCCTTAAACAGGTTCAGATTGTAGTGATCGGGAAACACCCTCTTGGGAGTTGGTTTTCACAGAGTAATGTTTCGCGGGAAAAAAAACCCGATGGAATACGGCGGGAATGGTGGGTAGTTTGCTACTATGTAAGTGGCATTCTTGGGAGATTTTCTGTTATTACAATGTGGGATATTTAACAGAGATGATGGAAGCAAAAACAAAAAGAATCTAAATGGAATTGGCTAGATTATGTACCCAAAACACATAAAAAAATCAGTTTTTTAATTTAAAATTCCAGGCACCTCTCGACCGTGCGCATGTGTAATTGCATCAACTTAAACAAACCGAGTCCGATGGAGTCCTCAAGGAGGAAACAGGACACACGAAAACTTTTTCCCACTTTGTCGCACATCATTCCTCCAAAATTCTTCTTGATATATAAGAAATTATATATCGTTGTCCCATCTCTATCTATAAAAGGCAGGATGTGTGTGTGTGTGTGTGTGTAACGAATGCACGGCTGCAATTTTCAACGGATTTGCACCAAATTTTACATGCACATGCTCCAAGTTAGTACAAAGACCAAGACCAACATTGCATTTCCCAACTCCAATCGATAGTGGAAATAATCGATTTTTTCATGCTTGTACGTCAGTTTTCATGTAGTTTGCGGCCATTTTCTACTGGCCAGAGTTCGAGCCTATAGCTGGCTGCCACGAATAGGCAGGAAGATTCTATTGGCCAGCGTGAGAGCCAACAGCTGACTGACACAAATGTTAACTAGCAAATCGATAGCTGCATTCGTCACAAGTGGGAAAAATTTAAATCTGCATGGCACTTTACTCCAATCGGCTCATTCGCTTGCTTAAACTCAACGTTGATTCTGATTCCGCAGAACTGGGTTGGGTGAAAAAGTATTTGTTGTTAACATTCTTTTTTTCATTCGGTTCGAGTCCTTTTTTAAAGCTGATCGTTTTGTGTTCATTTTGTTTAGTTCTTTTTTCGTAACAGATTTAATGTTTAGTATAGAGCATAGAAAAAATTCGCAGTGTGAGATAGGCAAGAAGTAAGGCATGTAGCAACATCTGCACGGCAAAGAGCACTCCTTTAAAGGCAAGGGAGGGCAAAAAAAGTGATAGCGATTGCTGTATGAGTCGCACAATTTTTGAATAAAGCACGAGCAACGCTGGGCCATGCTGCTAGTATTATATAAACCAGAATTATGCCTAGCGACGCTGAGTTATAACCAAAACTACAATCATCAGGCAATTATTATCGCTGTTTTGTTGTGATTCTTAGAGCAAAGTTTGGAGATTTGTGTCACGAAATGACTTCTTGGTTCTTGGATATTATTAGAGTTCTCTTCTTGTGTAGGTTCCATTTCGGATATCTTTATCTTATAAGCAACGAGCACTATTGGTTTTTGATAAGTTAGAGACCTAAGTTCAGAAATGGCATCATGCCATTTTCCACTGACCAATTAGAAAAGGAAAAACACATACACACACATATATATTTTTACGTAGATAAAGCCCTTTGTAAGTTGAGAGCTGTAATCGTGAGAACAATTTTTTGTATTCCTTTGAGGCATGGGCTTTCAGGAATCCCTTCAATGAGTCTACTGAAATCATTTCCAACAAATCCGAGGGCTCCAACTACAACAGGAATTGTTGATGTTCCCATGTGCCACATTTTTGAGATTTCGATTTCAAGGCCCTTGTATTTCGATAGCTTTTTGACGATCTTCAACGATACACTGCAGTCTACGGGGACTGCCATATCAATAAGGAGGAGCTTTTTTGTTTGCGATCTCTAATAACAATGTCTGGGCGGTTAGCTTTGATTGTTCTTTCTGTGTGTATTGTGTAGTCCCATAAAATTGTTACAGGTCCTATCTCTGTAACCGGGTCTGGGTGGTGTTCATGCCAATTTCTTTCAGTTTCCTTCCCGTAGAAGTTGCAGATTTTCCAGTGCAGATATCGGCCCACTCTGTCATGTCGGGATTAATATTCAGTGGGTGCCAATACCATTCACCCTGATACAAGATGATCAATTTTTTTTTTGGATATTTATCACAAAATCTGCATTTTGGGCTAACACTATATTTTAGGATGTGTGCTTGATAATTTCTAGTTAACAAGCATTGGTCCTGTGCAGCAAGGATAAAACCTTTAGTTTCAGCTTTTAACACTGCACTACGTAGCCACTGATGGGTACGGGGTTTGTCTACATCAGCTTGTTTGGTACGGGCAGAGTATTGGTCGTGAAGCGGTTTATCTTGCCATTGTTTCTGGATATGGTCGGTTCCATCTGCTTTTGCTTTGCAGCTTCAGTCAGTGTATTGTACTTTATTTGTATTTCTGCACCCATTTGAAACTCCATTTTGAACACGTTCGCATCCTTTATTACGGAATAAAGACGCTTACTACTCTAATGTTCTTTGAAACATATCATAATACAGTCTTTTGTAGTTTCCAGGTATCTTTGAAAGGCAGTTCTAGTTGAACTAATCCTCTGCCTCCTTCGGATCTGGGCACATACAGATCATTAACATCAGCTTTGGCACGATGCATGCGGTAGCAAGTGAGATAGTATTATTATTTACTTTGATTTCTGGCGAATAATACCATCTGAGAGAAACACCTCCATAAAAATTATCGAGAAATTGTCCAAATCGAATGACCTGGAGATCGAGATTAACAGGATGTGGAGAATGAAGACTGAGACTGTACCAATAGTAATCGGAGCTCTGGGCCTCGTTAGAAAAGCAATGGACAATTTTACTAACAGTGTCCCAGGTAACATCAACATATAAGTTGCCCAAAAAATCACCCTTCTCGTCCATATACTAAGAAAAGTGCTACCAATTAAATGAGAATTCTCCTATAGGACCTAAGTTTGGACCCGGCTGTACAAGATACAAAGCAGGAAACATAACACACAAACAATAATAATAATAATAAACCAACTTATTATTATTATCATTATAATTATTATATCTATACACATTGATATATATGTAGAAAATATGACATAGAAATCATCGATGTATATATCTGTTTAAAATTTATGTAAATTTAAGTTTGTTTATTCTTTACTGTCAGCAAATATGGTAAGAAAGATTCGTTTCTTTTCTTTTCTCTCATATTTATTAATTAATTTCTGTTTATCTACATGGGCTACGGAACGCATATATTTCAAGCTCGTCCTCTTTTTGCATCATGTTTCTACCCTTTCGATGTTCATCTTTTCTTTTAAATAATTTAAATATGTTCAGTCGTAATGCGATCGGTGTATAGTAGACATTATTATTTCCATTTTTTTATAATATATATCTACGCTTACGTTTTGAAGTACTTTGTGGAACTCTGCACTTTTCTAAAGTACATTTACTATGCCATTTTCAATTGGTGTTTTTCCATGTCTCACATTTAAAGAGCAAGCATGAATCCATCTATTGTTACATCTGGAACATCGTTAATAAACGCCTTAATAACCGCCTGAGTGGCTGTTGGTGACATCTTCTTTTTCGAGGCTGACATCTTTTACATAATACGTTACTTTAGCATCTTCTCCTTACATTTGTTAACTTCCTGATTTCTGCATTTCACTGCAAGCTATTGCTGTTTATTTATGTGCACTGTGCATCGAGCAAGCTTGGAGTTCTTCTCTTTCCCGATGGCTTCTTTTACGCTTTCCATATTCTTCTTTCTTTTCTATCTCTACTTTATTGATCAGTTTGTTTCATTCAATTGTATCGCTTCTAGTTGTTTTATATGCGTTTTTACCCATATTGTTCATCGTTTCTGATGTTGGCTTTGGGCATTGCATTCGTCATTGCTATTTTCGTTATTTCTGCCATAATACGAAGCGCCATTGTAAAATGTCAGACAGGTGCATTCACTAAATATAATGGTTATAGCAATAAAAAAATAATGTCGGATTAAAAATCCTTTAATTCCTCATGAATATATATACATATATATATATATATATATATATATATATATATATATATGTGTGTGTGTGTGTGTGTGTGTGTGTGTGTGTGTGTGTGTGTGTGCGTATGTGTGTGTGTGTGTGAGAATATACATATAAGCAATTAATGTTTCGTTTTTTTTTTAATCCGGCACTATTTCTTATTAAGACAAACGTTGTTTTTAATGGGTACACATTGAAATTAATGTCAACCGGTCCAGAGGGAGAATTCTTCTTTGAGTAAAACGTCTTGAACACGAGACCCGTTGAGAATAATTTCACTCTTAAAAATAGCTAGGATGTCAACTCAGACAAGTGTACCCACTAAAAACAAAGTTTATAGTAAAACACACATACGCACAGGCACGCTTACACACATATATATATATATATATGTATACACACAGACACACAAATAATTATATATATATATATATATATATATATATATATATATATATATATATATATATATTTAGCGGGGGATATAGTTTTAAGATGTGGTGTATTTATGGGATAAAGTGCTCAATATCAGAGAAAGAGCGTATGTAAACATAAACGTGAACATTGAAGTTAACACTCAGAGGCGACAGACTGTTTCATGCTAGACACAATCGTCAGGCCACATGACGATTATTTATGTCTAGCATGAAATGTTCACTTTGATACATACACATATATATATATATATATATATATATATATATATATATATATATATATAGGGATAACGATAATTTTTGGAGGAAAGATGTATAGCAAAGTGAAAAATAGTTTTCGTGTGACACGTTTTATCTTTTATCATCGGATTGGGTTTCTTCACGCTGATGCGACTACACATGTGCATGAACGAGAGGCTCTGGGAATTTTTAAACATATATATATATATATATATATATATATATATATATATATATATATATATATATATATATATACGCCCCGAATAAATAAAATTCGGTCGAGCACTTTAGAGCCAAATCAGCCGGGTTTCCATCCTAGCATTAAGCAATCGGAAGTTTAGACACACTGATGAGCTGTGATACAGCGAAACACTTTGTCTGCGAATGACTCTCAATATATATATATATTCATTACTGTCAAACTCTCTGTCATGAGCAGAGAGGAACCCGGACGAGGCTTTGCCGAAGGGCAAAGTTTCGTCCGCGGAAGTAGACAGATTCTGAACCCTCTTATGCAGGTTCTAAGGGAATCATTTTGGCCACGCCTACGGGCTCGGTGAACCCTCGGTAAACTCGGCCTTGTGCCACATACATCCCTCGTGGGAGGGGGGATGTTAAATATTAACAGTGATAGACTGAACGCCGGTCAACCAATACACCCTCCCAAGTCGTGTAGCCCTCTTCTGTTGTATTTACTGTTCAATACACTATTCATCTGCAACCCCTTGTTTTGTTATTTCTTAACCAATTACTTGGTCACAACAGAAATGTAACATTTTTAATTAAAATTGCACGGATGAAGCCTGCCTTGCCTACGACAATGGTGACAAGTAGAGGCTGATAATAGCCAAGAGTTGTGTATCAAAATGTTTATTTAGAACTTATTCCAAAATTGGGAGTTCGCAGGTTGAATATAATACAACTTGTTTAATTCTTCCTGCCTAAATTCAGATCAAGTGTTTAAAGAAATAAATTTATTTTTTGTGTCTGCATGTAGTTATGCAACAATTTAAATAAAAAAAATATAAAATAATTATAATTTTAATTAAAGTAAATTTATATTTTCTTTACATCAAAGAATCTGTAATTTTCTATCAATCTAACGTTCGAAATACACTTCTACAGAAAGAATTTCCACTTGAGATCTTTTTTCAATACTAATCTGTTCTTGGCATCTTAATGGTTTCTAAAAATGAATTTCAATCACACATTAATCTAGATGGAATTGAACCTCTACTAAGCAGTGAAGTTGAAATATTGGTAAATTTCTGCTCTACAATTCAGAAAAGGTTATTAGGTTATAACAAAATTTCAAAAGGTTATGCAAATAATTTTATAATGCTAGTAGAAAAATTTGTTTGAATTTTATATAAGAGTTTGCATATATACACAAAGGGTGGATTTATTAAACCAAATATACAAAATTAGACTTTTTTATGGACTTACAGAAACAATTCAGGGTGGTCCTAAACTTTTGGTCGGTAGTGCATATATGTGCGTGTGCATGCGTGTAGAAAGATAGAGAGAGAGAGAGCGGGGAAGACAGGCAGGGAGAGATTACAGAGAGAGGCAGAATGTAACGATGATGCGAAGGAAGTTCTAATTTTAAAACACAAGTTCATCAAAAAGTGTTGAGTATTTGTGCCGACCATTTCTACCTAGTTAATGTTATGAAAACAAATCTTTTTTTTTTCAAGTGGTTAGTTGATCATTTATATCGCGCCTATCTGTCCGATTCTCTCTACTAAAAACAAGCAGAGCATTTGACATGTAAAAATCCAAAGTTGTGTCAATGTTGAATAAACGAAAACGACAAAGAACGGTTTTGCAGAAGACGATGTTTTCTTGTGTATCCGTCTGTGCGTCCGTCTTTCAGTGCGTCGTCAATAATCAGTGCTATCCAGCGGTATTAATCCATCCAATGAGTACCTGAAAAGAAACCATAGCGCCTCTAAGCAATGACGTAAATGGCAAGGGAGATATAGTTGGAATCAAAACAGGAAGGAACCAAGACAGAAAACGAGTCTATATCAGAAAAAAATTAGCGGTGAAATTGCAATCACTTTGAGGCTATGCTCAACAGACGATGAAAGCCTATTCAACGTGCTTACAACAACACGAAACACGAATTATAATTGGTCATGACAAACAATCGAGTTTTGGTACTTATGATAATGTAAAAAAAAAACAGACGTAAGTCAAATTAGGCTGATTTTACTACCGTGATAGGTTAAAGTCTAATTATGTATGGGACACCCAGTAAGGATAGAACTCACTACTGGGTAATCATCTTCAACTATGTTAGACTCGCTAGCCATTACTCCACGTCGAGTCGCCAGTATGAGTCATGGCCAACCAGACTACGAGAAACATTACCTCTCGCAGAGGCATTCAGGTTTTCTTAGCTTTGTTATTTAATAAGCTTAGCTTAATTTGGCAGAAGTATAAGGCACCCAGTGAGGATCGAACTCATTACTCAATAGTAGGGATCAACCAGAATTGCCTCCTTCACTATCAGCTCATGCTGAGGCGCCTATATTTTCAGGTGATGCGTTTTCATAAACGAATAAAGACTAGTCTCTTCTTCAAAATAAGAATAGTTTAACATCTATCAGTTTCCTTTCAAACGAATTGTTTAAATTAGTGCAGAAGGTTAACATAGTGATCATCTCATTATTTTATTTTCTAGTTAAATGTGTTACCAATTTTTGTTGCTGGTATTGGAATTGTTCAAGTGATGTGGTTTTTGTTATTTGCTAAAGGTATTCATGATTGGTAACGCCTGAAGTATTTCTTTGCTTGAAGCCATTTTTTAATCATTGATTTGAAAAAACCTTTTTTTTATAGATTATAGTTTAGACATTTCTGAATGAGTCGCATGCCATACATGATGTCCCCATGAGAATAACACTAACAAAAGATATGTAAACTCTTAATAAGGAAATAACTACTTTGAACTTTTTTGTCATAAAGATGGAGCTATGCAAAGAATGTTCAACGCTAAATCTATTAGGCCTTAATTATTTTTTTTAAACAAATAATGCAAATTCTTTCTTTTCTAAGGGACTATAAAATGTTAGTTCCCGGGTGGTGTTCCTTTTAATCCAAACTCCTTGATCAATGATCACTGCTAACTCCGAATAATAGTTTGCAACGAAATCAATAATGACAACGAAAAGAGATTAATGACTGATCAGGTGGTGAACACACAACAGAGAAGCAATATTGTTCACGCCCTTCTGAACTGGACATCTGGAATTCTCTCCAATTATCCAATAGACTCATAGAACCTTGCAGCCGGTGTTATACCAGCTGCCAACGCAATAAAGAAAATACCGTTTCTATCTCTTACGTCTTTCACCGGGTTTCAATAAAAACGGTTTGCGAACAAGATGCTATTGCTTGCGGCCAAGCCATGCTGAAAGCACTCACTCTCCTTAGATCATCAGCGTGAAGAAGCATCGAGTTTGATCAGTTTTTAAATGAGTGACCGGTATAGTAAGCAGCTTATGGCCTCGTGCCAGACGTAGTAAATTTTAGTAAATAATGTGAAGAACCTGTTTCTCGTCTTATCTCCGAAGCTAAGCAAACGTAAATCTAATCACTACATTGATGGGGGCTACTGATTTTAAAAATCATTTACTGTAAGTAGTTTGTGATCTTGTGCCAGACGAAGTAAACGATAACATTAGTAAATCAATAATAATAAAAAAACTTTCTCGTCTGATCACCGAAGTTAAGCAACAGTAAATATGATCAGTACTTAGATGGTGTTATAGATTATAAACGTCAGTTAGTGAAAGCAGCTTGACGTCAAACGTAGTAAATTTTATTAAAATATGAGTCCTGATTCTGATCTCCGAAGTTAAGCAACGGCAAACCTAATCAGAATGTGATGAGTTCCTGATTAGGAATATTAGGCACTGTAAATGGCTTCTTTGATTGGTTGGTTGATTTTGTTTAGCATATCAACGCCTCTATGGGTTTTTTAATGCCGAAATCTAAATATTTTGACAATTTTATGGCTTCAACTAAATATATTTTGAACTCAATTGTATGCGTACAACTTCAGATAAAATGTATTGTTGGTCATTTTGCTATGAAATGTATTGTTGGTCATTTTGCTATCAAATGTATTATTGATATTTCTACTATAAAGTGTCTTATTGGTAATTCTACTGTAAAATGAATTGCTGGTTATTAAGCTTCAAACTAGTACTGCTGGTCATTTTACTATAAATATGTATTGTTGGTAAATTTTTAATAAAAAAAAATATATTGTTATTATATTTACTACAACAATGTATTTTTAGACTTTCATAGTGTTTTGTTTTTGGGGGGATTCCATATAGCTGGGGACCTAACAAGTGCTACCAACCCAGAGCAGAGTGAACCTGGGAACAGTAGTAATTAAGAGGTGGTTCCAGCCTCAAAACCTTCAGTCTCCCGATCAAAGGCCTTGCTGCTGGATGTAGTTTATCGTCATACCCAGGACTAGGCTTCTTCGATATGTCGTTTTCCTTCAGGATGTAGTTGATCATGACTCTTCCTGTACCATGGAGTTTTGAGTAATGTTTTTTATTTATCATCTCTCTCACCCTATGTTCCGCCATCCATTCCTACAAAATAGTCAGATGCTGCCGTCACCTGTCCCGTTTTGCCTTCGATATGTCCTGTGAGTGTCAATTTCTCCAGGCACTCTTTCCTCTTTATGTAGCACAGGAATTTCAGCTATCTCTTTTGGATTTTGGGTATAATTGTCCATTTTCCCTGAGAGTCATTTGCTTGAGCGCTCCGTCTGTAAAGCCTCGTTTCTGAGTCCTCTGTTCTTCTCTCCATACGTGACTAGATTCGATAATATTCAATGCCATATTGGAGAACTTATATTACATTCAGTACTCTTTTTGTTTCTTACGAAATGTTTCCTATTATTACTTTGCTTAGACACCTTTCTTTTTCATCTCTCTGATTTTGAAATTATTTAAATGAGAGTAAACTTCTAGCGACTCTGTATTACACTTTAAAATCAAAAGCCATTGTCTAGTTCAGTTTTGAAATAATTTGGTTTACAAATAAAATAAGAAATAAAGCAATAATAAAGTAAAAGTAAAATCCTTTTAGAAAAAGCCGTTTGAATGATTAAATAGTGAACTTAATAACTATTTGTATCGATTATGTGAACATTGTTCGAAAATAATTGCTCGAAAACAATTATTCGAAACATTTATTCGAACTGTAAATTGTTTGAATGAAAATTGATCGAAATGACAATTATACTAAATGATAATTATTCAAAATGCAATAAAAATTGCAATAAAATTGTAAACATTAAAAGAGGAAATACACAAATGATAATTATTGGAAATACAAATATTGTTAATAAAACAATTTAGTAAGAAGAAAAATACTTACAACCTTAACTTATCTGATACAGCACGGAAATAGTCAACTACTGAAGAGGACTCGTTAAAGGCTGACAATAGGTTTTTAAGTTTTCCATTTACATCGCCGTATTTCCTGGCGCTCTTGATATTTTGGCAATTTGTGCTTACTTTTGCAATATGAATTTCTTGCAAGTACTGTTCTCTTTAAAGAGCGTCTAAGAATTGCCATATTGTGGAATGATGCAATGACGCTGCAAAAATGCCCTATATTTTCAATCAATGACGTTATCAGTACTAGATAAATCAGCATTGGCTCTCTCAAAGGAAGGGCACATACGTATTTCAAACAAAAGTATTTCGAATAATTATCATTTAGTATAAATGTCCTTTCGATTAATTTTCATTCAAACAATTTAAAGTTCGAATAAATGTATTTTCGAATAATTGTTTTCGAGCAATTATTTTGGAACAATTTTCTCCATACGACTTTTATCTGCTTCTTCTTGTATGTGCCGTTTCACGTCAGGACGTAGGTGGCGATGGCGCTCCACAACTTCGTCGCCTTTTGTAGCTTTAAGCAACGTTTTACCCTTAATTGTGGCTTATGCGAGGAAATGTAATGAGTTTTATAGAGAAATGGTTTACAAAAACAAACTCGTATATATATATATATATATATATATATATATATATATATATATATATATATATATATATATATATATATATCCTAGTATATATGTATATTCTTGTATTTTCTAGCGATGGAATAGTGCGCTGGGCATAAGTAGATTCATACCTTTCAGAACGATATTAATGTCATGTTAATATGTAAATATCACTCTGAATTCGGATTTGGTTTGCCTAATCCGTTATCTGCAATGACATACCCCACGCATGCGCGTGGACGCAAACTAAGGAAACTAAAGACAGCATAATATCTCCGGCGAAACGTTTCGTTAATAAATTTTCCACTTTGTCTCATCACCTTCACTTTTGTTTTGGAGACTATGATACATCCTAGAAGCGCACGCACACACACACACACACACACACACACACACACACACACACACAGAGGTTTGTGTGTGTTGATATAATGAAAAAGAACTATTAGATTGGTGATCCGAAGTTCTTTAATATTTTTGTTTTTATTCTTAAAAACAGTGCTCGATACAGAAGTAGAGCCGAGATCACATTTTTTAAAAAAAATGTGATTCCATCGCGACACAGAAATTACTATGTTTCGAAACTGGTCAGCAGTACTCAGGTTTAATTTCAATATTAACCTTAACTACCGGGTGGCAGTCTCATCCTCAGGCGATGCTTAGAATAACGATATATGTATATATATATATATATATATATATATATATATATATATATATATATATATATATATATATATTATGAAATGGACAAAGTCCGACAATTATTATAAGATATTTTTATGTTTATCTATAAAAAGAATGTATAAACATAAAAATGTCTTAAAATAATTGTCGGACTTTGTCCATTTCATAATGTGTGACGTCATTTGTTTACATTTGGATACGCTTTGAGCAGATATGAATGTACGTGAGAGATTCATGGAAAATTGAAGTTTAAAGTCAGTAAATTCGACCTTGCTAACCGAACGCTCCTCTGTAGCCAAATCGGTTAAGGCACGTCAAGCTAAATGACAGTTCCGTATAGGATACGGGTTCGAATCCAGTCGGAGGACGAATATTTTCTGTGAAATATTTCTCGGACATTCAGGCCGGTAAATGTTGTTTAATATTGTTTATTATAAACAGAGCATTTACTTAAATATTTGTATCTATAAAAAGAATGTATAAACATGAAAATTACTTAAAATACACACACACGCACACACATATATATATATATATATATATATATATATATATATATATATATCTGATGGACTCTCCCGTCGTTTAAGGCATATTAGGGACCAATAAATCAGTTTTAAGACTGACCTGCTCGACTACCCACACTGACGATTTAATTATCATGGCTTTTTGGAAGAACTGATAACAGAAAAATGCTAAACAGCATAACACGAAGTCTCCAAACAGACTTCCTCGTGTTTAAACCTAGTGTTTTCCTTTTCCGAGACTGGCTACCACTCAAGGCTAGAAAGTCCATTCTGCCGAGTCATTTAAACCGTAGCTGACGTTGAGAAAAAGATGTTCCATAGCGTTATTAAAGGTATATAAATGAAAAAATTACCAAAGTAAAAATAGAAAAGAAAAACATTTGTTTAATTGTAAACAGAAGGAAACAAAAAAAGAACGAAAGAAACAAACAAATGGTATCGGATTTTCCCATCTGTTTTGTTATATGAAAATGAACACGTCCGTAATCGCCTTAATAGCAACTTCAATAAGCGTAAATTTTTTTCCGCATTTCATAATCCGTACTTCCTATTTAACTTCTCTTTCTCACTCATCCCACATGTCATTTTGTTCATGTGTTTTTCATTCCTCTCACGTTTGCCTTTTTTTCGGTCTATACTCCCCCCCTCTCTCTCTCTCTCTCTATCTCTCTCTCTCTCTCTAGTTTCTTTAGGATATTTTCTTGTTACTTTTTCTTATGTTTATCCCTTTTCTCTTTTCTTTCTTTTCCCTTCTCGATCCTTTCTCTGTCGCAATTCGCCATTATCCTTTTCTCGTTCTCACGAGACTTTCATTTTAGTTTACTTCTCATTTCTCTTGTTCCTGTTACTCCATTTACTTCTCCTTAACATTCTTTTTCTCTCTCTTTCACTTTATATCTGTCCGTCTTTTCTACTTTCTTTCTTTCTTTCTTTCTTTCTTATGTCTTTTATCTTTTTTCTACCCCTCCTCTTCTTCTTGCTCTTCTTTTTTACCTAACGGCTCTAATTCATACGTATTTCTTTCCTATCTTGCTTTATTTTCTTTCCCTCCTACCATTCAGTTTCTTTTCACTTTCTACCTTTCTTCATTTCCTTTCTTCTTTATTTTTACATCTTTCCTTTCATTCTCTCACTTTTTTTTATCTCGCCGCCCTTACTCCCTTCCTTCATACCATTCTCTATTCTCATATTCTCTTATCGCCCATTTCTCTTTCCCTCTTTTCGTGTTGTCCATATTTTCTATATTTAATTCCTTATTTCTTCTTTTTCGTCTCTTCCATCAGCCTTCAGTTTTTTTCTTTCGCTTTTTCTTAAAAACCTTTTGTTCGTAGTTTAATAGTTAGGCCCACATTTTCCGAATTGCAATTGTTCCCTATTTCGACGCCATTCCTCGCTGTTCATCTGATCAAAGTAAAATAAGTTAACTGTTACCTTCCGCATCCACTTTCTTCATATAACTTCTGGCTGTGACAACTGATGCTTACAAAATCAGCTGATCACCAGCTGTGCCCACGATCAACGTGTGCGTGCGTCTTGACAGTATAAATGACTTCCTCACCACCCCACCTACATGCAGTATCTCTGTAAAGGCCAAAGCGGTTATATCTATTTTATTTATTTTCTAATTTTTCTTCTAAATATCATGTAAATACTAGATCAGATTATAAATGCCTCCGTTATAATTACTTGTAGAGACATTATGAGAAATTCCACCCCAAAGAAGGCGATAATTCCACTAAGACGCAAAGAATTACTGGGAATGAAAGAGAATGAGAAAACTTTAGTGAAGAGAAGAGACAATAAAAACAATATCCAGGAAAACAGAACATGGCGACTGATATTGCATTTAAACTTTTGAAGATTATAGTCGCACGGAAACTCAAAATCGGAAGTCAGTTCCACGGGCGAGAAGTGCGGAAAATAAATTATTAGAATAGAACTTACGGTTACATCTAGCTATTTCCCGCTCGCTGCTTTTAGGGCTATTTAAATCTAACGTGATCATATGAAATATATTCCTTAGTTCTAATAGTTCTCACCTTCACAGCCAGAACCCACCATGCCACGAACATTGCAACGAACCACCCTCACTCTCTTCATATTCCATTGGTGAGATGTGAGTTCCACTAGCACAGCTTCTTACCATGAACCACTGCTTTGTGGAACCGACTCCTACGAGGATGCTTCCCCGATCACTATAATCTTAACCTGTTCAAGTCTTGTATCAACCGCTATCTTTCCTACGTATCCCCATAAACTGAGCCTCTTCCTGTGGAAACCTCTACATCGAGTGGCTCCCGACCTTTGCATATGATGAACATCACTGTAAAAGAAATTCAACAATAAAATGATGAGACCTAGTAGCCAAGCTAGTAGTCCCTTAATTTATGCGGTCGGGATTACCAAAGAGGAGAGCTCAACAAAGATTTGCTTTCCAAAAAAAAAGAACACCCTCTTGGTAAGATAGCAAATGGAATCAGACTTAAGATCGTAAAACAACGCAAGAGCAAGATCACTGAACTTCAAAAATATTAACCTTCACGTTGGTATTTCTATTATTAAATATTTTACGTTTTAAATTGATTTTGTTTTTAGCTTTCCGAGATATTTCTATGTAATAAAGAAGAGAGGTAATTAAAAGTCATTATTAAACAGAAACTATTTCAGATATTGACACACGTGGCACAGCTTTTTAGAGAAGCTGCTGAAAGGGTAGCTGCCAGAAACTTCAAGAGTTTCTGGCAGAATTTCTTTCAAGAGTTATTGGCAGCCTCTCTTTCAACAGTTTCTCTAAAAAGCTGTGCAAAGTGAATGTCAATATCTGAAATAGTTTCTATTTAATAATGACTTTTATTTACCTCTCTTCTTTATTACATAGAAATATCTCAGAAAACCGCCTATTTAGGGTAGATGATGAACTAGGTCATCGCATTCAAAATATCTAGAACTAGTTCGAGAAACATTATACAGACTTCTAACGAATTGTGTAATCGCGTACAAGATCTTGCACATGCAAATATCAAGGCGGTTGCCAGAAGTCTTCCGACCACTTATAGAGGGTGGCCACTGAAAGACTGAATGATATATATAAAAAAAAACTTTTATAAACATGAGTATCTTGGGGTAGTAAAGTTTGACCATTTGAATCTTGTATGGAAATAATTTTAAATCAAGTTTCAGAATCGTCTGAAGTGATGTTCTGGTGATGACTAGTTGAACAGTGTAATGATGGGTAGAAGTCAATGGATCCTCAAGGACACTCTGCAATACAGCTTCCACTGCTGCATCAGGGCACACATTACACTTAGCGAACTTCTGGGAAGAAGTCCTGACTGATTCAGTTCTTTCAAACCGGGCAATTAGGTTTTGAATCATGTTATTGCTAGTAGATAAAAATGTTGTCGGTATTTTCTCTGAGTTTGAATAATTGATCTTTCATTGGAATAGAAAAAGTCAATAAGTTTTACTTGTTGCCGGACATCATACGTAGCCATTTTAATCTCCAAGGGATCTTCTATAACCTGAAAAAACAAAAAAAAAAGAAAATAAGAAATATTGAGAACGAACAAATTATGACTTTCAAACCCTTCAGTTTTTCAGTGATCACCCTATAGAATTGATGCCTGCAGACTTGCTACACTTGACCAAGCGAAAGGGGGCCCCACACAATATTAGGCAAGTATGACTTAGGGCTCTTTAATGTATTTATTCATATCAAATTTTATACAGATTCTATTAATTCATTTTCATCAATTTCTTCATTCTTTGATCAAAATGTCTCATTGTCCTGTCAAGTTTAGAAATCACCCGAGATGTCTTACTGTGCATATTGCCCATATGTTTCTAACTGTAGATATGAGCATGTAGACACACACACACGCGCAGGCACGCACACACACACACACTCTCACACACACAAACATATATATATATATATATATATATATATATATATATATATATATATAGCATAAAAAACACCCAATTTTGTTTCATTTATTTTATCCAGATATTATATATATATATATATATATATATATATATATATATGTATGTATGTATATATATATATATATATATGTATATGTATATATATATATATATATGTATATATATATATATATGTATATATATATATATATATATGTATATATATATATATATATGTATATATATATATATATATATATATATATATATATATATATATATATATATATATATATATATATAATATCTGGATAAAATAAATGAAACAAAATTGGGTATTTTTTTTAAGTATTTATTTCTGTGTTTTTTTGTATATATTTAATATTTCAGACCACCTCGGTCTTTCCTCAGAAATCAAAAAATCTCAAAACGAATTGTGTAATCGCGTTTTGATTTTTTGATTTCTGAGGAAAGACCGAGGTTTTCTGAAATATACTTAAAAAAAAAACACCCAATTTTGTTTCATTTATTTTATCCAGATATTATATACATATCAAGAAAGTATACGTGGCCTCTCATTATGCTATATATATATATATATATATATATATATATACTAAAGAAGTAGCCAAAAGCGATTTGTACAATTTTTGCACTCCCTTAATCTCACTAATCAGATAAACGTAAAAACGTTGGAAAAACTAAATAAAAAATTAATTACATTTTCCTTGTCTGCCATATTTAACGAAATATGTTTGAAAGAAAAGTTGCTGCCAAGATATATATATATATATGTGTAGTGTGTGTGTGTGTGTGTGTGTGTGTGTGTGTGTGTGTATGTATTCTGGGGTTACTGTTCATGTGGCTGAGTGGTTAGAACGTTAGCATTCTTGACCATATTTTGTTTGAAATTGAATCCGATAAATCAAAACGCAGAAAGTCATGTCAATTACGTTCAACGGCAACGTCAATCAGTCACATTCAATTGCATGTATTTTTACACGCCTTGAAGAATACTGGGTTGGGGACAAAATATAAGGACAAAAAATGAACTACTTTAAACAATGTCAGTTTTCTTTCATTGCCTTTCCTTTTTTACACCCCTGAAGATTCTAAATTGTCTCATATATTTACTATCTAAATGACATCGTTCAATTATTCACTCTTAGTTAGCCTGATATTTTCTACTCTCACCTGAGAAGTTGATGGACTCTTCCAAGTCGACTTTGCCCGTCACGCTACTCATGTGTAAATACTTACCAAGACACGTGGAAGGAGTTGGTCATGTGCGCAGCTGAGCAGCGATACTTGGACTAAAACCGGTCAAAGGACTGATGATAATCAGTCCGATTTATAGAGTTGTTACTTTATCACCAAGATTCTCAAATCGATATCCTGCAAAATAGTTGACAGAAATTAACTATGCAGATGACACCATTACCAGGACCACAGTTCTCCTACATCGTCTAGAAAATGTTGCAAATGATGTTGGACTCTATGTCAACGCCTCTAAAAGTGAATTCATAGGCTCCACCTAGCAAGGCTTAATACAAACTGTATCAGGGAGGTCAGTAAAATCTATCGAATCTTGTACTTACCTAGGAAACGCGATAAATTCTACTGAAAAGTATGTGAAAATTCGCGTAGCTAAAGCCTGGTCCGCTTTGAATAAAATATATGTAATCTGGATATCTGATTTATTAGGCAACCTCAAGCGGAGATTCTTTCGAGCCACTGTAGAGGCGGTGTTAATGTATGGTGCCACTGTCTGGACATTAACTAAAAATCTAAAGTCTAAGCTTGATGGAACTTACCTTCGGCTGCCGAGAGCTATACTTAACATCACCTAAATTAACTAAATCACAGCTCTATGGGTCCATCTCTGATATTTCTATAATCTTACACGAACGCAGAATGCACTTTGCAGAACACCGCTAACGAGCAAAACAAGAACTCACGAGTGATATACTGTTCTGAACACCTAGCCATTGAGCAAGACGAGTTGGTCGCCCAGTAACCACTTACACTGACCAGATATGTCATGATACAGAATGCCTCCTTCCGACCTTGATGCAGAATGTTGATGTTTAGCATGACAGACTCATGAATATCCGAGCTCGCTCGACCGAATAAAAATATCGTAAGTCCAATATTTACAATGTATATCTATCACTCATGATGAAAATAATGAGGCATGGAAGTTAGAAATAAGGAAAACACTGTAATTCGAAAACATGATAAATTCAACGTTGTTGTTATTTTAGACAAAACCAACTAAAACGCAAAAAACAAATTCTATTCTCGACAACAAGGCTAAATTAATTTTTTTTAAATAATCAAAATAAAACAAACTTCCTCAAAACAGAGATAAATGTGTATGTATTTTTGTGCGTGTGCATGTGATGTTTTTGTGGGTGTGCTGATATATATATATATATATATATATATATATATATATATATATATATATATATATATAAACAATGAAGACTTATAATTTATACTTTCTGAATTACCAATTTTCAAACTTCATTTTCTAACCGTTCACTTCCATTTCTGAACACGTTATTCTGCGTTATTCTGCTCGTGTGTAGCGGAGAGCTAACGCGTAATTAATGTCATAGACGAGCTAGTATAGATGCCTATAGCCGCCTCCCTACATGCGTACGGGTTTGAAATCTTTCTCATTGGCTCGGAGTATATTTCTATATCCACAACAATGTGTGTGTGTGTGTGTGTGTGTGTGAAGAAACGTACGTTTGATTTTTTTTTTGTCTTAGAAAAGCGAAAACAACGCTACATTTCTTTCAGCCTGTTCATTGCAGATTCTTTAGAACATAAGATGTCTGGAGTTGACTCTGCTTGACTGGTTCCTTATCGTTTTCTGACAAAGATTACAAGCATTACAAAATTGATGTTCGTATGGTATGTGGTAAATTTGGTTGTATTTGTCGACGAGGTCGGGACAACTTCCCAAAACCTTGCCTTAGAAATCAAATAATCCTATTTAATGTTTAACGGAATCATTTAACTCAGCAATTAGTTCGTGCTCTTTATTCTACTGTCACGTATCGAAATTTAATGTTTAACGGAATCATTTAACTCAGCAATTAGTTCGTGCTCTTTATTCTACTGTCACGTATCGAATTTACTAGAACTATGTCAGAACTATATTTAAATTTTAATTCGAGCATTTTATTTTACTATCAAAAAACAATTATAACAGAGAAGATGGATCTGAATTTATATTTAAAGGAAGAAATTCCATGATTTATTTTTATTTTATTTTATATTACCTGATATAGATTTTATCAGATGTGAAATTTCATCTGCATTTAACTTCTTAAAAATGGAGGCATTATCACGTACTTTTTATTGTCCGATTACATCTGAACTCTGTGTTTGTATTTAAAGGTTTTAATTGTATCTTGCAACAGTTTTAATAAAATTACCGAAACAAACGACTATAAATAAGTGAAGGAATTTTTTCAAATTTCTGTCCCCTTGCCCTTATAACAAATATTTTAAGAATAAAATAGATATCTCTTATGAAAAACAACGCCTAGTCTATTGATACCTCAACTTCACGAATTTAAATCCGGTACTAATTGGCAGATAGGTCTCATCATTTTACTGTTGGAATTTCTAGATGCAGCCGTGAACTCTATACAAATAATTTCTTCTCTCGTACTTTTCGCTTGTAAAACTTTTGTCCGGTTTCTTGCTTTCCTATCAGCTACGATCTTCAAAGATGTAAATGCAACATCAATCGTCAGTTTCTGTCTCTTTGAATCCTATTCTTTTTATTGTCCTTTCTCTCCAGTGACGTTCTCTCAGTTTCCTTCACTATACTGCATTTTATCTTCAGTAACCCTTTGTGTCTTAGTGGCTTTATTGCCTTGCTTGGGGTGAAATGATTAAAAGAATTAATATTAAGGTTTCTAGCAATTTTTAAATGTTTTATTCATATTAAGTTAAACATGAGTTTATATTTAAACTGTTTCATTTTTTTTTATTTCGCTTTTTCAACAAAATCACCGTGATTCACTGTTATAAGTAGAACTATTTTATTTCTCTTCTATTGCAACTATAAGACGGATTTTTTAAAGAATAAAATGACATTTCGCTCTTGTTAAAAATAAAGTGTACTGTATTAATTCCCTTCTAATGTTTCTGGCATTTTAAAACCTTTTATAATAGTCTATCGCTATTTCCATGGAAAATGTTCTGGCTAGCTCCATTTGCCAGTTCCACCAATTCAGACATTTAAAGCGAGGACCCTGCCCTGCCATATAAGCAGAGGTAAGCTATTGTCATTCTCTTCTTATACTATTGGTAAGAAAGAAGTTCCATTCGGACAGCGTCTTCTTTCCTTCTTTATGGAACAAACTCCCAAGAGGATACTTCCACGAACACCACAATCTTAACCTCAACAGTCAATTGTCAACCGTTATCAATCCTATATATCCTCATAATCTGCACTTACTTCCACCTCTTACGTCCTTTCAAGAACCCCATTCAGTAACCCTTTAATTTGAATGGCTGTTGGGCCATGTACATTTATTCAAAAAATGATGGCCTCATTATTCAGTCATCGAAATACATCCCTGTTTTTTTTTTTAAATTTATGCCATCTTTCAGGCAAACTTTGTATTTTGTCTTAAATCAACGATTCCAGTTTTAATTCGATTAATTAAGGAATTTGTTGATATCTTCATCTTGTTTCAACTTCAGCTTGTTGCGACCATTTTGACTCAACGAAAGAATGCTGCATGAAATGTTGCAAGAGATAGTCTGAATGGGACTCGTCTGAAGAATCCATCGCATTTGGAAGAACCTAGCTTCCAAACTTCCACGATTTATTTATTATGTTGTATTTGCATTGCAAAGACGAGCGTTACGTACAACAAAAAGTTAACTGTTTGACTTCGTTGCTCAGAAAAATGCCTTTTATATTCCAATGAACTATTAAAACGACCCATTTACTCGCGAGTCGGTCCTGTACGAATATACGAAATTACATTTTTCCATCGACGACAAAAAGATCTTCCTAAGTTCAGAATTCTCCATACAGTTATTAATTAATATACTATATTTCACTAGCAGAACAAGTAATGAAAAACTTGCAAAACCTCAAAGAGGTCTCTAAGATTTCTTCTGCCTTGTGTAGAAGTAGATGCAAGTAACTTTTGCATCAACTTAAATATCTGAAAAGATTATTCAGCCTAATTAAATAAAACTGGCTATTTGATAGAAATTAAGGAATACTTTTTATTGTAATCAGTTGTTGACTTCAAAAAATGTCATCGTTTTGCCGTTGCATGGAAGAATAAAGTAAAGTTGAAATAAAGTAAACGTGTTTTCACGCTGTATTTGTTTTCTTTTTTAACAAAATAATTGAAAAGACTTTAATATCTAAGAGGAAAAAGCTTGAAATTGTGTTATCTTTCGTTAACGACGTATTCTACGCTAATTTGTTCTTTACTTTCGTTTTAAAGAAAAATTCTTTCTTCCGTTCGTTTTCTCTATTCCCCCATCATACGTTCTTTCTTTGTTTCTTTTTTTCTATTCCCTCATCACGTTCTTTCTTTTTCTCTATTCACGTATCATACTTTCTTCCGTTCTTCTTCTCTATTCCTTCATCATAAGTTCTTTCTTTATTTCCTTCCTTTTGTCTATTTCTCCATCGTGTTCTTTCTTTACTTTTCTCTGTTCCTCCATCAAAAATTCTTTCTGTCTTTCTCTTTTCGTTCTCTCTTATTCTGTTTTCTCCTATCATACGTTCTTTCTATCTTTCTCTTTCTTTCTACCTTCCTTCCTTCCTTTCTTCCTTCCTTCCTTCCTTCCTTTCCATTCCTCTATCAGGAGATCTTTCTTTCTTTTTCTTTATTCCTCTATCATGAGTTCTTTCTTTCTTTCTTTCTTCTTTCTGTTCATCGTTTGTGCTTTTCTTTTCTACTTCCTTTTCCTTCGTTCATTTTCCTTGTTTCTTTATTTCTCTTTCCCTTTTGTATTTTTGTGTGTTTTTCTATTTCTTTATCTACACTCATTTCTTTCTTTCTTTCTTTCTTTCTTTCTTTCTTTCTCTCTTCATTACCTGTCATTTTTCTTTTATTTTCTACTTCGATTACCCTACTGACTATTTGAAATGGCTGGACATCTTGTTCGGCAGACGTAATAAGATCATTCCTTTTCCTCTTACCGACTCGCCTGATCTAATTTATCTTTTATTGATCATTTTACACGTAAAAATCCTTCAACATTTCAATTGTGAAAACATTATTCAGATTTTTTTATTAGCAACAGAATGACATTTTCAAGAAACATTCAAAATAATTCGCAAAATAATTTTCTTAATTATCGCAATACGAAATGCAATGTTAAAAAAAAAGCCAGTATTCAGATGGCCTAAAATCTATGATAATTACCGTCGCAAATGAATATTTGTAATTAGTTTTCAAATTAACTTCTGGAAGGTAATACACATCTTAATCAGGTTCTTATGTTTTGAAACTTAACGAGATTTTTTTGGTTGGTATCTGTAATATAGTAGTAACTCTAAGTAGAAGTTTTATTTTACCAATTCAGCTTGAGCACTGCAAAACGTTTATTTTATTGTGATGGATGATTACGAGCGAGAGGGACGATGGGATGTGTGTGCATTTTACTACAACATTTCGTAAACCCTTTATTTACCTTGCAACACCATTGCTTGACAAGACACCAGAAGAGTTGAAACAAAATGGCTATTTTTGTAGTGATGTTATAACATACTTATGTTATAATTTTTAAATAAATATTATAGATAGATAGATAGATAGATACAGAGAGAGAGAGAGAGAGAGAGAGAAAATAAAGAAAAGACTTAATTATTCATCAAATAATCAGTTATAAATTAATTATTCATCATATAATCAGTTATAAATATATTTCAAGAGTTATATATATATATATATATATATATATATATATATATATATGTGTGTGTGTGTGTGTGTGTGTGTGTGTGTGTATAAATACTTGCCTCATCAGACCGAATACATTTTAATAAATAATATAAATTCAGCCAGACAATTTGATAATAAACCAGACATTTACAATATTTAAATAAAAAAATTAATAATAAAAAATAAATAAAATAAACAACATAATCAATAGAAAAAGAAAAAAAGGAAGTAACAATTTTAATTTGACCTTAATTTTTTTTTGGGGGGGGTACACCATTGAAGAGAGATAAGCGGGGGAAGAAAAAGGGAGTTTGCATATTAGAGTAAGGGAAGCTAGTGAAAGACTTTATGGGTAAACCATTAACAACAACCAGTAATAAAAAATGGAATCTATGTTGTTATTCATTCAAACCTATATATATATATATATATATAATATATATATATATATATATATATTTCTGATGTTTTTTTATCTATTAATCCGATATATATTATAACCGAAGGGCGCATATTTTCCTTTAATAAGTTTTTCTATAATATTCAAGCCAGTAGAAAAAAAAAAAATCAATATACTGTTCAATAATTAAACGGAGCGTCTGCTTAAATATGGGTATCGACTATAAATAACGTGGAAGTAAAGTAATTATATATATATATATATATATATATATATATATATATATATATATATATATATATATATATATATATATATATATATAATCAAGAAAACGAGTACTTTGAAAGACCGTGTCGATCATTATTTCCTTAAAATCGAACTTTCGATTTCAACTCTTCAGACTATTGTATAGCTGAGCAGCAAGAATTCAGCTATACAACGGAGTTAGGGGATGTCAGCTCATCTCCGAAAAGTCTTTGTAAACACCCTTCTCCTTTAATTCTCACAATCGAGCGAGCTTGTCTCGGTGCCTGAATACCCGCTTAGCCATGATGGTTTTGATCCAGGGAGTTGCTCTGCTCTCTTGATTCCGTTTTTTTTCTTGTTGTTTTTTTTTTCTTCAGTGTCTCTTGTTTTGTATTGAGTAAACACCCGACAAAATTTCTCTGTTTTATTGTATTATTCCAATTTTCGATCTACTTCCTTTTAAGCGTTACAATTGACGTCAGTTTAGACTAATTCCATTTCTAACGATCTAAAAATGCCAGGTGGATCCAACAAAATCTTGAAGAAAACATGAACTTTGAACAGTCTTTCATTTTTATTTATTTATTTATTGGCAGTAAGGTTCACTCTTTACTAGGCCAGGAGTGCCATTCGTGGTAGAGGGTTACGTTAGGAGGTAATTTGTACGGATATGAATGGAAGATAACGGTTAACCCTAGCATTGAACAGGTTCAGATTGTAGTGATCAGGAAACATCCTGTTGGGAGTCGGTAAGAAGCTGTTTGAGTAGAACTTCTCGATGGAATACGGGGGAAACGTGGATGTTTTGCTAGTTTGTAAGTGGCATGGCGTGTTCTTGCCATGAAGGTTTGAATTGGCGGGACCAGGGAATGTAGTTCGTCCGAGAGCTTTTCGTGGAAATAGCGATAGAGCAGCAAGAGGCTTCCTACATGTCGCCCGTAGTTGAGAGGTTGGAGGGTGGTGAATAATTCGTCACCCACAAGGGCTCGGAGAAGATTTTATATACTCTGTCAATGCTGAAGAGTGTCTATCCACAATTTTAATCTATTCCTTCGAACTCTCATCCAACAATAAAAAAAATTGAGCATTGTTCTTTTATTTGTCGTGTCACTTCCACTTCCTATCCTATGTACAGGGCCGAATTAAGATCCATAGGGGCCCTAAGTACTTAAAAGATCTTGGAGTCCCCATACACCTGCGAGTTATGTATGCTAGCATGGAGTCTCGATAAGTAATGCAAATGAATAAAGTCTATCAACCGAGAACGGGCATCATTGAAACGCTAGTTTGACCATCAGTTCCAAGCCAGAACAACACCAACCAAGAAAGAAACAATCACAGCTGTGTAGTCACTGTCAAATGAGCCACAGCCAGATTCTAACAGAACTGTGGTCAGAAGTGGTCGTGTCATCAACAAACCAGCGTGTTACAGAATCGCATAAAAATATGCTCGAATAATGCCAAATGAACATGAAGGGAGTATACCCCTTTTAACAAAATTAAAACCCATTAAGTTAAATAATAATACTAACTCATTCAAGAGAGGAGATGTGTTGTATTGGGTAAATACAATCCTCATTATATCCCTTAGCTCATTGTCTTATTAACCTATCATAATGTCAATAAAGATTTGCTGCAGGTCAGTTGTCCCCTCCTTTCATAATGGCCCCCTGTTGATTCAAATGTTAATCGCGTTTGACTTATTTCTTTAGATGTATACAACATCATATTACAATTTCTGTGGTGCCCCCTTCTCTTGAAGGCCTAAGCACGTGCTTATTTTGCTTAATGGTTAATTCAGCCCTACCTATGTAGTTCTGAGTAATGTTTGTCCCTTTACTATTCATTCCACTTCAGTAATGGAAATCCTCTATATTGTGTGGCTTTTGAGCCTTGTATATGGAGAACATTTCCTTTGGAGTATACCTTAACAGCGCGTACAGTCCGGCAATTTTCTCACATTACACCCTCAGTGTCAGGATAATCGTAACCATTTGCAGTCAGTTGATTTAACAGAAATAATAAATATTTCCAGTAATACTGAAATTAGATTACAGCTGACAGATCAGGTTGTAGTGTTTTTTGAAAGCGGGAATAGACAGCAAAAAGATTTAATTCATTAAATCTTCTATCTGGAACGTTGCCCAGGAGATCAGGCGCAAAGCATTGTATTGGCTATTGAAAGGAGGTTGACCTGGGACGCTGCGTGTCTGAGTCATGGAATGTCGTTGACCTTGAAGTGCCATTGACCCTTATAAGAATAACAATAAAAGTGAAGGTTTTAGTATCAAGATGGATGCCCAATGAACGAAGAACAAAGCTTTCGTTTTAAGACACCGCAAAAGATATGAAATTACTAAAAGGATTGTTTTCCGCTCTCACTCTCTCTCTCTCTCTCTCTCTCTCTCTCTCTCTCTCTCTCTCATTCTCACTGTAGTCACGAAATTCTCTCTCTCTCTCTCTCTCTCTCTCTCTATATATATATATATATATATATATATATATACATAAATATATATATATATACATATATATATATATATATATATATATATATATATATATATTATTCATATATATATATATTATTCATATATATATATATATTATACGTTATTTTTATAGATACAGATATGTAAGTAAATGCTCTGTTATAATGAACAATATTAACAATATTTACCGGCCTGAATGTTCGAGAAATTTCATAGAAAATATGTGTCCTTCGAGCAGATATGAACGTTCGAGAGAAATCATGGGGAATTTGTAGTTTAAAAGCAGTAATTCGACGTTGCTAACCAGATGTTTCTCCCGTAGCTAAATGGTATAGCACGTCAGGCTACATGACGGTTCCGTATAGGATACAGGTTTGAATCTTATCGCGGACACATATTTTCTATGAAATTTCTCGGAGTTTCAGGCCGGTAAATGTCGTTAATAGTGTTTATTATAAACAGAGCATTTGATTAAATATTTTTATCTATAAATATAAGGTATAAACAATAAATATATTAAAATGATTCTCGGTCTTAGTCCATCCCATTATATATATATATATATATATACATACATATATATATATATATATATATATATATATATATATATATATATATATATATATATATATATATATATATATATATATATATATATATATATATATATAACTATTTACTAACCTTGAACATTAAACTTACGTTTTAATCCAATGGAGTATCAATTCATATCTATTAAATAATTATAAAGCTTGATTTTTTTCTTATTTACGTTTTATATTGATGATGATGAAAAAAGGGCCCAGCCAACATATTTACACGAGCCGTATATTAACGTTCAAAGATTTGAATTCGTGAGACGCGGATTGGTTATATAGATATATATAACTGGCTTTTTCCAGTTTTTTTTCCTGAACCTAAGTTTGCTTATTTTATATATTTATTTTTTGAAATTCATTATATAAAATATTTATTTATTTATTTTTATTTTTTGTGTGTGCATTCGCTTTGGCTCTAAATTTGATATCTGAAATAAATTTTATTAGATTTAACTTACGGGATCTTGAGACGTGATGTGGTAGCGTAGTAGGAATTTGTTTTCCTGTCTGCATTTGAAAATGGGATCCGATATTTTGTTTAGCAGTCTTTATTATTCTTCAGAGGTGATTGTCCTTTTCCTCTGTAGGTTAAGCCTACTATAATTCCAGGTGCTATTGTAAGTTGGTGCCGCTTTTCTTATTTTTCCATCATTCCTTTCTATCAAAAGCAAAAATGTTAGCTCTAAACAAAAGAACTGGGGATATATAGAAGCTGGGAAAATGACTGCAGTTACCATGTAACGCTGATTCTCTCTGTCTGTCTGTCTGTCTCTCTCTCTCCACATGCGTTCACACACACACACACGCACACCCCACACAAACAATGAAAGAAGAAAGAAAGAAAAATGAACATTGCACCAATTAAAGTGCATAAGTTGTTTCTTAACTCTATCTAACAGAAAAATGAGAAAATAAACAGTTTATTGCTGACATCTCCTGAAGAGTGAACGGGACGATTGCCATAACATTCGTCTATGAAACTCTAAAGTCGGGATGCAGAGAATAACATCAATCAGCTAAGTGACAAATTTTATATTTGCATTAATCATATATATATATATATATATATATATATATATATATATATATAAAATATATATATATATATATATGCGTGCGCACGCGCGTGCGTGTGTGTGTGTGTGTGTGTATACGTGAGTGCATGTGTGTGTGTGTGCTCTTAAGTACAAATTACGGAAAACAGCCAGCTACTGCTTTCAAGAAATGATAGATAGATAGATAGATAGATAGATAGATAGCTTTTATTATACCAATGTTCACCCAATACATGGAACAAGTGCCACTCAATGTAGAGCGCTACTGTGTGGTATTGTATGAGCGTAAGTAAGGGCAAGAAGTAAAGTTCTTGTGCTTATGCAGGAATGATAACGGTTAACTTTAGGCTTAAAGACGTCAAGATTGTAGTTATTGCTAAAAGATCCTGCCGGGAGTCTGTTCCATAAAGCAGTAGTTCTTGGGAAAAAGTTGTCCGAGTGGAACTTATTTCTTACTTGTGGAATATGGAAAGAATGGTGATAAATCACCCTTGTTCAGCTCGCTAGAACCTATACTATGGAAATAGCGACAAAGTAGCGAAAGGTTCGCAACGTTTCATCTGTGTAGAACTCTTTTGAACTCTATCAAAACAGGCAAGTCGGGACTGGGCAGCCCCAGACAATATATGCCAACAATACTACATAGCTAGCTAGCTAGCTAGATAGATAGATAGCAAGAAAGAAAGAAATAAGCTGCCTACATTAATAGCTTTTTCATAATATTAAAATTAGGCCATAAGGCATTTACTTAAAATGTTAAATAAATAATTATATAAATAGGAGTGTCAATTCTCACTGTAACTGTGTTTGTTTTTCACAGCCACTTCTAATTGACGAGTTGAAACTCTTTAGCGACCCTAAGCGATAGTTATGAGGACATAAGCGACACGTCCGGTCCCCAGAAATGGAAACAGAAAACACAAAAATCACAGTTGTAGACGTCAAGTACCAGGATGAAATATAATTAAAATTTCCTGTTGCCATATTTTTCTTCTTCCTGAAATCCATAAGCAAATTGTTTGTCATAGGTTTCGACTTTTGACCGCTTAGGCAATTAAAAAAAATTTAGACAAGAGAATAGAACAAAATTTCAGTGCCTGGCCATAGTCGAGGATCCTAATATTTGGAAAACTAATCTCAGTTCTTTCTTTTCAAATTGGTTAAAAAAAAAATAAAAGAAACGACTGTTAGTATTGTTCTCATGTACACTAAATACAAGTGCCGGAATGATTAAACTATTTCCTTCAATTTTCTACCCGGCACGATCCTTATTTAGTACGACATTTTTTTTCCAGTAATTTCCTTCTACATTTATTAAGCTACTAAAATTCTTTTACAACACGCATCAGTAGTATTTAGTATGTTTATATTTACAGTGGCTACTAGTGTGCATTATATTTGACCAGAATGAAATATTTATAAAAACTTAAAGAAAAAGATTTGCAAAAAACAATATTGCATTTTTATTAAATAATTATTTGTTATTTTAATCATAAAATTGGTTTTAAAATCGTGGGGGTATTATATATGTTAAATATTAATTTAATTATTAATTTTTCACAAAAAAAAAAATTAGTGACAATTTATTTTACTCAGCTACGTCCCTTAATAAAACCAACTGTCCATTGTAACCCCTTTCCTGTTTGCAGTTCCCCACAAAATTTAGTTTCGATCAGTCAATGTATGTCTTCTTTAGAGGGTGTGACAGTGGACGGATTAGCGGAAGTCAAAGAATTTTATATATAGATAAAGGAAATTAAGTTCTTATAAGCGTTGAAAGCATGGAGCCTCATTGAGATTTAAACCAGTCATCTTAACTTATTCTGTCATAAGACCAAATAGAAGACTTTATTGCACCTGTCTTTCAAGTGGAGAGGGCCCGCATAAAACCGGTATTCGTCATTTTGTCCTATTCTCTAGGCATCGAGTTCGATCACCGCTGCCGGTGAGATATATCTCAGGCCACAGTTCGTGCTTACATTTTTGAAATGCTTAATTTACTCTTTAGCGACTTTTCTTTTTAGGTCAGTGATTTTGAAACAGTGATCATCAGATTCTTGGTCGCCCATCATATAATGACCAGGGGGGTGGTTCGCTTGACCGTGACTTTAAGATTAGGATAAAGGAGCCCGACAATAAGCCTGGTGCTAAACTGGGTGGGATCTGTCGCTAATCGGAATAACTACAAGTGAATTAATATATCAAATAGTGAAGTTGGCATTGCTAGACATGGGACAGTGAAACAACATTCATCCCACAGCTATTCGAAAAAATATAATTATTGTACACATATCTGTATAGCTTCGACGTGGTGTAATGATTAGTAATCTTGCCTCGTTAGATCAATTAAAATAAAATAGTGAGTTTGATCCTAACTCGTTATCCCAAGCTTTCGGCCTTGTGCCACATCTAAGCTATGCTTAGAAAATCACCATATCTCTATCATAGAGTCTTCTACTTTTATGTGTCGTGTCCTTTCAGGACGTAGAACGATCATGACTCTCCATATTTTCTTGCCCTTTATCGTCCTTAGCACTGTTTGTTTGTTTTTTACTATCCCTCCAACATCCTGTTCTGCTAACCATCTACACAAGTTTTTTCAGTTACGTTACACGCTCTTTCTCTCTGACCCTCTTACCTTCAATCCGCTCTGTGAGTGTCAGAATCTCCTAGCCTTCTTTTATTATTATGTGTCCCAGAAATTTCAACTATCTCTTTCTGATTTTAAGTATATGTGTCCTTTTTGTTTTGGTCTTCCTTAAAATCTCCACATGTGGTCCGTCTATGGAATTCTCAGCATTCTTCCCTAGAACCTCATTTCTATTATTTTGAAATCTCTTCCGCATCTGCGATGAGATTTTGTCTAGCATTCAATATTGATATCACATAGCAGTTCAGCATTCTTTTCTTTGCATCTAATGA
This sequence comes from Acanthosepion esculentum, assembly GCA_964036315.1. NCBI lineage: Eukaryota > Metazoa > Mollusca > Cephalopoda > Sepiida > Sepiidae > Acanthosepion > Acanthosepion esculentum. The sequence goes on along the minus strand of OZ038486.1, from coordinate 34,023,967 downwards.
AATTTTCATATTTCTTAATACTTTGTTTAGCTTTTGAAAGGGATCTTTCGCCATTCCAATACGACTTGAGATTTCGGTTTCATACTTTCCGACGTCTGTTAAAAATCTTAACAGATGCTTAAATTTCTATACTTGGTTATTCGAACAAATGTAATCCATTTCAAATAAATGGTTATTTTTAAAGAACAAAAGTTGCTTAGTTTTGTAATTTATTTATTACTGTCTGAAAACTAAACGTCGAAAATTAAGGGTCCGCCAGACTATTTCCTTTATTAAAAAGTGTCTCTAGTTTCCAAAGTTTCAAAACCATTGCTTTAGTTTGTCTATTTATCATTGCTCGTCATCTTTGTCTATTTCTATATGCCTCTCACTTCTGACCAATCTACCGTCTCATTATCTTCTCTCTTTTTTTTCATCTTTCGCACTTACTCGTTTTTCTTAGTCTGCTTTTAATTCTCTTTCGCCTTCTTTTCTTTTCTATTCTTTCATCTTTATCCCTCCATTTCTACCACTCTTTTCGCTCTGTCTCTCTTTCTACCTTCTTCCTCTTCCTCTTCCTCTTAATCAGTTTCTCTCTCTCTCTCTCTCTCTCTCTCTCTCTCTTCTCATCTTTTTTCTACTCTCCCTCGTTCACTTCTTATCTCCCCTTTCACTTTTCTATTTTCCGTTTTCCCTATTTCGCTTCCTCTTTTCTTTTCTTTATTTCTACATCTAAACTTACTCTTTCTTTTCCTCTCTCTCTCTCTCCTTTTTCTTCTCTCTTCTTCTCTTTTTCTTCCTCTCCCCCCTCTCTCTCTCTCTCTCTCGCCCTCTCACTTTTCACTAATTAATATTTAAATAATATAATTTAAAAGCAAACGAACGGTCAGCTTATACACCATGTATTAATTACACGGAATTTTATTTGAGGCGTAACTTTTATCGAAATAGTATCTGAAATCACCGAGTCGAGTTCAAATTCTCATCGAACCTGTAGCGTTCAGATTCGCACATATGCGCTTGGAAAAGGGATGACTATCTCGCAAAAGCCTATTCCCCACCCCACACTTCAAAGCTATAGGTTAAATAGAGAAGCGATGACAGCAAGTCTAGAAGGATGACAATTGAAAACCGTTGAGAAAGCAACAGGAAACCGTTCCGCTGTCTTTTACAAGAGGAAATTGCGATTCAAAGAGTAAACTAGAGGAAGCTGTGGAAGGCCATTGCTACATATGTCGTGAGAGAACATGCTCTTTTGCGAGATAGTCATCTCTTTTGTTTGCCATAAAAATTGATATTTGGAAAAAAGGTACGGATATTTGGAGATCTTATTTGTGGACCATACTGTGTAGACGAAGGTAAACTATAAGGCAGATTAGAAATGACTGTAGAAATAAAAAAAAAAGGAATCGTTTAAATATTAAATTAACAAATATGGCACCGATATTCAGAGAACTTAAAACGATTACTTGGTTACTTATATGAACGCATGATTTCACTTACAATTATTGCCACGTGACGCAAACAATATTCAGTGCATTATTTAAACAAATTAACCGTAAATAATTAACAGTGACTATTTTATAGCCATCTGACACTATATATCATTGCCAACTAAGACGGTCTACGTTTATATAAGTAGCGGAGTAATCGTTCTAAGTAACGGGATTCATCGAAATAAGTGGTGCATAATTTGTTGCCTAAGGAAACTATAAACACGCATAGAATTGTGCGAGTAAATATTTCATGTGTATGCGCTTGTAGGCCTCTGTGTGTGTAGTTATACGTAGTGTAATGTGTGTATGTAATCTGAACGTGAACTTTACAATCTCTTTTCCGATGTCTGAAAGACTGCCCACTTCTCTTTGGGGCGAGTTTTATATATTTCCTGTAACACGATCCTTTCCCACGCATGGAACCCAGATGCAGTTGTGTGGCTTGACTCAAGTCAACCTTGCATCTAATTTCTCTGACGTCACACTGACTACAAAGTATATTCTGCATGATCTCGGCTGAGACGAATACTAAACCTCTTTTCTCATTAAATTTCTCAGAAATTCACTTATCACTTTCGAATTGTAAAAATAACATTCATTGTAGTTCTTATTTTCCTTAAAACTTCCTCACTGGTCACATGTTCTGTTCCTAGCATTTGTTGATGGAACCATATTTCCAAGTATTTTAGGACATTGTACCACAAAGCTGATACATAAAGGTTTGGTGAATTTTAACATGAAAAATATTTCCCCGAATACCATTTCTCTCATATTCTTAATATAACATACTGTACTTCCGGCCATAAAATGGTGTTTTTCTTTAAAATATATATCTTCTAAAAATCACCCTGCATTTTATAACCCAATAAGGATGACGGCTTCTGTAAACCCCGGAATACCCTTGTTTAATACGCTAGTCTCATGCGATCCAAGAATTAAATATGTAGTATAAATGATTAAATTATGATTAAAACCCAAAATAGCTCTGCGTGTGCGTGCGTGCGTGCGTGAGTGCGTGACGATCGCACTGAAACTTGAAACTATGTTACCACGCAGTGTTGTTTCCTATAATTACACTAGATCTATCCATCTATTTCGGTTTGTTCATGTCTATCTATCGAGCTAGCTATCTAGAATTAATACAAATATAAAGTTTGTTACTTAGCTGATCGGTATTATCTTCAGTATCCAGTCTCCAGAGTTTCGTAGACTGACCCTCCAGCAATTACTGCGTCTACTCGTCAGGCGGTATCAATATACACACACATATATATATATATATATATATATATATATACGTGCGTGCGTGCGTGCGTTTGCACTGGATGGAAACATGCTATTTCATCGCCATTAGCATCAGTATGTTTCTGCTTATTTACTATATATCACAGATTTTTTTCTCCAATGAAACTCAGGTTCGATGTATTTAGCTTTAATTTTGAATTTAACAACTTTTTATCCATGCACTTGATTGATCTTTTTCTTTCTTCGTGCTATTTTTATTTTTATTATTATTTTAGTTCTGTTGTTTGACATTCTCATATATATATATATATATATATATATATATATATATATATATATATATATATATATATATATATATATATATTACACCAGCTGGATGTTTTCCATAAAAGCTGTCTGCGTGCCATCTGTGGAGTTAACCTTCAAGGTAACGTAGACCTGTTTAACAGGTGTAATATTGGAGGAATCGAGACTTTCCTCATACAGTCTCAGTTGAGGTGGATTAGTCATGTCTTGAGAATGTCTGATAACATGATACCCAAGATCCTAATGTACAGACAGTTAGATCAGGGCTACAGGAATGTAGGGCGCCCATGGCTAAGATACAAAGACAAGCTGAAGAGCAACTTGTCATCTGTCAATATGACTCATAACACCCTCGAGCGCTTAGCCTTGGAGTGGGTAGAATGGAGATCAACGTGTTTTAGTGGACTCGGCAGTTTTCAATCAGCTTGTCTGAAGCGTCTTCAAGAAGCGAGAGGAAGATCTAAAAGGTCAGCCAATCTAACAGTGATCTCATCCCACAATCCTTATTCTTGCGCCATATGAGGCCTCCTTTGTAAAACACTAGCGGGTTTTAAGTACCACTTATCGCACAAAATTTCATGACTGAATCAGTTAAATTCTCAGATCCTCATACGTCGAAACCGACAGGAGAATCCATGTTATATATATATATATATATATATATATATATATATATATATATATATATATATATATATATAAATCCTGGAGGAAAAAGAGAGATGAACTGCTACGTAAAATTTAGTCTCATATCTGACAGTGAATGTTGGACAATTCTTTTAATAGAACGTTACTGGTAATAACATGAACAGAACATATGAGCAACGAGAAAGGTGTAAGGATTATAGGAATAACAAAGAAACTTATTCTTACAATCAGAAAGAGACTGGAGGGCTTGGAGAATTTAACACTCACAGAAATGCAAGCGAAGTAGGAGAAAACAACGAGTAACCTACTTAACGAGTTTATGCGAATGAATGTCAAGAAAGGGATAGTAGTGGGGGGGCGGTAAAAGGTAGCAACTTAAAGCCCAAAACAACGGGAAGTTATGGAGTGCCATGATCATCTACGCCCTGAAAGTTGACACTTAAAAGAAGAAGAATGTATTCAATGTATTTTACATTATTTACACATTCTCACTTGACCAAGCTTGAACATGTTTATAATCACAGTCCTTTTTTTTTATTAACTCAGGGCAAAATAATTTCGTAACTGGGAAATGACAAGCCAGTTGCAAGAGATGTTAATTTTTTTTATATACTTTTACCGGCTGGCTTAATCGTATCAATCAGTAGGGTACAAAAGAGACTTACTGGATTATTGGATTGAGCGTCTATAGTCATGAACCTATTTATCAGGACATTTGTAAACTCTGTCATATACTGTTTACCCTAAGACGTCTACAACAGAAGCTTATGGTCGAGAAGATTAGGGTGCAGCAGAAATAGGGTGAACAAAAAAGTAATCTGTTACTTTATCTGGATGTCGATATATTTGTCAACTTGGCTTAGTTAATATTCTCAAATAATTCTTATCTCTCTTCTTCGATGTTTATTTTAACTGCACCTACTGCCAACCCATTCCGGGTTTGGCTCAGTGGTAGCGTAGGTTGGATTTGTTTTCAGAAAAGAAAAAAAACATTTGTCTCTTCTGTGATTTAAACTAATTCTAATGTATTAAATTCCGACATAAACTATTCATCGAAGACATTTTCAGCATTTGATGCTATTTCACTTCCTGTAATGAAAACCCGAAGTCTAGTTCGGCTTAATGTGTCTTTATTGTACATAACTGAAGTCTTGCATTTAAGAAAGCATTTACTAATTATAAAGCTCACTACAATTCAATGACTACCAATATTTTAAAGAGAGTTTTGAATTAATTTTATATTATCGATTTTTGTAAATACGGATATCCAAACGCAGATTTGTCCATATAGACAATTTTATCGTTTTTACTGATAAAAAACTCATTCCAATTAATTCAGTTTTTTTATGCTTATAAATGCATTTTAATTCTTAGGGGTCGCTTTTCTTTTGGAGATACCGAGTTTGAAGTTACAAAAATATCAGATTAAAAATAAATTCATTAAAAATTGCTTTACACACACACACACATATATATATATATATATTGTCATCCACAGACAGACTGTTTCTCAGCTCATCAGTGTGGCAAGACGTCCGGTTGACGTTGTCACGCGATTTCAGAATATGGATCGTTCTCATGTTTTCGACCGTTTCCTCACGTCTGCAATTCTCCCCCACTTTTTGCGTTTCCGTCTATAGTGTCCTCAATTAAGCTCTTTTCACAAACATGTTTCATACTTTTTAGTCATTCTCTTCTCTCACCTCTCTTTCCAATTTATCACCTGTGAATTGTTTTTCTTCACTAAACATCTCAATAATGAAATTCGAATTGTGTCCAACTGAGAAGGGGAAAACGTGGTTAGATCCGACGTGTTCTAAACTTCTCGGCACGAAGTGCGTCAATGATCAAACACAGTTGAATAGTGCCTTTAAATGCAAATCTTTCTCTGTCTCTCGAAATATACAGATCTGCTCAGTTTCGTATTCTGACGTGAACAAAGCAATTGCTAAAGAAGTGATGTAATTTTTATGTAATAATGTCTGTCGGTTTAATAAAAAAATCCATCGCTTCTTCAGATATACGTATATATTTCTACCAAACTTTATATATATATATATGCACTCGCACATACACACATACGTATACAAACACACACACACACACACACACACACACACATATATATATATATATATATATATATATATATATATATATATATATATATATATATATATATATATGACTTCAAGATCACATACAAATCAAATATGGATCAGAATCCGACAGGATGGTATTTGTTCTTCATTTTATCATATAAGTGTAACCCGGATATAAGAGAGTTGTCGGGACCGGATAATAAGTCTCTTATATCCGGGTTTCTCTTATATCCGGGTTTGGTCTAATTTCTATACATTAACACAGGCTCTAATTTGGGACCAGATAAAATCTATCTTATATCCGGGTTTCTCTTATATCCGGGTCTCTTATATCCGGGTTACACTGTATATATATATATATTTTTGTCATCCACAGACATACTGTTTCGTAGTTTCACAGCTCATCAGTGTGGCTAGACGTCCGGTTGCCTCTAGCTAGGATCGAAACCCGACTGAATTTACGTCAGTGCGAACTTCTCCCACTAAGCGAGGTGAATTTTAGCGTGTTTATTTTTAGATTCAGATAAACACACAGTGACTGACAGTGACTCAATTCTTTATGTATGTGTGTGTGTGTGTGTGTGTGTGTGTGTGTGTGTGTGTGTGTGTGTGTGTGTGTGTGTGTGTGTGCACGTATATATGTATCTTAATTAGCCTTTTATTTAATTTTTCAAGCATTCTTACATTTTTCCGTTTGGTGGAAATATATATATATATATATATATATATATAACGCGTTCTGTTTGAAATTAGTAAGACAATTTGTGCTTCGCATCGAAGGTCGGATTATTTTATCCTGTCGAGTCGTCTATCTGGCTTTAGCAAACCTTACTCTCAAAATAGAGATCTTAATCTCTTCGTCTCACATCGAGCTTCAATCTGAGACAGACTGGCACCTGATTTCCTGTTGGCCGACGTATTGCACTCATGTCTGGAAATTTAGCGTTAAAGTATTTAGCACTATCGACGACTCCAAGTCCTATCCAGCAATTCAAATTTTATGGGACACAGAAACCAACTTCTTTTGATCAGTGATAGAGAGAAAAAGAAATAAAAAAAACGCGTGCAATTTCCTCCATAATATTAAAAATGATTTAAGACCCACGTTAAATGAATTGAGATTCGAAATAACAGTTCAACGAAAGATACGAGGGATGCTAGCGAGATTATAAATTAACCTTCAAAAACGAACAATGACTTCAAGAATAATGAGGCACTACTAGTAAGTTTATTAGTCTTTTCGCTTATATATATATATATATATATATATATATACAGAAATATAGTCTTAAAGTGTGCTATATTTATGGGGTAAAGTGCTCAATATCAGAGATAGAGCGTGTGTAAATATAAAAGTGGACATGGAAGTCAGCACTTAGAGGCGACAGTCTGTTTCATGCTAGTGCAATCGTCAGGCGACTATATATATATATATATATATGTGTGTGTGTGTGTGTGTGTGTGTGTATGTGTATAAAGACATGTTTCATTAAATGATTTAGACAGATTTGTTTACCTATATTTTTAGGATCCACTCATATTTACGGACAAGGTTCTTAGTATCCCCATTAAAGAAAGGAACAAAAATTAGCATGTGGATGCATATTCATTTTATTCCGAGTACTTTCGACATTAGCACAATATTTTCTAAGACAAAGTTATTGTGTTCATCTGAAAATTAATTTTTTGCTTGTGAAGTGAAAAACGTTAAGCTTGTGTACTGTAAAATTCTAAATTCTAGTAAATATACACATGTTGTAACGTCAAGGGAGATAAATAAGTTGAGATATCTGTTTTTTATATTGAAAGCTATTAAAACTTAGATATTTTAAAACTGTCTACTGCAAACATTTTAAAACATTTGTGCAGTATTCATAATTAATTTTATTAAGAGTTGGTTTCAATTTTTTAATATATAACTTCATGAATTTTTAAATTATGTTTATTATTTTCATGAAAAACTATAGATGTATTTTCAAAAAGAATTTTCCTAAATTGCGAATGTGGACAGGCAGGTTGATTTAAATGTTGAGAGATACGCGATTCATCGTTCAAATGAAAACTCAACCTTCTAGACAACTTAGTTGTGGTGTGACCAACATATATATTATTATTATTACAATCTTCCAAGGGACATTTAAATTCATATATAATGTTGTTTTCTGTAACACGTTAATTGATGACGAGGAGTCATTATGAATGATTAAATTGGATATACTGAATTTAGTATATATATATATATATATATATATATATATATATATATATGCATGCATGATTATATATATATAATTACTGGCAGCATGTGTCTGATATAGATAGATAGATAGATAGATAGATAGATAGATAGATAGATAGATAGATAGATATAAATCATAAAAACAACCAACCAAACATTAATGATTTTTTTATCAAAAAACATATTGAGCACATTTAATAACAAAAATTGACATGTCAATCCGAACTGACGGGTTTTAAAAACCAACATGACATATATATATATATATATATATATATATATATATATATATATATATATATATATATATATATCAACAGAAAATTTATATAATTTTATGTGTGTGTGTGCAAACTTTACATTCAGCGTCTCTCTCTCTCTCTCTCTATCTATCTATATATATATATATATATATATATATATATATATATATATATATATAAAAACCTTACATTCGATGGGTACACGTATTTAAGCGGGCATCCTTGTTTTTCAGTGCATATCCGAGCGCTTTCGTTTACTCTTTTAGCCATTATCAAGTACGATTTTTACTTTTAACTGAATGTGTTGTTTTTATGTATGTGTTGGAAGTTATAGGAATGTTTTATTTTCCAAACACGGTCAGCACATTGTGACCGTGTTGGTAGTTAATGTTATTGAATGTTGGCTTTATATATATATATATATATATATATATATATATATATATATGGAATATATATATATATATATGGAATATATATATTCTAAGTAATTCATTTTTAATCCGATAATATTTTGTATTACTCTAAATGTCATTCAGGGTACAGAGGACACTTTTATTATGTCTCTCGAATGCACAGGCCGATAGACGAAATTCATAGTTTTAAAAAATGTAGGACGTCAACTCAAGCAAATGTATCCACATCAAACATGGTTTATTTTTGAAACGACAATGCTTTTGTTGAAGTCTTGGACATTATCATGAACTAAATTCTGTTGGTATCGTAGACAAAAATTTTGTTAGCTACATCCTGGAATTTTATATAATTCGAATATCTTAATTTGAGCTATAACTAATTATATGCAGATATATGTTCAATATTTTCAATTTTTTTTTTTTCAAAATAAATTTATAACAGTTTTTTACTGTATACTCAGTCTCGATTTTTTTTTTTTTTAACAAAAATTTGGGAGCTGATGACTTTTGCAACAGCTAATACTTTTGCACTGGATCGACTTATACACGCTTAATTACGGCAAAGACTTATTTGCTTCTTTTTTGTTCGTTTCTTTTTCTTTGCTCAGCTGTCTTTGTACGGCTGATTGGTCAATCCTGTCTGAACAAGTATTTACTTGTTTTTCCGCCATCGTTCACTACTAACCTAAGAAAAAAAATTGATCATTTCGCAAAAAGAAAAATCAAGGGTATGGCCCGCTTGGTAGCTTCCTATTTTTTCATCGGCACACTTTGCGGTTAGTCTTCTAACCAATGCAAAAGACAGGATCTCTGATTTTCCAGACAGATAGTTCCTACCCATTCGGATGATAAGCGTAATGCAATTTTATTACCTAGTTTCTCCTATCTGGCCTTGTATTCTATTACACAAAACTTTCATTCTTATGACCCTGTATAGAGTGGAGGAACCATCATGTAAATTTGAGGCATTTCTTGGAGCAACGTCAGGTTACATGACGCTGAGCATCCCCTCTCCAAGCAACATACAAGTACTGGATAGCAGGATACGGACAGCAAGGAATAATCCATGACTTGGCAAATTCGAAAAGGTGGATTACATGCCTATCTCAAAGATAGTTCAAAGCAACTCTACTCTAGTTTACATCGAAACAGCATATGATGATTTGCATACAGCGTTACCAAAGATGCGTGTTTTTTTTTGGGGGGGGGTAATCTCGTGTCCGTTCTGGACATAGGCGCTTATGGTCCTTCATAGATTTCTTTGCCTTAATATCTGCAAATTGACATGATTCTTTTTAAGAATGGTAATGCATGTGTTTCTCTTTGCCTTATACAAGGTTTTCAATTTCAAAGTTCTTCTCCTAGATTGGATATTTTACCAACGCTACAGAATTCAATATGCCTATTATTGGATTCATGTTTTTCTTATGGGCTTCAATGTGAAGTATGTTTGTTTATTTATTGGTTTAGTGGCATATCAACTCCTCATGGGTCATTTAATGCTGAAATTTAATTTTCTTTGGAGCATTAGTAATTTCTTTTATAAAATGTATTGCTGGTATTATTTTTTTGTTTACAAAAATGTGTTGCTGGTAATGATTTTTACTACGAAAATTTACTGCTGGTATTTTTACTATAATTTTTTTTATAGTTTTATAGTGTCCTGATTTCCGTTTGTGGGTTAACTTTCCCCCTGTAACTGGGACCCTAAAAGGTGCTACAACCCCCGGATCATGGCGGGAGCAACAGCAATTAAGGGATGGTTCCACGCTCCTCAAAACTTCCCGATCAGAGGCCTTGCTGCCGGATGTAGTTTATCGTTATACCCAAGACAATTCAATGTGAAGTGAAACCGACTATGCAATGAGACTGACAATAACGAAAGATCTAGGATTATTTGCCCAGTGTGCTAAGATGAAGAAGAATGCAATAATTTAGAAGAGTTATTACTCAACTTATCTTTGAAATTTTTCCAACGTTATTTTCATTTTGTTGAATCGTATCGTGCCCAAGATCTGCCGCATGTGTAGTTAAAAACTGTATCCTGTTTTGTGAGTAATTCTAATGTGTACGTGTGTACGTGAGAGAGATAGAGAGTGAGAGCGAGAGTGTGAATTGTTTCAGAAAATCTGATAACTTCAGGGAGTGTTGTCACTACTGATTAAACTAACGGAATGCCACTGTATTTAAGAATACACAAGTTTCACAAAAGGTTCCAGACATGATTCTCAGCAACACTTGTGATTAAGTGGTAATATTTATAGCGTCTTCTTGTAACCTAATTTATGAGCTAATGGCACTTGCGGTTTGAGCACCCTGATTTTGCGAAACAAAAAAAAAACATTTTTGCCATTTAACCCCCTTGTTTCAAAGAATGAAAATGGTCGCTTCACCATGTGAGCAAAACAAAAAATCCTTTACAGTTTCATTTTATATCACTCAATTTTTAATCCTGAGTTTTTTTTAGTTATAAATCACGTAAATTAAGGGCTAAAATTTTTGCTGAAAGCTTTCTGAAAAGAGTTAATATCAGTTTCGCTTTTATCCTTATTCAAAGACGGTTCCTTGTATTTCTTTTATTTCTTCTTGTTTTCTACGCGTGTCTACGGTTTGTGCCTTTACCGCATTTATTCTTGTATAATACGCACTTGTATCCTTATTCAAAAACGGTTCCTTGTATTTCTTTTATTCCTTCTTATTTTCTAAGCCAGACCTCGGTTGATGCCATTACCGCCATTATTCGCGTATAACAGGTATTTTTCTCACAGATTTTAAGCCTAAAAGGAGCGCTAATTATATACAAAAATTAAATATTAACATTTTCTGGGCCGTAGGCATTGTCATAACTGAAAGTAAGTTATATCTTTTGTCCAAACTAACTAATGTATCAAAAAGAATTTAGATCATTAACCAAATACTATAGTTGCTTCATTCTAAAAATTATTCACACAGAAATATTAAGCAAATTTTAATCTGTTTCACTGGTAGCCATGTCGAAAACGACATGACAGTTTCATCTATGCTGTAAGCGTAAAAGATGTCTTTGTCAGTTTCGATGTTGTAGTCTCAAACTCATTTTTTCCTTTTTTTCTCATAAAGAAAGTAATAGCAATGCACATTTTTGTTTCACGCCGCTACAGAGAAATGGCCAAAATTTTGTTTATTCCAAACGTGAGCTTATTTTCACCGTAAGCTTGTTGCATTTTTGTGTGACTAAGGTCCATGGCTTTGACCTAAATACTGAGTTAATTTTGGTTGAAAACATAGCGGAAACTATATAAATTCTTATTTTAACTCCGTACGAACAAAAATTAAATTCAGGATAAATTTACCAGCTACAAATTCTACAAATTCACAGCACGTTATACACTAAATATTATTTTTCAGAATATCGTAAAACAAAGTAGTATGTGTTATACAAAAATAATTGCTGTATTATCATTATTATTATTATTATTATTATTATTATTATTATTATTATTATTATTATTTCCTTTGATTTCTGTTATATACACATTTGCTTCCGGGTTCAATCCAGAAATCTAAGATCAGAAATGGCTTCATGACATTTTCCACCGATCATTTTTTGTGAAAAAAAAAAAAAAAAAGAAACAAGATCACACACATTTTACATAGATAAGCCTCTCCGTAATGTGTGAGCTGTACTTGTGAGTACAATATTTTGTATTTCTTTAAGGCATGGGCTATCAGGAAACCCTTCAGTGAATCTATTAGCACCTTTTCCAATTCAACTACAACTGGAATTATCGAATGCCTCATGTACCAAAAGTTTTAGATTTCCACTTCAAGATCCTTGAATTTCGATAGTTTTTTGAAGATCTTCATTACAATCTGCAGGAACTGCCATGTCAATAAGAAAGCTCATTCTGTTTTTAAGGTGTTTGATCACAATATTTGGGCGATTAGCTTTGATTGTTTTGTCTGTGTGTATTGTAAAGTCCAATAAAATGATGACAGGTCCTATTTCTGTAACCTGGTCTGGGTGATATTACTACCAGTTTCATACAGTTTCCTTCACGTAAAAGTTGCATATTTTCCAATGAAGATATTGGCCCACTCTATCATGTCGAGTTTTATATTCAATGAATGGTAACAGCGTGCAACCTGATGCAAGAAGGTCAAGTATTTCAGATTACTACTACTACTACTACTACTACTACTACTACTACTACTACTGCTGCTGCTGCTGCTGCTGTTATTATTATTATTGAACATGTGCGTGTTCCACCAGGTGTCAAGTGGTATTTACTAATGAATTTCCACGAAGCTAGATTTGACCTCATACTGCTGCGGTTTGGGCGGTTTTAACAGCTTTTTGAATGCCTAATCTGACCCCTGGGAATTCTAAGACTGTTTCTGTCACTGTTTCATTTGATTCTTTTCTCTTTCTTCTTCTCGTTGTATGTCTACCAGAACAGCCATGTTCATCATCAAACAGATTCTCACCACCCTCGCCATAAACTAGTCCGGTCTCCATGCCTGAATGAAGTAGACTTGCTCTGTTTTACTGTTTATTTTCTAGGAGAGCTCCTTGTTTGCACTAAAGCTATTAGTCAATTATTTTGTACTCATTGATTTTTCACAAAGAGAGAAAGAGGAGGGAGTGAGAGAGACGAAAGAGTAGTGTCTCCCTTAAAAGGTTTCAGGAAATGGACCCTGATTGAAAAACATTGATTGCTATTATTATCTTATGTTTATATTTTCAAGGAAACGAAGAATTCTTAAAGAAAATAGCACTAAAAAGAAAACTTATACTCTGAATCAGAAAGCGACAGCTGAATTTCTTGGATACATAATGTGAAAGGAGGGCTTAGAAAATTTAACCCTCACATGGCATATTGAAGGCAAGGGAGATCGAGGATTGCCGCAAGTTACCTACCTAATGAGCTTTTGCGAATGAATGGCAGAACAGGAACCGAGACGTTTATCAGAGATAAAAACTGCTAAGGGCCACAAAGAATAGGAAGTTTGGAAAAGCCATCATCGCTCATGTCCTGAAGGGATGCGGCATATGAAAGGAGAAGCTATTTTCAAGAATGTTTTTTACAGTAAGATTCACCCTGTACAAGGCCCGGGGGTACTCGAGGGAGCGGGCTACGTTAAGAGTTATCAAATGTTATCACGAATTTTCTTTCTAATTCATAGTTTACTAAACAATAAAAGACTACTTGACATTTTTAAAAAACTGATGAACATTTGCGGACAAAATCAATCCACCAATCAAAGATTCAGAAAATAAATTTATTGGCGGTATCATTAAAAGCATCAGATTTTTATATGAATGATGGCTGATGGCTGTCACCGAACACCAAGTGACAGTAAGTGTCCTTACAATTTTAGTACCTTCTCCAGTATTTATGCTGATTTTAGTATGGATGTTGTCCAGTTGGTCTCAGTTCTTCCTCGGATATCCAATTCTTTCAATTGTTATCTAGATTCTCTTCGAAGCACGTCAATAAAGATGGGTCGAGATGATACCTTCATGTATTGCTCTTTTTTCAGTTCGCTTGTAAAGCGCAGATATTTTTTACAGAAAATCACTTCTTTCCATATCAACTCTACAATCTACGAGAGAAGAAACATCGGACATTACAATAATTAAAGTAGAGTTGATAAAAGAAGAAAAAGATTGAACGAAGGCTTCATAAAAGAAAGAAAGAAACAAAGAAAGAAAAATAAGCATTGAACGAAGACTTTATAAAGGAAAAAACGAAATAAAAGAAACATTGAATGAAGGCTTCATAGAAGAAAGAAAGAAGTAAAAAAGAAGCATTGATCGAAGGCTTCATAAAAGAAAGAAAGAAGTAACATTGAATGAAGGCTTCATAAAAAGAAGAAAGAAAAAAGGAATATCGAACGAAGGCTTCATAAAAGAAAAAAAGAAGCTTTGATCGAAGGCTTTATAAAAGAAAGAACGAAAGAAAAAGAAAATGAATGAATGATTCATAAAAGAAAGAAAGAAAGAAAGAAAGAAAGAAAGAAAAAGAAAATGAATGATTGCTTCCTAAAAGAATGAAAGAAAGAAAGAAAAATGAAACATTGAATGAAGACTTCATAAAAAGAAGAAAAAAGTAACATTGATCGAAGGCTTCATAAAAGAAAGAAAGAACTAGAGAAAAAGAAACATTGAATGAAGTCTTCATAGAAAAAAGAAAGAAAGAAACATTGAACAAAGGGTTCAGAAAAGAAAGTAAGAAAGACTAAACAAAGTTACAGTTATTGCTCGCCCAGACAATTACCAACAGGAAATGATCAGCATCAAGTGCACTCTTCAGAATAAGAATTACCCTGCAAACATAACATCAGCGTCTACAGGTGGAAACGGAAGGGTCATGAAAATTGCCACGGTCTGTCAACCTTACGTCAAGGGCTTATCAAAAAGTATTCACAAAATTTATGGTCCCTACAACATCAGTACAATATTCATAAGCAGCTCCACGCTACGGAGAAATCTCTGTCGAGTTAAGTCTAACACGAGGAAAAACTGTGTGTACTCCATTACTTGCAATTATACCAAAGAATATATATGGGAAACAAGCCAGCCGCTAAAAGTAAGGCTAGAGGAACTTCGAAAAGTCGTAGTGAAGAAAGAGACAATTAAATCAAGCATGGCTTAATTTGTATGGAGAGAAAAAGACAGTCATTAGCCTCTGCGGAATGAAGTGACAGTACTGGACAAGGGAGAACACTAGAGGGTTAGACGTCTGAAAGAATCAGCGTATATGTTAATGCATGAAGATCTACTTAGTAGGGATCGCATAGGAAGAAGTATGATAATAAAGTACGATAATAAAGCCGTTAAAAAAAACAAAAAAAAACAAACGACAGCAGGTATTCAACACCAGCAGCAGCAACAAGTGCTTCGGTGAGTGCAGTCAAGCAAAGTATGACAAGCAACAGCACTTATCAGCACGTAGGTTAGGTTTAAGGCTACAAGTTCTCCACGCCTAGTCGATTAAAGCGTGAATTTGGTGACATCGTAATTGTGAATTCAATCCCTTGGCCGGTCAGTGTTTACTTGGACTCAGTTGAAACGAGGTGAGCAATAACTGAGCTGTAATAAAAAAATTTAAAAAGACTAGTGAAGATATCCCTAGATATGGACAGGGGAACGATAACAATCTACCTCCGTAGATTAAATTAAGGGTTCAGTTCAATATTCTTTGTAGGTTAGTCGGATCAACATACACCTAATGAAAGCCGGAGTGCATAACGAACGAAACGTCGAGGAAAATAATGAGCATATAAATAAAGTAAATTATCCTAGAGATTCAGACAGCAATAAGTCTATTAATCTATTCGGTTACTGTGATTTTTGTTATATATGATTTATATTCGATACTAAAAAAATATTAGATAACCCAACAAGTGCGGATATGTCGTTAAATTAACTAACTTAACCTAACCTTCTCATCTATGTAACTGATCTCATTGTTTTTTCAATGCTATGCGTGTGTTCTATACACCAATTACAGTAATAAGCGTTCAACATTAGAACCATCCAAACATTTGAAAGCGACATGGTACTTTACGATATTTTCAGAATACAGGTGTATCATTGACAACGCTTGTAGGACTGAGGTTATTTCTTAATCAGTATTAAGCATCAGAAAATAAATCTAGAGAAGCTTGTGGTGGCAAAATTAGTGATGCCTTTCCGATATTGGACTTGAATTTTAAATTTAATTTTATTCACCGTTGAACGGCAAATTTTGTCTCAGTCTCTCTGGGTCGTTTACAATGCATTACAAGTGTTTTCTCAATTTAAGAAGATTAGAATAAAAAAAATTAAACATCTGCTATTTAGCTAAAACAGGTATCTCCCATCGATACATGCGGTCTGAGTTCAAATAAACTCAAAATTCCGAAGGCTGATTTTCTAGGCAGGGAGCCCTTACTCATCTTTGAAATATTTTAAGCTAAAAACATGAATAAACAACATACAAAGGTAAAGAGGGTAAGTGGTGAAAATGATAATAGGCAGAAAGAAAAGGGAAATCAAAAGTAGTGACGACTCAGCCCAAAAGGTGGCGCTGGCATTCTAAACCACAAACATTGTCATATAAAAGTGCGGTGCCCCCGCTGTACGTCTCGAGGTCCTCGACAAAATCCAGAGACGAATATGCAATACGATAGGTCCTGATCTGGCATCTCGTCTACAGTCGCTTTCTCACAGACGTGTCGTGGCTTCCCTCTGTCTCTTCTACAAGTATTTTCACGGCATCTGTTCCGACGAGCTACTTTCGCTGGTTACCAGACTGCATGAATTTAAGCGAGCTACTAGGCTGGCATCTCGGTTCCACCCTTTCACTGTCGAAACGGTTGAAAGTAACCGTCTCTCCTACTCAAGCATCTTCTTCTCTTGCACTTCCCGTCTGTGGAACTCCCTTCCTCTTGCTTGCTTCACTGATAACTATAATATTCAAAATATTCAAGCGTAATGTCAATCGACATCTTCTGATATCTTAATCACCATCCTTCTCTGTATCCTTTACGCCTCTTTACTCTTCTTCTCAATCCTCTGTAACCCCCTGCGTGCTAGTGGCACTCCCGCCTTGCTTGGGGTGAATTGCTTTAGAAAAATATTCTACAAGATCAG
>OZ038486.1:33959150-34004150 GCA_964036315.1 Acanthosepion esculentum | reverse complement strand
TCCTCATCCACATTATTCTTCCGACCGTGCTCATTCAGACTACCATTTGTTTCGTAGCTTACAGAATCATTTGGAAGAAACAGCTTTTGTAACACAGGAAGAGGTTAAAACTGACATTTGTGAGATCTTCGGATCAAAGCCAAAAGAATTTTACAGTAATGGAATTAGTAAGCTTGTTAATAGATGGAAGGAAGTCATAGATAATCAGGGAAATACATTGTTGATTGAATCTGTAATTAAATGTAACAATTGATCACTTGTTTTCTTTATTTAAAATTCGGACAGAACTTATGGGATGACCTGATATATATCAATCCTATAAATTTATATACATATATATATATACATATATATATATATATATATATATATATATATATATATATATATATATATATATATATATATATATATCGTTCCAATTAAAGTCTGCAACAGTGAGAAAGCCTAAAGATCTCTGTGGGAGGAGTGTATAAACTGCGTCATTCAAGGGAAGGAACCTCATTGAAAGTACAACCGTTCACTATGACTAGAAAAAATTCATGGCCACTCGTTGATTTTATGCATGGATTGATGGAAATTAAATAATTTCAACGAAAATTTAGATTGTCTTTAAATATATAAGGAACTTAGGTGCATGCAGTTTCAATTTTATAAAAATGTTCATCTTAAATGATATAAAATTAATCATTTTTCTCGTTTACCAGATAACAAACAGAATTTTTGCAAAGAAAAACTTTTTAAAACCCTGATAATTTTTTAGATAAAAATGTTTACACTTTTTTGCATTATATTTTGAAAAATATGGTTAACGGCTATCGATGTTTGAATTATTTCAAGAGAGTGAGAGAGATAAAAAGGCGTCGTCCAAAGATAACATTTGAGCGGGAAACTAACATTCACATTGCAGTGTTGATATCTATGCTTACACTACATATATCCATAAATGATGTATTTTCGATATTGAACATTCCCCCTATAAATAGACTACAGTTCAAAAGATTGAAGCTACCCCCAGAATTAGCATGGGATGAATTTGGCAGAATGGTGAAAAAAAATGGGAAAAAAAGGGCTCTTAGAGCCATGGAAAAAGAATGGAAACAAACTTATACTTTGAGAAAATTTTGCAACAATGCCAAAAATTTGTGCTGCAGTAATCAAGGTTAAAGGAGGATATTTTGACCGGAGCAAAATTTAATCATAAAATGCTTTTTTTCTTTCAGTCATAATAAAATTTCTAGTAAAAAATCATGTCCCACTTTTTTTTAGCCATGTATAATAATTTTCTCTTAATTAAAGTACAAAACAACTACTTTCTCGACCAATTTAAAAAATTATCAGGAGTTTCCCCAAAATTTTTAAATATGGTGTATATTAAATTTTAAACTAGATAGATAGATAGAATTTTTAATGAACGCATTGAAGTGTGAAACTGACAATCTGCATACACTATCGGTACGTATGTCTATAATATCTATCTATCTATCTATCTATCTATCTATCTATCGAAATCTCTTCATATTTATCTATTTCTCTTCATATCCATCTATCGATCTCTCTTCATATCTATCTCTCTACATATCTATCTATCTATCTATCTATCTATCTATCGAAAGATAGATAGATAGATTCATACCTATATGTCCATATATATGTGTGTGTGTGTGCGTATATAATCAATAAATATTAAATTTTTAACAGTATATATATATATATATATATATATATATATATATATATATATATATATATATATATATATATATATATATATACATATATATATATATATATATATATACACTTCATGCGGGCGTATTTATATCAGAGAATATAGGGGTATGCGTTCATTTATGCTACCATTAGACATTGTATGCAAGTCTGTCTATCAATCCATCTCTCCCTTTGAAGATAAAGTGACACATAAAATCAACTTCCGGTCCGTATTTTCCCGCTAAACACCACCTGGCTACAATAATAATCTCCCTACTGCCATCGCCTCGCTTTGCCTAGACAAAGAACATCCGATATTAATGTCCTTCGGTAAAGTTCTATTGAAAACATATATTTTTTCGGTCATGCGGTGTAAACAACGACGACGACGACAACGGTTGTGACGAAAGAGAGAAACATCAATTATTAACGACTAGCTGAAATGTCGGAATCAATACAAAGAGATTAGACTTCGACTAAAATTTCGCCTTTGCTCTCAAACAAAATACTCCGGCTGATCGTTTGCGGATATTCAATGTCAAAGACGAATCAGATCACATGAAATCAAGGCCAGACATCGCTTCCAATAAAAAGAAAGAGAAGGAGTTGACAGAAAGAAATTCGCGAAACAAAGAATTCTGAGAGGAGAATTTGAAAGACGAATATAGGAAAGAGGAAAAATGAAAAAGCAGAAAACAGACAGAGACAGAGAAAGGAACAGAAAGAAAAGAGGAAGAGATGTAAGACATGGAAATGTTGAAACAAAACGAGAAAAATCAGTGAAGAAAATAGAAAAGTTGATTTGAAGACAGAAAAGAGAAACCCAAGAAAATGACGAGTTTCTACCAGGTGTTTATTGCAACATCATCTAAATTATCAGACACCAGGTGTTGACATATTTTTAACACCAAACACCATAAATAAATATGCATAGAAGTTACTACATTTAACAATAATTACATACAGGGCCAAAAGTAGGCTTATAGTTTCCTGTTTTAGATACAACTTCGCTGAACTGTTCTCGCAGCAAGGTGGAGCATATCCCCATTATTCGTTGGCAGTAAGGGACTACCTTAACCAATTCTTTCCACAGCGTTGATTCGGAAGAAGGGGCAGCATCGAACGACCACCACGTTCACCTAATCTAACACCAATGGATGTCTTTTTTTGTGGGGGAGGGTTACTAAAGAACAAGGTTTATGAGAGAAATCCTCACAGTGTGGGCGAATTAAAAGAGTCGATATCAGAAGTATTTAGTGAAACTGATGCAAATCGAGATTTGTATCACCCTGTGTGTCATAATGTTCTGGAGAGGTTCGAGGAGTGTTGCCATGTTGAAGGAGGGCATTTTGAGGACTTACGAGATTAAACTCTGCTAAAAAGTGTAAGTAAAGCGTTAGACAAAGGTGTATAAACAGTTTTGAACAAATATGATTGTAACAAATAAATATAAATGTAATAAAATGTTTTTAATGTAAAGCGCGTACCTACTAAGTGTAAGCCTACTTTTGGTCCACCCTGTATTACTTCAATGCGTATATACTGACCGCCATTTTTTTTAGTGGGGATAAATAGACTGTGATTACGAAGATGACTGACAATCAACTACAAGCTGAGAAACAATCGGACTTGTTCCGAAAAGTTACCACTTCAATAAGTACAGTGTAACCCGGATATAAGAGACCCGGATATAAGAGAAATCCGGATATAAGAGAGATTTTCTCTATTAGAGCCTGTGTTAATGTACAGTGTAACCCGGTATAAGAGAAACCCGGATATAAGAGAGATTTTCTCTGGTCCCAAATTAGAGCCTGTGTTAATGTACAGTGTAACCCGGATATAAGAGACCCTGATATAAGAGAGACTTTATCTGGTCCCAAATTAGAGCTTGTGTTAATGTATATATAATATACCAAACCCGGATATAAGAGAAACCCGGATATAAGAGACTTCTCCGGTCCCGACAACTCTCTTATATCCGGGTTACACTGTAAATGCTAGGAGTTTTAACACTATGAAAAAGAAACCACTGTGTATATATATTTTAAATATAGTTTGAGATAAAGATAGAGCGTATGTAAATATAAAAAATATATAAGTGAACATTGAGGTCAGCAAACACCATTGTATGAAACAGACTATATATATAATCATCCACAGACTGTTTCGCGGCCACTGATTATAAAATCACCGATTTGGCATCAGTCAGAGATTCTACCCACAAGCTATCGTCGCACGGCAGAGTGAAAGGGAAATTTTAACGTTTTTATTATACGAAAGACGCCAGTGATTAGGAGAGCTCGATTTTAGTCGAAGAGCATTGCATTAGCAGCAGCAGCAGCCACTGTTTATAAAATCACCCCTTCCTCTCCGAGAGATCAATCGAATTATTTCGAGAGCATAAACATACATATATGTGTGTGTGTGTGTGTGTGTGTGTGTGTGTGTGTGTATGTGTGTGTGTGTGTGTGTCTTCTAGGCGCAACTGAGGAATGGGAGAGAATTGTCAGGCCAGGTACAGGGCAATAATTATATTAATCTACTCATGACTCAGTGCTTAGATTAAAAGCCGATTATAGAAGGTATATTTCTTATAATGTTCTCAAAAATGTTATAGCTACAAATTAATCCCATATTAAAAAATACATATGACACACATTGAGACGCAGAAACACGAACTAATCTTTCAATTCATACGATGGATGATGAATCTACTGACAAATATTAATGAAAAATTCTTAATTTAATTCTGACATCAAATTCCGATGTAATTAAAAAGAAATCTCTTAGACCAATATCACAGTCCAATGTACAGTTTGGGCACAAATTCCTTCTTAAAATTTCATATTTTTTATTATGACTCATACTAGTACTTTTTACAATAGAATAAAATTTATCATTTGTTTCAGTGTGCCTGGTAGTATCAGTATAAGAGGGAACCTCTCCAGATCTGCTAGAAAAATTCTCACGGAGATTCTATGATACTCCGAAGCTTGAAATTTTTTTAAATTATGCGAAAAAAAAAAGTATTTTTTCTACTGTAACTATTTTGTTACATTCAACAAAAGAAGGAAATCGTTTCAAGCCAGTTAAGTCGTTATGATTCAGATCAACTCAAAAGTTTTTAAAGTAAAGTCTTCTGAGTTTGACATTCCAATGTCTGTGATCAGAAAACTCTCGAAGCAACTTTTAGGAAGTAAACTAATTACTATTCGTTTGCATTCATATATACATTGCGTCTAGCATGAAACAGCCTGTCGCCTCTAAGTGTTGACTAGACAAGGTACTACGATTGAGCTTTTTATTTAATTTTTCTTGTGTTCGAACAAGAGCTTTCTTTACAGGACAAAGGGTGTGTAAGAACTGTCCAAATGTTTTATGTTTCCGAGCGCTTTCGGCTATACCTTTAGCCATTATTGCAAAGTTTTTAAGGATTTTTTATTTTTTTATTGTATTTCTTTATTTTAATTTTTTAATTTTTTTTTTACATAGTGTCCAGATGTGTTCCTTATTCATTCGAACATATTTTTTTATTTTATTTTATTGTATTTTATTGTATTTCTTTCTTTCTTTTTCTTTTACATAATGTCCAGATGTGTTCCTCATTCATTCGAACATATTTTTATTTTTTATTTTATTGTATTTTATTGTATTTCTTTCTTTATTTTTCTTTTACATAATGTCCAGATGTGTTCCTCATTCATTCGAACATATTTTTTTATTTTATTTTATTGTATTTCTTTCTTTATTTTTCTTTTACATAATGTCCAGATGTGTTCCTCATTCATTCGAACATATTTTTTATTGTATTTTATTGTATTTCTTTCTTTA
The DNA here is from genome assembly GCA_964036315.1 of Acanthosepion esculentum. Taxonomy (NCBI): domain Eukaryota; kingdom Metazoa; phylum Mollusca; class Cephalopoda; order Sepiida; family Sepiidae; genus Acanthosepion; species Acanthosepion esculentum. The sequence continues at coordinate 33,998,606 of OZ038486.1, read as the reverse complement.
TTTTTTTACATATTGTCCAGATGTGTTCCTCATTCATTCGAACATATTTTTTATTTTATTTTATTGTATTTTATTGTATTTCTTTCTTTATTTTTCTTTTACATAATGTCCAGATGTGTTCCTCATTCATTCGAACATATTTTTTTTATTTTATTTTATTGTATTTCTTTCTTTATTTTTCTTTTACATAATGTCCAGATGTGTTCCTCATTCATTCGAACATATTTTTTATTTTATTTTATTGTATTTTATTGTATTTCTTTCTTTATTTTTCTTTTACATAATGTCCAGATGTGTTCCTCATTCATTCGAACATATTTTATTTTTTTAAATTTTATTGTATTTCTTTCTTTATTTTTTTACATATTGTCCAGATGTGTTCCTCATTCATTCGAACATATTTTTTCTTTTATTTTATTGTATTTTATTGTATTTCTTTCTTTATTTTTCTTTTACATAATGTCCAGATGTGTTCCTCATTCATTCGAACATATTTTATTTTTTTGTATTTTATTGTATTTCTTTCTTTATTTTTTTACATATTGTCCAGATGTGTTCCTCATTCATTCGAACATATTTTTTATTTTATTTTATTGTATTTTATTGTATTTCTTTCTTTATTTTTCTTTTACATAATGTCCAGATGTGTTCCTCATTCATTCGAACATATTTTTTATTGTATTTTATTGTATTTCTTTCTTTATTTTTTTACATATTGTCCAGATGTGTTCCTCATTCATTCGAACATATTTTTTTTATTTTATTTTATTGTATTTCTTTCTTTATTTTTCTTTTACATAATGTCCAGATGTGTTCCTCATTCATTCGAACATATTTTTTATTGTATTTTATTGTATTTCTTTCTTTATTTTTTTACATATTGTCCAGATGTGTTCCTCATTCATTCGAACATATTTTTTTATTTTATTTTATTGTCTTTTATTGTATTTTATTGTATTTCTTTCTTTATTTTTTTACATAATGTCCAGATGTGTTCCTCATTCATTCGAACAAAGCGATAGCAACGTCTTGGCTGAAAATGGAAAACAATATAAAAGAAATTGTTCATGGAATTGTATACTATCTTAATTTTAATTTTACTCGGTGGCAGAAACGATAACGACTTTTCGTCTAGCGTTAGTTCAAGTTCATGTACGGGATAGGATGCCAATCTCTAACAAAACCGCTTGTCTCATTTTTATGCTCTTGTTCAAAACTCAATGTAGAGGTTTACTGAATGAAGTTGTTGTAAAGGCGAAAATAAAGAAATGCGTGGAATGAGGATATGTAGGATCATTCTAGGACAATTGCGACTGGATATTTGCGTACCAGACAATTGCGTCTCTGGACATTTGCGTACCGGACAATTGCGTACCAGACAATTGCGTCTCTGGACATTTGCGTAACGGACAATTGCGTACCAGACAATTGCGTCTCTGGACATTTGCGTACCGGACAATTGCGTACCAGACAATTGCGTCTCTGGACATTTGCGTACCGGACAATTGCGTACCAGACAATTGCGTCTCTGGACATTTGCGTACCGGACAATTGCGTACCAGACAATTGCGTCTCTGGACATTTGCGTACCGGACAATTGCGTACCAGACAATTGCGTCTCTGGACATTTGCGTAACGGACAATTGCGTACCAGACAATTGCGTCTCTGGACATTTGCGTACCGGACAATTGCGTACCAGACAATTGCGTCTCTGGACATTTGCGTAACGGACAATTGCGTACCAGACAATTGCGTCTCTGGACATTTGCGTACCGGACAATTGCGTACCAGACAATTGCGTCTCTGGACATTTGCGTACCGGACAATTGCGTACCAGACAATTGCGTCTCTGGACATTTGCGTACCGGACAATTGCGTACCAGACAATTGCGTCTCTGGACATTTGCGTACCGGACAATTGCGTACCAGACAATTGCGTCTCTGGACATTTGCGTACCGGACAATTGCGTACCAGACAATTGCGTCTCTGGACATTTGCGTACCGGACAATTGCGTACCAGACAATTGCGTCTCTGGACATTTGCGTAACGGACAATTGCGTACCAGACAATTGCGTCTCTGGACATTTGCGTACCGGACAATTGCGTACCAGACAATTGCGTCTCTGGACATTTGCGTACCGGACAATTGCGTACCAGACAATTGCGTCTCTGGACATTTGCGTAACGGACAATTGCGTACCAGACAATTGCGTCTCTGGACATTTGCGTACCGGACAATTGCGTACCAGACAATTGCGTCTCTGGACATTTGCGTAACGGACAATTGCGTACCAGACAATTGCGTCTCTGGACATTTGCGTACCGGACAATTGCGTACCAGACAATTGCATCTCTGGACATTTGCGTACCAGACAATTGCGTACCAGACAATTGCGTCTCTGGAAATTTATTTCCCTAGACAAATGCCTCCCTGGATAATTGCGTACCTCTGATAATTTTTTGACGCTTTTAAAGGCAATTGCCATAAATTTTGATAAAAGCGTAGATCGTAATAATAAATTCTTAAAAAAGGAATAAAAGGAATAAAACATAAAAAATTAAAAGTTTATTTTTGTTTAAAATGCAATGACAGATTAACAGTGTTGCAAGATCGCTCTACACATCGCCAGTATGTATTTTGTTTCATTGCCGTTTTTCTTATGAGTGTGGCAGCTGTAATTTTCCTCTTCCACAAATATTTTTCACAAGTGTTTGATTTTCGGAACTTAGCTATGTGTTCCAAATAAAAATATAATCTATAAAATCCAGAATCTATTAGATGTTTGTGGTACTCACAACTGAAACTGCTAGCTTAATTTTCTCTTGCTTTGAAAAATAAATTGTTCTCCATTTTTTTTTATTTATGGTAACTACCTTTCTGCTAGGTTAGAGTAATTAAAGGTATTGGTGCGAAAATTTCTATATTAAACAACCCTTTTAAAAAAATGGTAACTTCAAAAAATTATAAGAGGTACGCAATTATCCAGGGACGCATTTGTCTAGAGACGCAAAAAGTCCAGGGACGCAATTGTCTGGTACACAATTGTCCAGTACACAACTGTCCGTCTACCATGTAGGATAGATAACGGTTGACCATAGACTTGAAGGTGTTTTGATTGTAGTGATAGGAGAAGCATCTTCACGGAGTTTGTTCCACAAAGTGACAGCTCTGGGGGAAAATGGAACTTCTTCCTTACCAAAAGAATATGAAGTGAATGAGAAAGTGTTGACATCGTGTACATGACATGGTGGGTCTTAGCTGTGAAGATCTGAACTGGTGGTAATTATGAGTTCAACTTGAAACTCTGCGTGAACTTGAGTCCCAATAGACATTCAAGGCAAGGATCCCCATTGAGCCCCAGTCAACGGCTCATCAGGACTGGAGTCAATTTAACGTCTGCTCAGTGATGATGAAAGGTTACTAGTTTGTTTTTTGTTGTTGTTTTTTGGTGGGGGGATTGAATGATATAAGCCGGTCTTTTAACCATTAAGCCGTGAGAGCTAGATCAGCGGAGAAATCAGTTGCCATGAGAGAATGGTACTACTTCTTGCTCTCTCTTCTGTCATTAGCACATTCATTGCACTCATAACACTTACTCTACTCAAGTTTTACATGCATCAAATAATTTACCGCATTTAACAATATAAAAAAACCCAGACCGGCGTATTAGACGAATCCCCATTTCGAAAGGGCATATTCCGTAACAAGTATTTCGTGTACTTCAGCATGTAATACTTAAAGCTATTTGTACATTTCAGAAGTAACGATAGACAAAAACACTCTTCTTTTTCTGTACCATGTCCTTTCAGGACGTAGGCGATCATGGTTCTCCACCTCCCTCTATCCCATGCAGCTCTCAACAAGTTCTTCCCCTCTACTACCTCCCCCAGACCACGTACTGTTAACCACTTGCTTAAACCCGCTAGGTATATCATGCGTCGTTTTCCCTTGTCTCTCTTTCCCTCTATTCGACCCGTGAGTATCAGATTCTCCAGGCCCTACTTCATCATTACATATCCCAGAAACTTCAGCTGCCTCTTCCTGATGTAAAGTATATTACTGTATGTAAAAAACAAGTTATCAGTACAGCATATCAGACAGCAAGAAATAAGAATAGTGATAATGTCCTACATGGTTACAGTAATAGAACACTGCAAGAGAAAACAAAGCTAGCGCAAAGAAAAATAATATTTAGGATGAGTAATACTGTGTTGCGCCAAGTTTACAGGAATGGAGAATGTTTGTCTTGAAAGTTGGTATTCGAATTTATAAGTTTTTGCGGGGTGGGAAGTAAAGCTGATATTTTGTAAAACTAGGGAACTCCCTCTGCAGTTGGACATAACCCAAAACTGACATTACCAATATTTCTTTTCTGTCATGTCTCTTCCTACTGTAGTTTCCAACTGGTTAACGAGAGCGTATTCAGGTGTATTTAGATATGGATCAGCTGGAACCGACCAACATCGACCGTACTTTATTACGATAATTCCTTTTTACAGTATGGATAGTTATAATAAGAATAATCATATTATAATTCCACTTCTTATGTTTTTCTACACCTTCCATAGTCACCAGACTTAACACCTACAGCTTTTTATTTGTTTTGAACCCATAGTTACAAATGAAGGTGAATAGATTTTTGATAAATAATATATAAATTCACCTTATATTTATTTGACATAATTTCTAAGGAAAAGTAATTACTATCCGAACACCTTAATACCTATTGTGTAAAATAAATGTTAGTTTTTTATCATTAGTTTTACTAATATATTTATGTGTCTTCGTATGTGTGCGCTTGGGCGAAATAGAGGGTTACTAATCTCGAGTTAATCTAGCACAAAGAAAAATAATATTTAGGATGAGTAAGATTGTGTTGCGCCAAGTTTACAAGAATGGAGAATGTTTATGTTGAATGTCGGTATTCGAATTTATGAGTTTTTTTGTGGGATGGTGGGAGGGGGTACTTGAACTTTAACCTCTGGAGCTGGTGAGAATGAACGCTACTGTTTTATTCACAACAGAGACCGTGGGAGAGGGCGAGTGAGATGGAGGAAGAGAGAAGCTAAATCAATATAAATATAATCTTACAACTGCATCTACATATATATGTATTATTTCATTCAGCCAGAAGCGTCCAAGTTTCTTCTTGCACACTGCTGACTTTGAGCAGGAATTATCTCGAAGAAACCAATTACTTTGATTTCTTTTAAATTATAGAATATCGGAAAGACAGAAATTGAATTTTTTTTCAATGTTAATTTCCATGTAACTGAAATATAAATACTTCTTGTCAGCCAAGCTTAAATAAATGGCCTTCCTTCGTAATGGCATACGGAATCTTTTTGAAGTAAGATTCGTTTAGAAAGAACGAAATAAGAGTTGAAACGAAAAAAAAGATAGAAAAATGATGTGAAATATAAATTTAAAAATTAACGCGTAAAAGAAAGACGGTAGGTAAATAACTATATATGAACAGAAGAAGGAAAGAAAGAAGGAAAAAAGAACACAAGGAAAAAAGATGGAAAGAAACAAAAAAGAAAGAAAAGATTTATATTCGAACAACAAAAAACGAAAGAAAGAAAGAAGTGAGCTAAAGATTTATATAAGAAAGAAAGATGGACGATAGCTAAATAATTATGTACGAACAGAAAAAGTAAAAAGAAAAAATCAGAAAGAAAGAAAAAAGAAAAAGAAGAAAGAAAAAGACTTATATTCGAACAAAAAGAAAGAACGAAAGAAAGAAAGAACGAAGGAAAGAAAGAACGAAGGAAAGAAAGAACGAAAGAACGAAAGAAGTGTGCTAAAGATTTATAAAAGAAAGAAAGAAAGATATCAGTGAAGCAAATGATTTAGAAAGGAGAATCCGAGAAATATACACTAGAGAGATTGTCATGGTCCGCATAAAATATTTGTATATCGGGCAGTTATTTTATCGGGCGTCTCGCTGTTTGTTTAATGTTTGCTTAATGAGGCTCGTTACTATGAATTTTACGAGCTTTAACATAAAAATCATATATTTTTTTACATAATTATACCGTAGGTGTTTGCATTTGCTAGTGATCTCTTGTAATAAAAAGCTGTAAACATTTCCTGGGTTGCTAATGGTTAAACCTGCACATAGAGACTTGATATATATATATATATATATATATATATATATATATATATATATATATATATATATATATATATATATATATATATATATATATATTGGATAAATTGCATATTTGTATATCATACAAACATTCGCACACGTGCAGCATCTCCCTATCTTATTCATACTGTCCTTCTTTCAGACACACACACGCCCTGTCGACTCGTCTTATAATAAACTGGCTGTATCCCCTGTAGAGGTATACTTCACCTACCTCTCCCAAAAATTGGCCACCTACTGAGTTGATGTTTGCAGACACGGGTATACGCTCGATCAATGTTTGTCTTTTGACACTAGTGTAAACTCGACTTATGTCTATTTTTGTAAACACAACCTCTGTTTACCAATCAGTGAATTCATTTTGATTGTTGTCCTATAAAACTTATATTCAACATTAAATAAGCAAGGATCGATATATCGTTAAATTAAACAAGCAGCACACATGCCTATATTCACATATATCCAACACGCACGGGTGGACACACACACATATGCAAAATATCTCTTACCTTGTCAGTCATAAACATTACAAACGCTCTTGGATCTGGTACCAGGACCTTAACAGTATGTCCTTTAACTACTGCAGCAAGTTACGTAGCGAGGGTTCTACATATAGAACTTGCTAGTCCAATACATTCTATTAATGCGCAGTCGGATTGAGTTATAGAGAGTTTAGTAGCCAGATACAATGAAGTCTTTTTCATGTTCCTGAAAACATTCCTGTAAAGCACGTGCAGTGTGGTAATCTCTGATTAAAATATGCCACTGCCATCATAAAATACTTTTTTTATGAAGAAATGTATCTGGTCAACAGTGATATTCAGGTATTGTTGTTCACTAGAAATTACATGCGATTGGACCAAGTACTCTTGAGCAGAATGTTGCCCGAAACATTACATTGTCTCCACCTAATTTTTTTTCAATTGTTTATTCCTACAATCCACAAGCGAGATTTATCAGACCAGGTGAAACTCTTCTGTTGGTTTGTATTTGGCGCGAAACCTACCCATTCGTTTGTATTTGGCGGGAAACCTCCATATTCTTTTGTATTTGGCGCGAAACCTTCCCATTCGTTTTTATTTGGCACAAAACCTTCCCATTTATTTCTCGCATAGCTAAATTTTAAAAATAAATGCTTACCACACAAACTATTAAACTAACTTATATTTTAATTAATTTTATGAACTTTTCTCGTCATTCTGCTATTTTCACTTTGTTATTCTGATTGCAATAACATTTGTTAGTTTTACAGCTATTTCCTTTTGTTTTTAACTCTTAATACTAAATAATTAATGCAAAATCCCCGTTTGTTTAAATTTATATGAGCATCATTTTCTATAAGGTACTACACATAAGTACGTGATGAAGCATAAAATCTGTTTTATTGTCTAAGATTGCAGGCGCTATTAACGATTTTGAGCAAGGCATGATCCCAATTAACCTAATAAGGTGACTCTTCCAAATAGCAATATCAGTTCACGTTTTCAATCACCTTGAGTGATTCTGAACCAGTTTTTAGAAAGATACAAAAGCCCTTTTTGTTAACAATTCTATCAAAAATATTTTCCATACATGTAGCATTGATCGAATCAAATCGTGAAATGAACGTTATCCTGAACAGCCAATTTTCTGGATCCTTTTGTACTAATGCAGCTGTCCCCTTGGTCCTACTTTGTTTTTAATTTTCATTAATGACCATCCCGATGGCCTCAGCTCTCAACTTGGTATCTTTGCCGATGACACAACCATTTAATTCTGTTTCGATAGTAAGACTGATCAGTTCCATAAGGTCAAATTGGCGGCTGATGTCAAAAACCACGTTCAGTCTGTTCTTAACTCGGGCAAAGGATGAAGTTAATTTTAACGCCCCCAAAACTAAACTGTTCTCTATTAATCATCTGAGAGTCCCCTTTCTGCCTTCCATTAGCATGGCTGATGCTAACTCCCAGGAAAGGTTACGACTTCTCGGACTAATGTTCTTGGCTGACATGAAGTGAAAAAACAATGTTAAAACCATTGCTAGGTCAGCTACTAAAAAAGCCGGTTCATTGTATCGTGCTAGACATTTTTTCTCTCTCTAGAAGCTATCTTACATAACTATGTCTATCATTCGCCCATGCTTAGAATATTGCTGTCACATATGGTCCGGTGCTCCTGCTATATATCTAGCGCTCATTGATAAAATCCGAAGAAGAATCTGCAATATTATTGGTCTTGATCTGGCGTCTTGGCTTAAGTCACTTTTCTGCCGCCTTAAATTTGCCATCCTGTGCTTTTTCTATAAATATTTTCATGGTAATTGTTCAGATGAGATCTTCGTTACGGTACCTAGACTTTATGAATTTAAACGCAGTACTAAACTGGCGGAGAGGTCTCATCAATCCACAGTTGAAGTGGCTACATGTAACCGTAAGTTCGATGCTAATATTTTCTTTTCTCGCTCGTAGAACTCTCTTCCGGTTCCATGATTTCCAGTCAACTTTAATTTGCAAAAATGTAAATGCAATGTCAATGGCTATATGCTTTTCTCCTGATTACTCTTCTATCGTTCTCCTTCGTTAGCAATGTATTTGTTTTCTAATATTTACACACCCAGTAACCCTTGTGTCTTAGTGACGTTACTCCCCTGCTTGCGGTGGTCAGACACATCAAAAAATGACAAAGTGTCTGCTTTGTAATTTTGATTTCAGTAAAAGTAGTTTCTTGCTTAATGTTCCTGTTTTTAAGTCTCAAAACCAACCAAATAGAAGCAAAATGCCGGTCTGTTCCTTTAATCATGACGGATACGGGTGGGGTAATGGTTATCGGTACCAAGGGAATTAGTGAATCTATTTCTTCTCCCCCGGCTATGAGCTAAGCAGCAGGGTAAATAGAACTCTCTAGCCTTGAGCAGCACTTAGTTTCGGAGAATGACAACTCTGAATTCTAAATCGCGGAGAAGGTCATAGAAAAACACTCCACTTTATTTACCAAGAAGCCGAGCCACCAGATCAGAGCCAATAATATTGCTGATTCTTCATTAGATGTTATCAAGGATCTCTGCAGGGGATACAGGGCCATATATGACAGTAATATTGTAAAGAGTCTTTCAACTTTATATCAACTGAGAAAGTTAGCCTGAGAAGGTTCAATGCGTCAGTTTCCTGGAAGTTAGCATCAGCCATGCTGCTGGAAGGCAGAGAGGGTTATCTGAGATGATTAATGGAGAGAAGGTTAGTTTTGCAGGTGTTAAAATTGACACGCTATCTTTTGCCCCAGATAATGATGGCCTTGGGGTCGTTTTGTACATCAGCTGTCATTTTAAACTTGTTGGACTGGTCAGTCTTACTACTGAGGCAGGAGTAAATGGTAGGTTGCCAGCATAGATAAGTTGAGCGCTGATGTCACCAGAAATATCATTAGCAATCAACCCAAACTATACTCGTTAACCATTACCCAACGCCGTAGCGCCCGCCAGGTTTAAGGCTATTTTTAGCATGTGAGTCTCGCAAAGAATTTGATGTTAAGTTCATTTGAAGGCTAAGATGATTTTAGTGAATAAATGTTACGAAACACCTCAACATGTGTTACGATTAACGGGGCCAGTCTGGTGATGAGTTTGATTCTCATTCAATGTTCTAATCAAAATTTCGACATTAAATAAACCAAGCAAGTGTTGACATTTTAGAATCAACCAACCCAGACTGTTATGAACACCTGATGTTGAGTAAAAGTAGTTTCTTGCTTCATGTTCCTGTTTTTAAGTCTCAAAACCAACCAAATAGAAGCAAAATGCCGGTCTGTTCCTCTAATCATGACGAATACGGGTGGGGTAATGGTTATCGGTACCAAGGGAATTAGTGACTCTATTTCTTCTCCCCCAGCTATGGGCTAAGCAGCAAGGTAAACAGAACTTTCTAACCTTGAGCAGCACTAAGTCTCGGAGAATGACAACTCTGAATTCAAAATCGCGGAGAAGGTAATAGAAAAACACTCCACTTTATTTACCAAGAAGTCATGATAAGTCATGCATAATAAAGGAAAAGAAAATTGTGGACACACATGATTGCCTGTGTCCTGAAGAGACATAGTATTTTGAAAAAAAATCTCCAACCTGACAACAGGTAAAAATTTCTAAATAAACGCATGATAACGAATTATTATTATAGATTTAATCCGTTGACTTCATTGTCTTCAGTAAGGTTTGAACGTAAATTCGCTATAGGCAACATCGCTGCCATCATATTTGGTCCCCTACTTTTTATTTGCTTTTATATTTTGGCTTTTCTGAAAAGTTGAAACTGATAGGGGGAGATTAACATCGGCTTTTTAAACGATGTAATCCGACAATTGTGAACAAGTTGGTTAATAAGCTTATCAGCTCAATTCGAGATTTAAGCCTCGAGCAATCTTCTCTTTAGTATGAAAAAGTTCTGTACATAATACGGTTTGATAAAAGAATGGAAACGGAAGGATTAGACCTGGTTGGCTCAAGCCGACATGCATTGAACTACGAAACACTACGATGAGTCGCAATTACCTGGTACGAAAGCGTTCGAAAAGATAAAAAAGTTCGATGTGATCTCAACGTATAACCGGATCAATGACGGAGAATATAATACCGATGTCACCAGGGTACAGTTTTCTCAAAGGACCAGATATTCTGTCCTTATTTTTGTCACCTCGTTTCGTTCTGCTTGTTGGCATTATATTTTTGTTTTTAAAATAATGTGCGTTTATTCAAAAAATTGTTCGCACAAGGGTTCTCAGTCTTCTTATCGCTTCTTAACGCAAGATTTCAATCGATAGATTCTTCAGACTTTCATTGAAAGTGATGAAGCCGTTTCTTCCCAAATAGTACATACTAGTTTTATTTTACGCGAAAATAAATCACTAAGTACACCGAGTAAGCTACTTGACGACTTTAAGCAAATGAATGGGTACACACAGCAATAGTAAAGAAGCAAAAATTACTTAAGCACTAAAAAAAGGAAGTTTTGGGGAGTCATGATCAGTTAGTTTAATGTGTTTTTCTTTTTACTCATAATTCAGCGCAGTTTTGATATGATTATCACATTTGAAGAGCCAAAATAAAGAAGTGTACCGAATTTATATTTTTAGTCTATCTTACCTTTTAACAAAAAACACAATCTTAATTTTTTCAGAGACGTAAAATTTTCTGAACTGCTTAAATGACCGTTAGATAAAACTGATTAAATTCTGTTCTCTAGATTTCGAGGATGCGAATAGGTTTTAGCAATTTGTTTTTAGAAAAGAACCTTTCATAAAGGATCTAATGTATAACCATTAAGACACAACTCTCAAATTATAAATAATGGTTGTTTTTGTTTGCTTTATGGAGTATAAAAAAAATTATATAAATAACGTCTTCACTGAATCAACTATATTTGCTCTACTTTCGTTCTTTATGCGTCGCGGTTTTGCGAGTGTCCGCGCGCATGCGCGAGTGTGTGTGTGCTGATTGATTGGTTTTCTACGACTTAACAATCTTTTCCAGGTTATTTAAAGCTAGAAAATATTTTGGTGTTGATGGGAGAGATACTAATAATTTAATAATAAAAGTTTTACTAATTAACCGATAACTGGGAGAGAAGATGGAGATTCATACTTTTCCCAAGGATATTTGCGCGTAAGTGAATATAACGAACCCAACTGGAATTGGAACACAGCTCGCTGATTAACAATTCCGAGCTATTATTCATTACACCATCCGCATATCCAAGATTACAGAACCTGGTATTCCAAAGCAGTCACTCTTCTAGGTACTGACCAAGCTAGACGTTGCTTAACTTCGGTGATAGATAGATAGATAGATAGATAGATAGATAGATAGATAGATAGATATGATAATCTGTCTATATTACTGAGATGGTATTATGTACACTATTTACATTATTCGGACTATTGTCCTCTCTTTGTCGCCATATTTACACATGGTACAGTGGATAAAGGTGTTGGTTAGATCCAGTGACAGGACCCAAAGAGTGTGAGTTCAATACCCGGTTAAGGCAGTGGAGAACTTGGAGAGGGGAATTAACAGGAGATAACTGACATCCATTAAACATGGCACGTGGAACTAGAACAGTCTATCCCAGTGAGCCAAATAAAGGGTTCAGTTCGACAGTCCAACCACCTGAAGAAGGCCGGAATGTACAACGGCCGAAACGTTGTAATAAATGTAGCGACAAAGATGAGGACAATAGTCCGAATAATGTAAATAGTGTAGATATGGTAATATTAGCTGTTTTCTTATAAGCAAACATTCGGCATTCATTGGCCGAGCAGCCAGTACTACCGTTGATTGAAATTTATAAAAACTTCCTCTTAAAACAATTATTCAGGAAAATAGCTTTCTCAAGTCCAGTAGCTGTTATCGCTCTTTCCAGTAATGATGGGGAGTTTCTTGCTATTTTTTATTTGAAGTGTGGTTTGCCAATATCTTGATTATGTCACTATTTTCTCCTTGATTCACATGTGCTATCCATTTTAGTTGTTGCTGCAGTTGGTAGTCTTCAAGTTATGTGGTTTCTGTTATGTGGTACAATTTTTGTTTGTGATTGTGTAGCGCCAGTCCACAAGGTTCATTCGCTTGAAACTATTTTAACCATAGATCTGAGAAACCGGTTGTATACAATATGACATCCATATGAAAGTCTCGTTCTGATGAGGCTATTTAAGAACATGACTCTAGTTTTGAGGTTAATATATAGGTCTCTGTATTCGGCTCTTCAAAAAGTGTGGTTGGTTCTCCACAAAACCTTCACCCCTATAATCAAATCATATGTGCAGATTGTCTGCTTTTCGGTTCCTAGGAACTGCGGTGCCTGGCCCTTATAGGTTGTAAAAAGTGTCTCCGGCCAGCCTGCGTCGATCAACGTCGAGTGAGTCCATGATATATATGTATTGCATGCTTAGGTAGCAATCCTTCGCTTTAATATATTTTATTAAATTAAATGAACAAGGAATTCTGCTAAAGCTTTTAGTGAGTTTCTTTTGATATCGAATGAATCGTTTGATGTTAGGTGGAAATTTGCAATCGCGATTTGAGAGTTTTGTTGGTAACTGTATGGAGTTTAATATGAACGTGATTAACACAATCTTAAGTTCAAACGCGCATTATGTTCAAATATGGTCAGGGTTTCAGAAATGGAACATCCCCCATCCATTGGACATCCACTATCATGCTTCTGATAATTTATATTATTATTCACAATGGCTCACCAGTTGTCTGAGTACAACCGATACAGGTTTAGTTATTTATATGACGTCATGGTATGATGGCACCAACTACCATCATACTATAGTATGACATTTGGCACAACTTACATGAATAAATATTTTCTAAAATATGAGTTTTATTAAACAAAATCATTATTTGTTATTGCAATATTGAAACAGGCAATTTCACAATTACCTTTACATAGTGCTATCCCATGGCTAGCAAGCTATGTATGTACATATTTTTCAAGCTATGTATGTACATATTTTTAAGATAACGAACAAACAGGAAACGTTTATCAATTATTATTTGTTTTTTAACTTATCATTCTCTTAGATTTCGATCCATATTTGATCTGTATTTGATCCCAACTCATATTTTATTGAATATAAAAGACAATGAATGGCTGTTATACCTTTTTGTGAGTTCCCCTAGTGTTTGAAGTCAGGTGGAAACTGACCAAAATAATGCATTATAAAAGTTATTTCTCGCATAGCTAAATTTTTAAAATAAATGCTTACCACACAAACTATTAAACTAACTTATATTTTAATTAATTTTATGAACTTTTCTCGTCATTCTGCTATTTTCACTTTGTTATTCTGATTGCAATAACATTTGTTAGTTTTACAGCTATTTCCTTTTGTTTTTAACTCTTAATACTAAATAATTAATGCAAAAAAAATTTATATGAGCATCATTTTCTATAAGGTACTACATATAAGTATGTGAGGAAGACTCACAGCCTTGTCCGTTCGATTTAATAATAATAATAATAATTATTATTATTATTATTATTATTATTATTATTATTATTATTATTATAGATGTTGCAGCCGACAAAAACACATCTGTGAAAATGCTTGTGAAACTAAGTAAATACAAGGACGCCGTGATAGAAATCATAAGGACGTGTCATCTGAAGACATAACCTGTTGTTATTGGTACTTTTGGAAAATGTGAGCACTGCCAAAAATACTACTCATGTGTACTTCTCGCATCTTGAGTAGATTCCTCTCCAGACAGTGACCAAAATTACACTATATTTTTCTCATTTGATTGCAATTTCTAAAACAATAATCTTGTTTTTTTTTTTAAATCAGTGCTTGAGACACAGAGTGAATTCATAATGCATAAAGCAAATAATAATAATAACAATAATCATAATAATAATTACATATATATATATATATATATTATATATATATATATATATATATATGTATGTAATTATTATTATGATTATTGTTATTATATATATATATATATATATATATAAAGAAAAAAAGAGTGAGTGTGTGTGTGAGAGAGAGAGAGAGAGAGAGAGTAGAAAATAACAGCTTCTGTTTCATTACGTTGCGGTACGTCCTCATAGATAGATGTTGGTGGTATGGCTGTAGAGGTTTAACCCTCTCGCTAATTGTTATGGGAACTTACCTATAACGACATAATTAACTCTTCCTGACACTATAAATACTGCACCTCTCAAGAGAGACGTGAACGAGTCGAGACGGAATCGAGTCGAGCCAATAGTAGTTCACTCCAAACCAGACTGACAGTCATACCAGCACCTTCAACATCTTGTATTATTATTCTGTTTAATATATCTTTGTTATTTCTACTCCTGTGTTCGTGTTGTTCTTCCTTGGTCCTAACCTTGGACCATAACAGTGGCGACGAGGATATTGGACCATAACAGTGGCGACGAGGATATTGAAGAAACGAAGTTCTCCGCGGAGATTCTAGAATATTGAAGAAACGAAGTTCTACGCGGAGATTCTAGGATATTGATTAAACGAAGTTCTACACGCAGATTCGAGGATATTGAAAAAACAAGTTCTGCGCGGAATTTCAAAAACAAAAATCTTTTTTGCTATTGGTCGTCCATATCAGAGGCGACGGGGGTATTGAGAAAAGAAAACAAGTTGTACGCGAGAAGAAAAAAAGATTAAAAAAAAAAGAATTTTTTTGGACACCAACCTTAAAAGTGGTAATGAAGACACAAATTGAATTCTACGAAGGAAAAATTTTTCGTACTAATATTCCAGCGCAACAAGGGACAAAGACCTGAAGAAAAACAGTTACACAAAATTACGGTGTAAACATTGAAGACTTTAAGGCAACCATATTGGAACTAATGAAAATGCAATTCGAGCGCCAACAAAGAAAATGAGGAAAGACAGACTAGGCTCGAACAAAAAAACGAAGAGAAGCAACTTGAATTACAAGAATTACTACTACGGGCAGTAACAAATAAAGTGCAAAATTCCGGAAATGAAGCGACATTTTCGCAAATGCTATATGGAGCTCTATCAAAGGCTTCACTTATGCACCGGACGAAGACAAAACCTTCGCGGCTTACTTCAGAAGATATGAAGATTCATATGAGTTTGATTGCGGGAATTGGTCAGACGCGAAAAAAGTACGTCTAATACTGAGGAAACTAGGGTCCTACCGAGGAAAAGGAATGAGTTGACTTTCAAGGAAGCCGTGAAACTTTTAACGGAATTATTTAGTCCGAACACTTCACTAGTCCACAAAAGGTGGAAATGTTTAAATCTAACAAAAAAGGATAGCGAAGACTATATAACATTCGCTTCCATAGTAAACAAACATTGTGATGACTTTACGTTATCTGAACTCAGCCCGGACAATTTTAAATGTTTGATATTCGTCCAAGGCCTGGTTTCGACTAAAGATGCGGAGATCAGAAGGAGAATTCTAACAAAACTTGAGAGTGAACCAGAATTGACACTACAAAAATTGGTTGAAGACTGTCAGAGATGTATAAACGTAAAAAAGGACTCGAAACATATCGAAGAGTCTGGCGTCGCGCACATACGAAAAGTACAATGACAAACACGTTTTTCTCCCTCCTCAAAAACAAACCAAACAAATTATTCTACTACAAAAAGTCAAATGAAATTTCAGAAGAAACTTCCACTCAGTCCATGCTATCGCTGTGGGACTTTGCATTGGTACAAAGATTGTCCATACCTATATAAGATTTGTCTGTCGTGCAATAAAGTGGGACATAAAAGTTCTCACTGTAGAAAGAAAGCAAAAGCCGAGTAAGAGTCACTAGAACTGACCAAGCGGACGGGATAAATATACGAAAATACGTACAAGTAGAAATGTTAAACAAAAAAATCAAACTACAATTAGATTCCGGATCAGATTTAACCATTATTAACTTACAGACGTGGAAGAAATTAAACAAACCGACCATGTTGAGAACCGATAAACTAGCCAGGTCGGTAACAGGAGGAAAAATCCAATTCGAGGAGCAAATTATCACAAATATGATATTCAACGGAATGACCAAAAAATTAAAAATGTATGTTCTAAAAAATACGGAAAATTTATTTGGAACTGACTGGATGCAGAAATTTGACCTCTGGGATTTACCGATAAATACGTCCTGCCAAAAAGTGAAAAGTTTATTGACCGAGGCAGAGAAATTAAAGGAAAAATGAAAGAGTTTCCCCGACATATTTTCAGCCGGTCTCGGGAGGTGTAAAAAATGGCGGCCAAACTCGAACTAAAAGAAAATGTACAATCCATTTTCAAGAAGAATAGAAATGTACCTTTCGCATCATTAGAAAAAAATAGACGAAGAGTTGGTTAGACTCGTGAAAACCGGTATATTGACAAAGGTTGAATATAGTCAATGGGCCGCACCTACGGTTTACGTCAAAAAGAAATCGGGTGAGATACGAGTATGCGCTGATTTCTCGACGGGATTGGATGCAGCGATTAAGGATTATCACTATCCTTCTCCTAGTCCAGAGGGAGTTTTCACAAAATTGAACGGAAGAAAATTTTTTCTCAATGATAGACTTGTGCGAAGCATACCTACAAGTACCAGTAGATGAGGAAAGATCGAGGTTGTTGTGCATAAACACACATAAAGGGTTATATAAGTACCAGAGATTACCATTCGGGATCAAGGTCGCGCCGGCGATATTTCAGCAAATAATGAACACTATGCTAGGCGGACTGGATTTCACGATCGCATACCTTGATGACATTCTGATAAATAGCAAAAATATTGAACAACATTGGGAACACGTTCAAGAGGTTTTCAGGCGGATACAAAACTACAGTTTTAAGGTAAAGGAAAATAAATGTGACTTCTTTATGAAGGACATAAAATATCTGGGCCATATTATTGACGAAGAAGGAAGAAGACCAGACCCAGAAAGGTCCACGGCAATAAAAAAATACCGGCTCCAAAAATCGTAGCCGAATTACAAATCTTCTTGGGCTTAGTAAATTACTATCAAGAATTTATTCCTAACATGCACAAATTACGCGCACCCCTAAACGAACTGTTGAAGAAGGAAAAAGTTTGGGAATGGTCAGATGTATGTCAGAAAACTTTCGACAAAATCATTAAGACTCTAACAGCAGATTTATTTTTAGCGCATTATGACCCAAAATTGGAAATAATAGTCGCGAGTGCCTATGGTGTTGGGGCATGTATACTTCATAAAATGCCGGATGAGACACTAAAACCCATCGCGCATGCGTCAAGAACGTTGCTACCAGCCGAACAAAATTACTCGCAAATCTGAAAATAAGTCCTGGGGGTTATTTTTGCGGTTACGAGATTCCACAGATATATTTACGATAGATTTTTCACCTTACAGACGGACCACAAGCCGTTATTGACAATATTTGGATCAAAGAAAGGTCTACTTGTCTACACTGCTAATAGATTGCTAAGATGGGGTACTATTTTATTGAACTATAACTTTAAATTGGAGTATCTTCCATCAAACAAAATCGGACATGCAGATGGTCTTTCGAGATTAATACCAAAGAAAACGGAGCCATTGGAATATTCCATAGTTGCAGCTTTACGATATGAGGAAGATATTAGAACATCATTATGTAGCACAATTCGAAACCTCCCCGTCACATTACAGGAAATAAGAAATGAAGCAGTGAATGACGAATTTATAAAGCAAACGAAAACAAAAATTGCAGGAAAAAATAAACATATATCAGACAGTTTTTCGTTGTGTGATAATGTTCTACTATATAATGAAAGAGTGATAGTCCCGAAAACGCTACAAAGGCGAATCCTCAAGGATTTTCACATGGGCCACCCAGGAAAGAACAGGATGAAATCTTTAATGTGAAGTTACGTATACTGGCCAAACATGGATCAAGATATTATGCAAATGGTGGACAAATGCAAGGGCTGTTCCTTAGCAGCCAAAGCACCTCCGATCATCCATAAGCCATGGCCTAAGACAGATCGACCGTGGTCGAGAATTCATGTAGATTTCGCAGGTCCATTAGATGGTTTTTACTATTTGATTATAGTAGAGAGTTACAGCAAATGGCCAGAAGTATTTCGTTGTAGAAAACCTACTTCTGGGACTACAATAAATTGTCTTCACGAGGTGTTTGCTCGTTTCGGAGTGGTTGATTGTCTAGTCACCGATAATGGAACACAATTTACATCTGCGGATTTTCAAGAATTTTGTGAAACTTTTCAGGTGAAACATATCAAATCCCCGCCATATCACCCAAAATCAAACGGGCAAGCGGAGAGGTTTGTAGATACACTAAAAAGAGCACAAAGGAAATCTTATGACGTACCAACAGAAACGGTTTTACAGCAATTTTTCCAAGTGTATAGAATGTTCGCTCGAAAGATTAGATCGGTATTCGACAAATTACTGCCAAAACAGACAAAGCAATCACCAACGTCGTTTGTACCAAAAAGACAATTTAACCCAGGAGAGAATTTTTTTTTTTAATGTACAAAAATAATACATCCTACTGGGAGCAAGGTACAATAGAATCGGGAACGACATTTACAAAATTCAGGGTCCGAATTTCTCGCATAAAAGGCATTTAAATCAAATCAGAAATAGGCTGTTAGAGGATTCTAACGGTCTACTTCAGGAAGAGGAAGAAGTGATGGACACAATATTCGACACATTCGATATGCATAGGCCTCAAGCAATGTCAGAACCGCGAAAATCGAGCAGGAAAAGAAAATAACAAAGCCATTGATGATTAATCTGAAGAGGAAAAAATATTAAAGACTCCTACGAGGTAAAAGCTTTGGAAGGTAGGTGTTATGGGAACTTACCTATAACGACATAATGAACTCTTCCTGACACTATAAATACTGCGCCTCTCAAGAGAGACATGAACGAGTCGAGACGGAATCGAGTCGAGCCAATAGTAGTTCACTCCAAACCAGACTGACAGTCATACTAACACCTTCAACATCTTGTATTATTATTCTGTTTAATATATCTTTTTTATTTCTACTCTTGTGTTCGTGTTGTTCTTCCTTGGTCCTAACCTTGGACCATAACAGTGGCGACGAGGATATTGGTCCATAACACTAATAATCCATAATTTTTTCCCTGAGCGGCAGTCTGGCAAAATGGTGTCTGACTTGAATGTGTGTTATATCTATTCTATGGACATAAATGTGAGTTGAAGCATTCCTTTCAGATGTTTCATTATTACAGACACAGACGCGCGCACACACTCGCTCACACTCGCTCACACACTCATATATATATATATATATATATATATATATATATATATATATATATATGCACGTTTGCTTTGATTTAGTTTTTTATACAATTTCTCATGTGATCTTATATTTTTTTTTCTTTCCGGTAGATAAATTATATAAAAAAGCTCAATAAAAATCATAGCTCAATTAGGTCTCATTTAAATACTGATGGAGACCTATTGGACCCTATTCGTAACATACTTGTTGATAACACAAATATCATAGCATTGTCTACATGAAAAAAAAAGACTAAAAATAATTGAAGCCTTATTAATAAAAACAAAAAACCAACACTCAATAATATCGACTATGAACATGGACACAATATCCTGACCGTGTTTTGAAAATGAAACATTTTATAAATACATTCATACAAAAATCTATTCATTGTTAACTGTTCATATATTTTAACCTTGAAAATGGCCAAAAGCGCTCGAAAAGAAAGAGCAATTGGACAGTTTTTATATAATTTGTCTACCGAAAAGAAAAAAATTATTAGATCACATGAGAAGTTGATTAAAAAACTAAATCAAAGCTCCTTGTCTGTCATATTTAATGAAACGTGCATGAAAGACGGATTGCTACCGAAACACACGCACACATATATATATATATGTATATATGTGTGTGTGTGTGTGTGTGTGTGTGTGTGTGTGTGTGTGTGTGTGTGTGTGTGTATAAAACTTCTAAGTGTGAAGGAAACAGGAACACATTGGCATTTTGTCGCCAATCCTACAAAATGCAAATAGACTTCCGCACGATCATTGGTTAATGTCTGGTCTTAAAATAACATTAACTAATAAGGCTTTTGAACGGCTGTCTTTATTTAGAGCCAAGGAGAAATGACTGTTAAAAAATACAAACAGATGGTCTCCGAGAGTTGTTGATGTTCTTAATCTGAAAGCACTTTTTAATCTCTAATCTAAGGTAACCAATAGATCTGGCCCAAACTAATCAGGACCGGAGTCATAAATGCGCGCGCGTACGTTTGTGATGGCAGGTGTCGGGGGATAATAACTGAAATATTTTGATAACTTTTTATTTATTTTTTAAAATTTTTTGATAAGCCCCGGCTGGTATCCATTATTTCGTCCTGGTTACTTCTCATCAAACTCGATGTTTATGCAACCCATGAACTCGCGAAGAGGATTTATTCAATCTAATAATTACACACACACACACGCACACGTACACACACACATACACGCATACACACGCACACACACATATATATATATATTTATATGATAAAATATAGTTTTAAGGTATGTTATATTTATGGGTTAAGTGCTCAATAACAAGGATAAAGAACATGGCCTGACGATTATGTTTAGCATGAAACAGACTGTTTCCTCTGGGTGTTGACTTCAATGTCCACTATTTCATATATATATATATATATATATATATATATATATATATATATATATATATATATATATATATATATATATACGCGGTCTGTCTGAAAAGTAACGGGACTGGTGTGTCAAAAAATTATATTTCAATTCCAAAGAACAAACTACATGGTTTCCCCTTCATAGTAAACCCCCCTCCAGTCTAATGCACTTTTTCATCCTTCACTGCCACGCTTCTATGCACTGTTGGAAAGATTCGTTTTTTGGTAAAAGGCAGAATACACAGTCGTTCAGAGAGAGAGAGAGAGAGAGAGAGAGAGAGAGAGAGAGAGAGAGAGAGAAGAGAGACTAAGATTTTAAGCTAAGATTTAGAATCATCAAAATCAAGCAAACACAGAAATGTAACTATCCGGGAAGTGTTTAAATAAACAATGGGAAATATGACACCGAAATCCGAAGGTGCATTGGAAAAGCAAAAAATGCTTTCTAGAAACTAAACAAAATATTAAGATCTAGGGGAATTTCATTTGAAACAATAAAAGGGTGTTAAACTGTTAGTTCATATCATTTCTCCTATATGGCAGTGAATGTCTAGACAGTATCCCCTTAAATGAAGAAGAGACTTGAGACAATATAGATGAGTTTCTACAGAAGGTTGATGTGAATATCGTGAATGGAATATGTGAAAAGCGGGAAAGCTTTAAGGAGAATGGACACTTGCACCTAGAAAAAACAGTTGCCTTTTCTGGGATACATAATGAGGAAAGAAGATCTAGAGAATTTAATACTCTCAATACAGTGAAGACAGAAGGGACAGATGAAAACAATAAGTAATCTACCTAACGAATTTGTTTCAATAAATAACAGAACGTGAACAAACTCTACACGCAAGCCACCAATCTGCTACTGGGTGACATGCCACTAGCGTTTACCGCTGGTGGCCCGCTGTCGGACCGACCGCCAGCGTGTTCGTTTCGACAATATTACTAGAGGCCAGTCGGTTGATGCCACCAGAGGACCGCTGCCGTTGCCATCGGCGGCCCGCCAGCGGGCCACCAGCGGCTTGCGTGTAAGAAAGTTGGATGGTAAAAAGTCAGTGGTTACTTAGAGCTACATTGGACAGGGAGTTGTGGAGAGCCATGATCGCCCACGTTCTGAAGTAACCTATTTAACGAGTTTGTGTGAATATATAGCAGAGCGAGGACAAAGAAGGATGGTAAAGAGTCAAGGGTTATTTGGAGTTACACTGAACAGGAAGTTGTGGAGAGCCTTGATCGCCAACTTGAAGGGACACGTTTTATGGTTCTAAAAGACTGAAAGTATTTATCAATTTCCCAAATTTCTCACGCCTAATACTTCATAATCAAAAATAACCTTTTTTTTTCTGGAACGGGGGTCATAATGACGACGACCGGGCCGAGACGAACTGGCTCTGAAGCCCTGCGGCGAGCAGATGTTTTCAAATATTTAAATATACATCCGGCTTTGAGATATTTATATGCGTATTTTGTTTGTGTGGTTGATGTTTTTGTAGCTGTTTGTTTCGTCATTCTCTACTTACTTTTCTCCCTCCATAATTATCTTTATCATTACATCTGTCCAATAACAGTTGCTACATTTGCACATATATTTCATACTATAAATGTAACAACTATTATGGGACAAAGGTAGTATTACTTTTATTAGTATGCATATTTTCACGCCAGAGCCATCTGGTGTGAAAATCGCTGGGGACCAATGGCAAGTCTTCACAAATCTCTGACACGTCTCTAGAATTTTGACAAACTTCATCATTGTCTTAGTCATAATCGTCTCAATTCTTCTTCGCCTGTTTAATTCTTTCAGTCTTTTTGCAGGCATTCCGCGAAGTAATTCCGTTAAAGCAGTGACTATTAGCATAACATTTATTTTAATATTCCATGTTTTTCGCAGCGACTTGCAAGAATCTAATATTTATTAATTTTCCCATTCTGCAATATCAGCCGCTCATCCGAGGCGGCAACTATTATTTGACATAAGTTCTTTATTTGAAGTTGCCTGACTACGATTGGCTATGTCTCAAAGTTTTAAAGATTTTCACATTTTCAAAGTCAGATTGTAGGTACATTACTGAAAACATTATCTAATTTTAGCGTATAATCCTCGTTTTTTACAGCCGCTCTTAATAAGTTTTAGAAAAAGAAAACAGGCCAAATGATCTATCGTCTAATTCTTTGACTAATGAAAATATTCTGTATTTCATAATTCACAGATAAAAGCAAATTGTAAATGACCAAAGACCAGGTATAACGTCCTCTTTCTCTACTATAGTTTGGACCCGATGGCAATGTAGATGTCTGCGAGCCAAAATAAGATTAAATTAGCAACCAGTAAGTCATTTCGTACTACCACTCCTCATACACTGTTAAAAGACTTTTCTCACTTATTTTCCAGAAAAGAACTCTTCTTGTCTATGAGACTGGACAATTCTTTCTGTATATTTTCAATTACTTTGTTTACATATATATATATATATATATATATATATATATATATATATATATATATATATATATTGCCATTCACAGACAGACTGTTTCGCTGTATCACAGTTCATCAGTGTGGCTAGACACCCGATTGCCTCTAGCTAGCATCGAAACCCGATTGAATTGGCGTCAGTCGGGATTCTACCACTAAGCTGTTGGCGCACAGCAGGGATGAAGGTCAATTTAAGCGTATTTAATTTTAGATAAACACACAGTTTAGAACTCGATTCGATTTACCGAAGAGTCTTGCATTATTAGCCATAATAGTCACTGTTTACAAACCCACACTTCCTATATATATATATATATATATATATATATATATATATGTATGTATGGCGGAATATGCGTGTATAAGCGAAGAATTAAGAATCTTCAAACACGGATCTACTAATTTTAATAATTTTTATTTATTTGACTATTTTTCTTTTAAATCGAAAGAAATCAATTACAAAGATACTTTGCGAACAACTTCACACATTATGTTATGTGTATCTTTTTTACAGTACAACTGAATGAATTGCGTTAGTATATGATAAACGGAAAATGCGTCTACATGTTTGTGTATGTATATGTCACAAGTTTACATTGGTTACACTGTGTTTATATGAAATTCCAGTATGAAGGCAAGGGAATTTTGCAGCATGTAAGCAAAGTATCGCTAAGCATTATTTTGTAATGTTGTGTACGTGAATAAATATGTGAAAGATATGAGTAATTGTGAGAATTTCAGTTTCGTTTGTGTTAAGAAACGATCGAACAAACACCGTGGTCAACGGTTCACTGAAAGTCTAGTTAGCGAACAAGAATTGATAAAATAGTAGGCTCCGGATGAATCTAAAATTTAGATTTATTAATCACAAGCTTATTGGCTAATATACATCTTTAAATATTCCTTTCAGGGGAGAAAAATATTTTGGATCATATTCTGAAGTTGAGCGTCCAAAATTTAGTTCTAAGATGATTTACCGTCTGCCATTTCAAAGAATACCGCGCGTCTCGAACGGCGTAGCTGGTTGGTTAATATATATGAATACAAAAATTCAAATAATTGGAGCCGTTTCTGTACAAAAATTGAGTTACTTTCTGTAAGCCGGTCAATGTAAAAAAAAATGAGTTTTCAATGACAGTACTTAAGTCTATTAGCATTTTTCTACAATTATGAAACGGAGCTACACACACACACACACACACACACACACACATATACATATATATATATATATATATATATATATATATATATATATATATATATATATATATATAACACACAAACACGCATATATATATATATATATATATATATATATATATATATATATATATATATGCGTGTTTGTGTGTGTGTGTTAACTTTTGGCAGTGCTAGTTATGTAACCGGTCTGGCCTTTGCTCCACGCAAAATTATGTTGTTTGCGTGTTAATGCTTCAAATGAGCGATAGGTTTCTGCTTTTGGATTCATACTATATTACAATGACGCCTATTATCCATGGTTTTCATTACCTGCGCGGTCATCCTCAAATTCTAAAATTTTATATAATATTTGTCCCATTGTTCAACAACGGTGATGCTAGCAATTCGCATACGTCAAAGAGATGCTGCAAAGTGATTTCTTGAAATGAAAAGAAGGATCTTTTTCAGGGTTCAATTTTTTTAATTCGGCGGCGTAATATAGAGACACTTCTGGTTACGTGGATCATTTTTTTTGACTTCTTCTAAGACGATATAATTTGATCATTCTTAATAATTGAATAAAATGGTTCAATTCAGAGAACGTTACTGAATGCGACGAACACCTGAAGAAAGCCGGAGAGCTCAACGATCGAAGAGTGGGACTTCAACAAATAAAATGAAGACAACAGCTCGGAAAAATCAGGATTGATTATTCGTCCCACAAATCCAGATATAAATTAAAAGTAAAGGAAGATTTCATATATATATATAGATATACATATATATATATATATATATATATATACATATATATATATATATATATATACATATATATATATATATATATATACATATATATATATATATATATATATATATATATATATATATATATATATAGTCCACCAACTCTGCAATCACAAGTGATGCTTAAAATGGTGGTCAGTAGCTTTCAGACATTTATTAGTACGACGAACTAATGGTTGGGCAAAGTTGGCGAAAATGTCCAGTGGGATTACTGCACATGCAATTTCAATTTCAGGTCAAAGGGCCGCCAATGTAGTCAGATTTCTTTAGGGTCTCCCATAGGTAAAAGTCTGCAGATGCTAAATCAGGAGAACGTCGGGGAACTCGACTGCAACTCTTTTGTCCTGTGTTTTTATCTATTCTCATTTAGAAAAGCTCGCACGTCTTGTTGGTAGTGTGGCGGTTCGCCGATGTAGAAAGAAAAAATCATCATTTCCATAAAGTTTGCGTATGGCTGTGTTATCGCAATTTGATAAAACTACGAAAGACAATTTTTTCCTTCCCTGAAGTGTGTATAATTTTTTGTCAGACTATATATATATATATATATATATATATATATATATATATATATATATATATATATATATATATATATATTCAGGTCGGTAAATGTAATTAATATTGTTTATTTAAAAATAAACAGAAAATATATTAAATAATTGTCAGACTTAATCCATTTCATAATATATATACAATTAAATGTACTAAGTCCAACAATTATTTAATATATTTTCTGTTCATGCGTTATTTTAATAGATACAATTTATTTAGGTAAATGCTCTAGTTTTTTTAATTAAACAGTATTAATTACATTTACCGGCCTGAGTGTTCGAGAAATGTCGTAGAAAATATGCTTTCTCCAATTAAAATACAATTAAGTTTAATTAAAAAACAATTTAAATTGTTTAATTAAAAAACAGAGCATTTAATTAAATAAACTGTATCTATTAAAATAACGTATAAACAAAATATATTAAATAATTGTCGGACTTAGTCCATTTTATTGTATATTGTCATTATTTACGTTAAGATGCGTTTTGTGAGCAGATATGATCGATCGAGAAAAATCGTCAAAGATTGTGTGTTTAAAAACGTTCATTTGGACATTGCTAACCGGACGCTTCTCTATAGCTAAGTGGTACAGCACGTCAGATCAAATGACGGTTCCGTGTAGGACACTGGTTTAATTCCTGTTCGAGAACGCATATTCCTACGAAATTTCTCGAACATTCAGGCCGGTAAATGTAATTAATACTGTTTAATGAAAAAAACAGGGCATTGAGTTAAATAAATTATATCTATTAAAATAACGATTAAACAGTATACACACACACACACATATGTTTTTTTCGCTACACAGTAATAACCATGTTTCAAAAATGGAAGCTAAAAGCTTCGAATTTAATTTTGTAATTAAATTAAAAACATTTCGCTTGAAGATGAAATGGAACTAATGTTTTTAATTTAATTACAAAATTAAATTCGAAGCTTTTAGCTTCCATTTTTGAAACATGGTAATTACTGTGTAGCGAAAAAAAACATATTTTAAATCAGTTAATTTATAATATTAATGCTCTGTAAATTTACATTGAGCACTATTTTGTAAAAATAAAAATATCAACACCGGATTATTTATCTTACTGTTCTTTCTTTATATATATATATATATATATATATATATATATATATATATATATATAACATTTAATAATAACTTGCCATATAAAAAAATGATATTTTATCATGTAAAAAAGAACAACCTGAAATAATAAAACTTCTTTTTTTACATGATTCCTTGTATCCTTATTAACGTTGATAGGTATTTATAAAGCTGCAGTTAGGAAGATACAAGGTCATAGTAGTGAAGCATCCAAAAAGGATCGAACTCAACCCAATGATAATGAACTCTCAGACTATTTTGTTAATCATTGTTCCAGGGTGAAACACTAGCATTTGACATATAGTCACATAACACTAGAAAGCACAACAAATGAAGTAAGCAAATACGAGAGTCATTCAATAAATAAGATGAATTTTTCGGTATAAGGACTTCTAATACAGATAGAAGCTTACTTTTTTTTAATTTTTCAACGTAGTCTCCCAGCACTGTCACACACTTTTCCCATCTGTGCACAACCTTCCGTATTCCCTCAGCGTAAAAATCTTTGGACTGTCTCAGCCAGTCGCTCACAACACTTTTGACTTGTAAACTTCGTGCCTCTCGTGAACGCTTTCAAGGGACCAAACAGGTGAAAGTCTGAAGGGGCAAGGTCTGGGCTGTAAGGGGGATGAGGGAGCAGTTCCCAGCCCAGCTCGTTGATGGTGTGCACCGTTTGGGCTGCTGTGTGAGGCCTTGCGTTTTCATGATGCAAGATGACTCCTTCTGACTGATGACCCCTGCGTTGATTTCAAGGAAAAGAACAAACTGAAAGATCTCAGAACTTGAAAACTGTTGAGCGATATTTGAAGAAAGATGCTGCAAAACTGATCCATAAAGGTGGAGAGAAACTCGAAAGACAGTGACTGAATTTACTCGTACTCACGTTGCAAATTCGACGCAGCAAGCGATCATTGTGCTAGAATAGAAAATGCTTCTATATGTGACATGTTTTCCCAGGTATGTCATCTCGAGACTTTTACTTATTTGGTCTCTGCATCACTATTTCATTCTGGTCAGTCGTTCGTATAATTTAAAAATGTCGGAATTTTCTTAGTTTCTCGTGAAAGATGACATACGTTTATAAAAAATTTTAATGATTGAATAATGATTATATGTAAATTTATAAAAATAAAAATAAACAACTGGAAACTTTTGCATTTATAACATAACAAAATAAATAGACTCAAATAGAACAATTGCTGCAATGAAGCTTTGATAGCTCCAACAAAGTGAGAAGGTTTCATTTATTTACTTGACCTCCCCACTAAGGCAGGATGCGACACAAGGTCCTTTTATGTGGGGAGCTCATACACGCATATATGGACCAAAGGTAAAAATTGACAAATTCCCACGACCACTGGCGTCGATATTACCTTGACCCCACCTCTCTTAGTGCAATGTGAAAGCTGAGAAAGTTGGAATCCCCGGGACCATCAAAAATGAGATCATATACCCTGCTTTGATCCCGAAAGGAATGCTGAGAAACAAAGTGAGGAGATGACGTCAGAAAAGAAGCGTCATAGCCAAGGCGAGCAAGTGTTAGTTGTTCAAAATGAGAACGGTCATTTTAATTGGAAGATGAAGAGATTTCTGTTCATTAATAATACTTCCTGGCAGAAGGGTTAATAATTTAGATTTCTATTGGAAAAATAAAAGTTTATAAAATACAAGTAAACATTCAAAAAGGATTAAAACAAGTGAGAAAACATATTTTCCTTGTTACTAATGAGCTAGAAAAATATTTTTCGGAGTTGCTTTTATCTTTTATGTCCTAAAATTATCTGAAAAACGGAGTTGTTGTGTTTTAATTCATTTTCTCTACTTTTCCGAAATGTATCGACGGTTAAAGATTTTATTGGTAATCAATTTCAATATAGTTCGATTAAATTTTCTACATAAAAGCAGCATAAATTAATTCACGCCAGTGATTTGCGAGGGTTTTTATTTTCGTTGTTTACATCAAATATTAGAAGAGCAAAACTTATGCAAAAGAAAGCGAACAAAGACTCGTTCTTGTTCTTATTCGTTCTTGTAAAATTCTTCTCTGAAGACAAGAAAACGTTACGCTATTTCAGCCATAATTGAATGTCGTCAGAATGCACCAAATGACATCAAAGAAGGCCAATTGAGTTTAATGCACATCTGTTCTTGTTTCCTTCGCCAGATATCCACGCAAGGCAAATCAAAGGCGCTGCGTCTATTTTTGATGGTCACATCTACAATACATCGCAGAAATATGCGTTCGGAGTAAAGACGTATTGATTTACATAGAAGTGTATTTAGCGCATATCTATCTATCTATCTATCTATCTATCTATATATATATATATATATATATATATATATATAGAGAGAGAGAGAGAGAGAGAGAGAGAGAGAGAGAGAAAGTATATATATATATATATATCGAGAGAGAGAGAGAGAGACACGTTTACAGAAGAGGTCTGAATATCTAAAATAGAGCATTTAATGATATAGTCAATGTGGACATAATAATCAACACTGAATGGTGACTTATTTCGTGCCTCTATGGTAAAAGATTGTACTGTGTGTGTGTGTGTGTGTGTGTGTGTGTGTGTGCGTGTGTGTGTGTGTGCGCGCGCGTGTGTTTCTAAAATAAGATATAGAATCCAGGCAAAGATTTTAAGAAATTTGACAAATGGGAAAAGCTTCATTGGAACTAGATTTGATTACGCGTTTCGTCTTTCTAGGCTTCATCAAATCCAAAACCGAAAGAAAGAAATGTGTATGTATATGTATGTGTGTGTTTGTGTGTGTGTGTATGCATTTGTGTGTATTATAAGAATTATAAAGAAAAGTTACAGAATAAATATTAACAGCTTTTTTAAAAGTCACTGATTTTCTTCCTTCTTCAATCACGCCAACTTAGGGAAAAATTCCTATGATTCCTTATTTAAGCATACACACTTTTCTTATTATATATATATATATATGTATGTATGTGTGTATGTGTGTACTTATGATTATTAGTAGCAGCATAAATGTCTTAAGTTGATCATTATCTACTTCTATCTACCTATTATATATATATATATATAGTCATCCACAGAAAGACTGTTCTGCTCATCAGTGTGACTAGACGTCCGGTTGCTTCTAGGTAGGATCGAAACCCGACTGAATTGGCATCAGTCGGGGATTCTACCACTAAGCCGTTGGCGTGAAGTACTGAAGTTCTAGACGGGCTCAAAAGTCAATAGTTTAAAAGCAGCTCACTATAATGACAGTTGAACTATTAGTACTACATCAAGCAAATAAAACGCTATTAGTGTCTTTCATCGTGTTCAACTCCAAAATTACGTAAAAAGATTTCCTTTGGCCAATAATTATGCATATCAAATTTTGATGGCTGTGTTTCTGAAATATGCAAACTTATTCCATTGGCGAGAAGAAAGTTCCACTCAAACAGCTTGTTCCCGCGAACCACTGCTCTGTGGAACTGACTCCCAAGAGGATGTTTCCATGATCACTACAATATTAACCTGTTCAAGTCTAGGGTTAACTGTTATCTTTCTCTCCTATCTGCATAAACTGCCTCTTAACGTAACTCTGTATCTCGAGTGGCCCCCGGGCCTTGTACAGAAAGAAACAAGAAAAAAAAACAAGGAACAAATAGGAAATGTTTATCAATCTAACTCACCTTTATTAAAGTTTCATCGGAGTATGAGATATGGAGAAAAAATATAAATTCTGATATTTTTAGTTTTGACTTGTTTGATTTTCATTGGTTAATTATGGCGTTCTGAACTCTACTATACTAACATTGCTTAACAAGTCAATTGCACGTGAAGCCTGCTTAACCAAGGAAAATCAAACACAAAAAAAAATACCAGAATGTTTTCTCTATATCTCATTCTCTGATGAAGCTTTAATAAAGTGAAACATGTTAGAGTGATAAAACTTTCCTATTTGTCCTTTATCCTTTCTTTTTGTCGGATTCCGATCCACATTTGATCTGTATTAGATCCCTACTTACACACATAACCCGTAAACACACACACACACACACACACACAGCCACACACACACACACACGCACACACACACACACACACATATATATATACATATATATATATATATATATATATATATATATATATATATATTATAAGTTGTTACAGGCGGACAAAACAATTACTCACTACAAAGATGCATTTTTGTTTCGTTGTGGAAGCATCTCGACGGTTGAGAAACATGAGGATAACCATCTTTGTTTCTCACCAGTCGAGATACCACTGCATCGATTAAAACATGCTTCTTTGTTGTAAGTAATCGTTTTGTTCGTATGTAACAATTTATAATAAATAATTATTGCTCTACCATTGGTATTGAGCTCTCCTTTGAATTAATGCTGTGAACGTTTTGAATTTATATTCTTTTCGTTCTTATTACATTTGTATATATATATATATATATATATATATATATATATATATATATATATATATATATATATATATATAAAGAAAGAACAGTAAGATAAATAATCCGGTGTTTTATTGATATTTTTATTTTTACAAAATAGTGCTCAATGTAAATTTACAGTAATAACCATGTTTCAAAATTGGAAGCTAAAAGCTTCGAATTTAATTTTGTAATTAAATTAAAAACATTAGTTCCATTTCATCCTCAAGCGAAATGTTTTTTAAAAAAACA
This sequence comes from Acanthosepion esculentum, assembly GCA_964036315.1. Taxonomy (NCBI): domain Eukaryota; kingdom Metazoa; phylum Mollusca; class Cephalopoda; order Sepiida; family Sepiidae; genus Acanthosepion; species Acanthosepion esculentum. The sequence continues at coordinate 33,966,454 of OZ038486.1, read as the reverse complement.
TATTTTAAATCAGTTAATTTATAATATATATATATATATATATATATATATATATATATATATATATATGTGTGTGTGTGTGTGTGTGTGTGTGTTTCACATTATTAGTCATTTTACGTTTTATTGATATATAAAGTAAATATTGGCGAAATCAAAAGGTACAATTGCTGAGTGATGCTATCATTTATCCGTGCAGATGGGATGAAGGACGATTAGTTCTGCGCAGAATTAAAGATAATCACTTTTTTTATGAATGGATTGTTCGAAATTTCTAATAGCTAAAAAAAGTAAAAATTAAAAGGGATATTAAAATTCATTTGACTAGTGAATATCTATTTTAATAACTTCAGAGCCTGCTAAATGCTAAAAATTAAAATTGAAAAATATTTTTTGATACCACCATAATGTGAAGTTCGTTAAAGATCCTGAACGACTCCGATCCAGTTTTCATCGGGGAAATTTTAAGTATTAACTTGTAGCCTTGAAAAGTTATAAAACAATCTATCTTTCTCAAGTTATAAACTGTTTAAGCTCTGTGGCAGCGAGAAAATATCAATATGGACGAAGTACCGGATCCTGAATGACGTGGCAAAACGTATGTGATCGATCGCTAGGCCTTTAAAAAGATATCGATGAGGAAAATCGAATGAAATAAGTAGCAACATATAAGGAACTGATTTTTTTATTTTTTTATTGACGAATGCCATTCTGTGCCCGATTGGCCAGACAGATGGGAAAAAAACTAGTGGCTACTGGTGAAACAGTTTCACAAGTGGAAACATCAACACAATGGAGGCAGTGTGATGTTTTGGTGACAGGATTATGTCGAGTTCCAAATGGTGTGAAGATTATAGCTCAAATATACATTAAACTGATGAACCTACACATAGAGGCATTGGTTTAAGAAGCTGAAAGCTTTCAGAACGATAAATAAATCATGGCATTTGAAGAAAGCGAATGAATGTCTACATAGAATGTGTTTCAAAAATGCTCAATGAAGTGACCCGCTTGTAACTAATTAAAACTTGTGGGGCATTTGAAAGAGGAATCTTTTTACATTGGTGGACAGCAGTTTATCAGCAAAGATGAACATTGACATTTTACATGCTGTGAAGTTCCTTAAACATGGAGAAATAAATCAACCCGCTAAAATTCATGAATAAACGATTTCTAAAACTAGTTTCCGAACATGGCGTATACATTTCAAAATAATGGTGTCTCAAAAATTGTCGTCATTACAATAACACCATCTTCAATATTTTTTCAAAAACATTTGTCTAATGGCCTTTGAAAATTAAGGGATGTTAGGTAATTATAATTTTATATGTGAGGATGCTGAAAGGTTCACAGTCCAACCCATTTCCAACAATCAGGCCAAATGACCAAATATTACACTGTTTAATCCCTGATCATCTGATCGAAATCTTTGTATATATATCGAGAACTTTGTATATATATATATATATATATATATATATATATATATATATATATATATATATATATATATGTATGTATGTATATATAATATTTTTGCCTACGTATAATTACGTGCGTCTGCTGATGTGTTGTTATTTGCTGTATGAAATAATATATGTTGATATTTTCACATACATACACACATATATTAGGCAGTAACGTCATTTTCTCTCTTTCTCTCTCTACCTCTCTCTCACTCTCTCTCTCTCTCTCGCTGTATATATATATATATATATATATATATATATATATATATCCTTACGCAGCCAAAGCACCCCAAGCAGACACACTTTACATTTAGCGAACCACCTCTCTTTCCACCTATCTATAATATCACTCACCTTCTCTTTTTCAATCTGTCATAGTAGTCGCTGACTACAAGAACAATTAGGTCAGACAGGCTGATGACCTTAACAACAGATCCAAGCGAGATCTAAAAATAACTTCTCACACACATACAGAATCCCGTTATCGAGTATGAAAGGTTAAGTGATAAAAACATTTGAAGGAATTAGTTGGAACACGGATCTTAAGTGAATAATATCTCTTTTTCACTTGTTACCGCCAAGAAAAAGAAATCGTCCAGTGAAGACGAGTTCCAGTTCAACTCAACTCAACACAACACACTATGCTGCATCTATCAAATGCACGGGTGAATTGCTAAGGCATGTGTGACCCACTTAATTGAACGCAGGCTATAACTTATATAGCGCTAAAACTTTCTATCCGAACGATGAATTTTACATTGCTGAATATATGAAAAAGAGAGTAAATGACCAATTCTTGGGGTCAAAACTCATAACAGTGAAGAAAGAATATTTTATCAAAAGATAACGTTGCACAGGTGAAACGAACTGAACTGAAAGTAAAAAGAAAAGACAAATATAATACAAAAGAAAGAAAGAGAACGGGAAAAGAGAAAACACTATTTCATTTCAGTCGAATAACTAAAGTTAATTGGGCTTTGACTATTCATATCATATACTAGCAGTTAAGCCTGGCGTTGCTCGGGGTTTTATGTAGTTAAATTGTTTTGGGGTTTGAATTATTGAACTTACGCACGTATCCGCAGTTGTTGAGGTTACTGATAGGCCGGGAATCTCACTGGTAGCAAAATCAATGAGATCAAGTGCAACCGGTGGCAATAGGTGGCTGCTGTGTTGCTGCTTCGTGCTTACCCGAAGACTGCCACCCGTTCATAATCGGTCAAGATTTTAATTCTGGCAATGTAAAATAGTGGTTGCGTTTTCACTGTAGGACTCGCTCCTTCACTATTAAGTCCATAGGTTTTCCCAGTTTTAAGCGGAATACGCGTTCATGCATGTAACACGGCCCCCCAGTGTAGGTAGAGGGCAGAATGCACAGCTTCCCTAGGTCGCGGGGATTGACTTCATTTCGAAGGCTGTCGCGTAAGTGTACGTAAGAGTCTGAGCGCAGTTGTTTCTGGTGATTCCCTATAAAACAAAGCCTCTCCGATTCCATCTTAGCGGCCATGTCAACTGCAAACTGGTGGAAAATCTCCCTGCATCTATGAAGCAGGTTGAGGTTCCATCCCTAACCATGAAATGGTATGAGTAGAAGGCCTTGCACGATAAGGCTTTGGAAGACGTTGTAGGTTGGCCACCCGGAGTATGAAGGGGAATGCCGAAGTGGTAGCCATCGTCACCATAAGGGAAAAGTAAAAGGGTACTGCAATGCGTCATATGATCGATGGGTCTCTGAAATCATGCGAAGAGCGCCGCCTCTTGATTTGAGGACAATATCGCGAGTGCGGTCTTGCTCCCCACGTATAATAGCGACCACTTCGTTGCACGTAGGAGCATTGTAGTGGCGTTCGTGTTCATCATGAGGCCGTTTGTCGGCGTCAATTACAATGCTGAAGGAAAGAAAGGGAGCATTTTCCAAAGAATATTTGAAACTGGGAATGTAGCTGTTTACCTCGTCAACCATGGCCTGAAGTAGTAGTATGACATCCCTGCGAGGAACTCTTCCCGACGGCGGCAAAATACCAATCCGGGTTTCGGCCTGTAGGTTGTAGTCTGCAATAAAGTACAGTTGAAGGAATTTAGGCGTAGAGGTCTCCTCAGGCAGTAGAGACCCAATGCGGTGGTATACCTGCCCCTATATTTTGAAATTGGGTATCCAACCCTCTTCTCGAACCACCAGAGCTCCAAATGAGGTCATTTGAAAGGAGGAGTTGTATTGTCAAATTGTTTTAAGGAAGTGGTTGGAGTCGGGATGGGAGCCGGCTATTAGTCTCCTCAACGGGGTAGGTGGTTCATGCAGAGGTGGCAGTCGAACTTTGCCGGAGGAGCATCACAGACCGGCAGGATCCCCGGCCCATTTGCGGGCGTTACAGAATTGGCAAACGCAGGTCATGGACCCTACATTGATGTCGTCACGCGTAGTTAAGTTAATGCCGGGGTCGTAATGAAAGCCAAGAAAGACCAAAAATAGCTACTGGGACAGGTAACAGCACGGGCTGCCGCAAGAGGCGTATGTGGCGTGGAGGCGTATGTGGCGTGGAGGCGTATGTGGTGAGCTTGGGGGTTTGAGATAAGCGCACAGCGGCCATGTTTTTAGCAGGCTTGAAAGTCTTTTTTCCCTTTTCTGTGGGCCCTCGGAGTTTCTGGCAGCAGAAGTTGCTGCAGTGTTGCGGGCACTTCGGGTTGCCCGCTGCAGCTCTGTCTCGGACACCCTCGACCTAGCTGTTGCTGCAGCTTCCCTGGATTGACGGGAGCGCCTGCAGTCAAGTGTCTCTACTGCCCTTGATTTCGCAGTGGCAGCAGCGTTTCTTACGTTAGGAAGAAGCCTTTGATGATGAGTCTCGGAAGCACGAGATGCAGAGGCGGTTGCTGAAGCCTGTGCGTTCAATCTCGACCGTTGTGCATTCTTGAGCCTTGATCGCAACGAAGCCCTGTAGGCAGCTTTCGCAGCCAAGCAGGTGGCACGCTCCTCTTGTAACCGTGAGGCCTGCGTGAGTCGCTGCGTTGAGCGACCAGTGATAGTCGCATTGTAGTCTGCTCCTGGGACACGCGGGCCCTTCTTACACTCATAGCGGACGCTCTTGCAGACCGAAGGCTAAGACGTACCCTCCTTTTTGGCGGCATGGGGAAAAGTGATGCTAGTAGTGGTTGATTAGGGTTGATCAATTGCAGGTGTACAAAGTCTAACTTAGTATCGCAAAGCGTGAGCCAGAATCGGGAAGGCAGGCATTTAAGTAAAACAGGTGAATAAATTGTTTATGGTAGTTGGAAAAATGTAGTTAAACAGACAAACGGAAAACAAAAACGTAAGAAACAACTTGCGGTAGGAGAAATGATCAGTTGAAAGAGCCTATCGTATCAACCGGATGGCGGCGTAAAAGGATCAGAAGTGAGACCTTCGTCCCACAGCTGTGCACAACAGGTTCAAATGCGAAGTATTACTGGCCAATCGGTTGTGCCAATCAGCGAGCGTCCTAGTATCTCGAACACCAATCAGCGACCGCGTACTGCACTCAGCCAATGAGATACCGCTATGTGAAGTATGGTCACGCGTGTGTGAATAACAATCAGCTGTAGAGTCTGTAGTGTAGACGTCTCAGTTGAACATACGTTTGATTGGTGTATTCGCAAATTCCGATGAAGACATGATTGTATAGACTTCTTTCAGGTATTAGTTGGTCACAAAGGAGCTAACAGGGCAGAAGTTTTAAATTGTCACGACTAAAGCCGATAAAGTTAACCAAAATCCAAAGCAAGTTGCGAAAAACATCGCCAGATTCAGGTAAACTCGATTTGAATGGGAAATCAAAAGGGGTATAATTTCATCGATTTTTATCCGATAATTGAAACCGATATTGAAAACGAAAGTCAGCACCTCAATACTATCGGTAAATACTATGCTCAACGGGAATTTTGTTGAAAATTCTTCGCCATTTGCGAAATATATATCCAAAAATCAGCTAGACTGGACTTGAATCGGATCTCCCAAAGTGATCGATTGTATCGATTTTTTCCAGTAATTGATATCGATATTGAAAATGAATGTCAGTACCTCATAACTGTTGATAAAAGCAATGCTCAACATAATTTTGGTGGAAATTCTTCGCCATTTGCGAAAAATATAGCCAAAAATCAGCTTCACTGGATTTGAATTGGAAGTCAAGAGTGGCATGATGCTATCAATTTCTTCAGATAATTGATACCGATAGTGAAGAAAAAGGCCAGCAACTACTAACTACTGATAAAACTAATTCTCAACATGGTTTTCGTGAAATTTCCTTGTAGTTTGCGAAAAACAGAGCCAAAAATCAGCTACTTTGGATTTGAATCGGATGTCCTAAAGTAATCGATTTTTCCGATAACTGATATCAATTTTTACAATCAAAGAACAGCACCTCAAAACTATAAGTAAGGACATTTCTCAACGTGAGATTTATGGATATCACTTGTAATATATGAAAACTATCACTGAAAAACTGATTAATTTTTTTCGAATCAATATTCGATCCCCTATTGGTTTTATCGATTTTTTCCAAAATCGGAGGAACAATCGAAAAATCCGAAGACTTCGAGTACGAATGCCGTAAATTTCCGATCTGTGTGTGAATTTTCATGCCAATCGGACGAACGGTTTGCTCAGGATGAGGTAATAAGGTGACAGACACACAGACACACTAACAGAATGACATTTATAGATATAGATATAACGCATACATCTTTTCACACAGAAATGTATAGGAAACATCTTTTCAGGCACTACCTGGCATTAATGTTTTCATGTACCGTCTTTTTATAATTAAATCTTATTCAATTATATATTGGTGTGTGTTGTTCGTTACCGTTTCTTCTCATCCGTGTATTTAACCCTGTAAGAGAATGCCTCCACTACGGAGTGATAAACCTTGGTCATATATTTGGACAAATTGTTGTTGTTTTTAATCTTTTCTTTTTAAATTTTGTGTTGCGGCAATTAGTTCGTAACAATACACACATACACACACACACTTATATATATATATATATATATATATATATATATATATATATATGCAGAAATATAGTCTTAAAGTGTGCTATATTTATGGGATAAAGTGCTCAATATCAGAGATAGAGCGTGTGTAAATATAAAAGTGGACATGGAAGTCAGCACTTAGAGGCGACAGTCTGTTTCATGCTAGTGCAATCGTCAGGCGACTAGTGCTGTTATTTTTCTCGGCTATTTATATATAAGGGTCAGTGGTGCATTATGGGTAGTCTATTTTGGCGGTTACTTTTACCGGAAGTCGCTTATTTGTTTATTTATTTATGTCAAATTATTTTGCTTGTTTTTTGTTTGTTTTTTTATTTTTATTTTTTATCTTATATATTTATTTATTTATTCTTTTATTTTGATCGGTGTTTTTGGTTAACGTAGTAAAAATTTGTTTATATAGCTTATTGTTGGTAGTCTATAATGGCCGTCATTTACCGGAAGTCGCTTGTTCGCTTATTTATTTGGGTCAAATTGTTTTGCTTGCTTTTATTTATTTTCATTTTTATTTTTTATCTTATATATTTGTTTATTTGTCATTGATTAAATCTGTTTGTTGAATTTTGGGGTGTGATGTTGTGGTTTTTTCTGACTATTATTTAGGTGGGAACAGTTTTTAATTTATCTATTTAGGTTGGTTATCTTTATTTGTTTTTTTTTTGTTTTTTTTTAAACGGCTAGTTTATCGTAATCGGTTGTTAGTTTATTTATATATTTGGATGTATTTAGATCGATTTATTATACTTGTTGTTATTTATTTGTTACACTATATCTTTTTGGCTTTCGGTTTTTAAGTAACGTAGTATATT
>OZ038486.1:33949150-33954150 GCA_964036315.1 Acanthosepion esculentum | reverse complement strand
TAAACAGTGAGACAGAAAGTAAAAATTAACCAGGAGATAATATTTAGGATGAATACGCGGTTAGCATAACGACTATTGATTGGTGGAGAATTTGAAATTATACTAGTTCAAATTCCGGCCTCGATTCTTCTGTTCCTTCTGCACTAATCCTCTTGGGAAAAGCATAAATCCGTCTCTTCTCCCCACTTCCAGCTATGAGTTAAATAGTAGAGTAGACTTAACTCTCTAGCTTTTGATGTCAACCAATCTAAGAGATAGACAACGCTAAATTTCAAAATCATGGATATATATATATATATATATATATATATATATATATATATATATATATATATATATATATGTGTGTGTGTGTGTGTGTGTGTGTGTGTGTGTGTGTGTGTGTGTTCGAATATATGTTGGGCGTTTTCTTATATGGAATCACTCAGCATTCATGCACTGAACACACCGTGCTACTTTCCGTTGAAATTCATAAAATAATTCTCAAGTCAAGTTATATCACTCTTTCAATCATTTATGGGACTTTTTCTTAATCTTTTGTTTGAAGTAGTGTGGAATGTCAACATTTTGAATGTCATTATTTTCTCGTGTTACCTATGGTAGCCATCTTAATAATTGTTGCCGTTGAAAATCCTCAACTGATGTGGTTTCTGTTATTTAATACAGTTTTACATATATGTATAGCATCCATCTATTTATCTCGAAAAATAATGGTAGCACCCTTTTTCGTCAAGCATTCAGTTCTTTTGTGAGCAGTCTGGAGTGTCTTAACAGCCCAAGCTTTGCATGACAGTCTCTTCTCTAGGTGTGGCAGACAAAATTAGAAAGTCTGAGATTACTCTCTCTCTCGCTCGCTCTCTCTCTCTCTCTCTCTCTCTCTCTCTCTCTCTCTCTCTCTCTCTGCGTGTGTGTGTGTGTTATCTTTTGATCTTCAAAAGTTGCTTTCGCTTTTTCCTGCCCTTCATAACTCCACCTTGAACAGCATGGAGGTAGTCGCTGCAATCGTCTACTAGCTGTTCCCAGCTACCAGAGTCGATGCCCATGAGTTCCTGCAAACTTCCTTGAAACGTAGTGCAGAGCGGCCTATCAGACGTTGTCTCAGGGTCAGCTCCTTTTGGTATATGACCATCATTCACTCGATTTACGTGACCCATCGAAGACGACGTTGAAAAAGAAAAATCTAAGACGACATTGAATATATATATGTATGTGTGTGTGTGTGTGTGTGTGTGTGTGTGTGTGTGTGTGTGTGTGTGTGTGTGTGTGTGTTTTGCATATATATACAGCCTTGGCCAAAATTATGGAGCACCAATGAAAAATCGAAATTATGATTCAAACTTATATATTTAAAGGTTAAGAATAGTGGAGTAAACATTAATAACAACAATCAATATTTGCTATGTCCTCCTTTTGCCTTAATAACAAAAAAATTCGTTTTTGCATATTATTGACTAAGTTGTTGCAGGTGGTAGGATCTATTTTCTGCCACTCTTCATGAAGTTTGGCCTCTAATTCTTTTTTGTTGAACATTTGTGCATTCTCACTCTTTTCCCTAAATGGGACCACAAAGTTTCAATGGGATTTAGGTCTGGGGATTGAGGGGGCCACTTCATCACTGTAATCCCTTTTTTCTCAAACCAACCTATTGAAACTTTTGACGTATGGCATGGAGCATTGTCTTGTTGGAAGATTACATCACTTGGAATGTTATTATTAAATATTTTAGTCAAAGAGGTTCGCTAAACCTGGTCCAGCATGTTAGTATAAATTGTGGAGTTCATTCCGCCCTCACATGTGTACAATATTCCAGTGCCTGAAGAAGCCATGCAGCCCCAAATCATTACCCTTCCTCCTCCAAATTTTACAGTTGGAACCACACAATCAGGATGAAATGCCTCTCCTTCCCTACGGCGAACATAAACCGCTCCAGGAGTGCCAAAAATCTGATGAAAAAAAAAGAATTTGTTACAATTTTTGAATAAATGTTATGAATGTGTATTCACATAAAAATTTCAATTATTACATCCAAAGTTTAGGAAAGAGAAGCTGTTAACTTACCTTAAATTTACTTTCGTCAGACCAAATAATTTTGCCCCAATCATCAGGTGTCCAGTTTTCATGGTTTTTTGCAAATTCCAGTCATTTTTTCTTGTTAGCTTGAGACAAATATGGCTTCTTCCTGGCTTTGCATCCTTTTAATCCCACTTCTAATAACCTTCTTCTCACTGTTCGAGCTGATATGTTTTTGTTTTCACCCTCCCTAAGTTCAGCAGCAAGCTCTGAAGAACTTTTCCTCCTATCTGCAAGGGATGCTCTTTTCAAAGATCTGTCTTCCCTGGCGGTTGTAGACATTTTACTGCCTTGTCCTTTTCTGTTTTTGAAAGACTTTGTTTCCTTGTACCTTTTAATCGTTGTTTGAACCCCCTTCCTTGAACATTCCATCTTCCTGGCAATTTCTACCTGAGAATATCCTTCATAAGATAAAGCAACAATTTGTGCCCTTTTAATCTCTGAAAGCTGCTTCTTTGGAGGCATTTTCAATTAAATATACTATTATAGCACTGGTAGGAATCAAATATTACCCGAAAATTACGAAACAACCTTTAGTATGACAAAAAATCATTTTGAATATTGGAATGAATTTAGTACGAAACTCAGCTAAAGCTCTTGAGAGAGGCTTTAAAGCAAAAAAAATACTACAATCTACTGTTAAATATTTTACATTTGCTCTCAATTGTTCACTGTACGATTCTTAACCTTTAAATACGTAGGTTTAAACTATTATCTCAATTTTTTATAGGTGCTCCATAATTTTGGCCATGGCTGTATATATATATATATATATATATATATATATATATATATATATATATATAGGGTGTATCAAAAATACTTTTACAAACTATGTGGTGGGGGCGGGTTCCTTACACCCCCAAAAGGAGAAAAGTCCGTATAAACACATATCAGCAAATCCTTCGTTTTTGAGTTATTAAGTTTAAAGTTTACTGTAGACGTTGTTAAATATACAACCCAAGATACAATCCTACAATACTTTTTTACAAAATTAGGGGACAGATTCCTGACTCAAAAACAAGGTAAAATGTCCATATAAACATCTGTCCAAAAGGCCGTCATTGTACCGCAACAGAGCAACTTTTAACAAATGCTGAAATTTTCACTCGCTCGCTTCGGCACACGCATGCACCCGTCAAATCATTGTTTGGAAGACCATTTCAAATAGTTCCATATGATGTCGGATGGTTTCGCAGGCCTCCATGACACGTTGATGAAGCGTCTCTGCATTATTAATGTCTGTTGCATAAACGAATTGTTTTAGGTAGACTAACAGATAAAAATCAAAAGTATTGAGGTTGGGGGAGCGTGTAGGCCATGGAACCAGTCCACTCCTACCTATCCATCTTTCATGGTAGATGTCAGCTAGTGCGTCGTGAACAATGTGACTAAAATGTGCTGGAGCCCCATCATGCATAAACCAGATGCGTCTTCGTATTAGCAGGAGCACATCCTCTAGCAGCTCTGGAAATAGGTTCAGAATAAAAATCCCCGTAGACTGCTCCTGTAAGACGTGCAGGGAGAACATATGAACCTACCAGACAGTCACCTACAATTCCAGCCCACATATTAATCGTAGACTGATGCTCGTGTCTAGCCTGTATTGTACCATAGGGATTCCGATCCACCCATAAATGTTGGTTGTGTAATTTTTTTTTTTACATCTCTTCCAAATGTTGCTTCATCCGTAAACAAGACAGTAGGGAGAAACAACGGATCGTCAGTTTGTGCAATAAACCATCGCCAAAAGTTATCCGTGGTGAGTGATCAAAGGGCGAAAGACCCTGCACACCTTGCAACTGATAAAGATACAGGTGATGCTCTTGAAGTACTCTCCATGCGATACTAGGAGATGTACAACATGCTAGGACCACTTGACATGTGCCGATACCTAGATCGTCCCCAACAGCATGCAGAATGCGTTCTTCGTGGTCAGGCGTACGAGTGGATCTGGGTCTTCATCGATCCGTAGTTTGTGGTGCCATGGATACTGTTTCAGCAATCTGACGATAAACAGCAACAAAGGTTGGATGACTTGGCTGCCTTCGGTCTGGAAACGCAATCCAATACATCCGTGCAGCTTCACGTCCATTACCAATAGCGCCGCCGTATGTAAAAATCACATCTGCCTGTAAAAATCATATCTGCCTGCTCACGAATATTCTGCCATTGTTAAACGGAACACTTCCCAGTTAACTCACTACTACACACGTTAAACGTTGAGGCAGACGAGCCACAAATGTACACGAATAACAAATGTAACCTAGTCTACATAGCAACACAGCGCTATCTACCGTAACCTTTCATTAAACTTAATAACTCAAAAACGAATGATCGGTGGACATCTGGTTATATCTGGTTATATGTACTTTTACCCTTGTTCTGGTGTGAGGAACCCGCCCCCAAAGTTTGTATTTTTGATACACCCTGTATATGATAGATGTCGACTCGTCAATCGGGTATGATTATTTTCAAAACATTAACATAATAATAATGCATTGACAATTTACAATGGCCTATTAATTTCACAATGAATTATACACGTACATCACGAAAACGCATTTAATTGATTATAATTATATACAAAAGAAGTTATGTACGCATTGAAATATTACGCTACAAACTTAGCAATAAATACAAATAATTATATTAGAGAGTAAAAAAATTGAATAGAGTAAATAAGATCAGTGAGGTGTACAAGTCATCTACAAATTGAATTATTTACTATAACTCTTAAGCACTGCAAATAATTTACACTTTTTGCCACAAATCCGGCACGAAAACTCTTTTGTATACTTATGGGATGTGCGTTGATATTTTAACATTTCACATGTCTAGATAATCCATACCTATTTCTACATACTTGATTACAAATTGGGCAGAAAAAATCTAGATAAATGAATTGCCTGTAATCAGTTGAAGGTCTC
>OZ038486.1:33936650-33946650 GCA_964036315.1 Acanthosepion esculentum | reverse complement strand
TATATATATATATATATATATATATATATATATATATAATAAAATAAAATAAAAGGTAGAAAAACAGTTTTTCCTTTCTTAAAAAAAATGTGAGGTGTAAATATATAGTAAAATATCCGCTACATACTGGAAGCAAAACCAAAAGTTCTCCAATAATTTTGATGTCAGAAAAACAAAACATTGAGCAATCCATTTGACGGTTGATTATTGCTTTCTAAGATGGCGGGGAGTTCGACTTCTGGCTGAGACTACTGATGCTCCCTTTGCGCTAATATCCTTGAAAGGTGTGAATCTGCATCTACCTGTGTTCTCATTTTATTTTATTTTTATCAGTTGTTTACCAAATATAAATCCCAGAGAGGAGGAGGTAAGAGGTGTGATATATATTGGTTGGTAGGTTAGTTGGTTGGTAGGTTGGTTGGTAGGTTGGTTGGTTGGTTGGTTTTGTTTAGTGACATATCAACCTCTATGGGCTATTTTATGCCGAAATCTAAATACTTTGAACACAAATTGTATGGCTTCATCTAAATATGTTTTGAACCTAATTGTATGCCTTCAACTCCAGATAAAATATATTGTTGGTCATTTTGCTATAAAATGTACTGTTTCCTGCAAATAGGTATTTTTAGTAATTTTTTTTTTAGAAAAATGTATTACTGGTATTTTTACTATGAAATGTATTTTTTTATAGTGTTTTGTTTTTGTTTGAGGATTCACTATCTGCCCATAACTGGGATCCGAACAGATGCTACCACCCCAGGTCAAGGTGAACAGATGAAATTAAGAGGTGGTTCCATGCTCCTCAAAACTTCCAATCTTCCAATCACATGTCTTGCTGCCGGATGTAGTTCATCATCATACCCAGGACTAGCGATATGTAGTAAAGATAACAGTTAATTCTAGACTTAAAAAGGTTAAGATTGCATTGATCGAGAAAGCACCCTCCTCGGAGTCTGTTCAACGAAGCAGCGGTTCTTGTGAAGAAGTTGTCCGAATGGAACTTCTTTCTTACAAACCGAATATGAAGGGAATATGGATTGTTCGTTCCAGTGTACATGGGATGAAGGGTCTTAGATGTTGTTATATAGAAATAAAGTGTTGCTGCCGACACGATGCCATTTGAAATAAGTAGATCCCGTGATGGTAAATGAAATTTATATATGGGAATTAGCGTATCTGTCTATATTTCTGAGATAAGGTATTATATACACTATTTACATTATTCGGACTATTGTCCTCATCTTTGTCGCCATATTTATTACATCGTTGTACGCTCCGACCTTCTTCAGTATTTCGCTCATTGTGGTAGACTGTTCTAGTTCCACATGCTATGTTTAATGGATGTCAGTTATCAGTTATCTCTTGTTAATTCCCCCCTCCAAGTTCTCCACTGCCTTAACCGGGTATTGAACTCACACTCTTTGGGTCCTGTCACTGGATCTAACTAACACCTTTATCCACTGTGCCATGTGTCCTTGACTGATCACTATTTCTACGCTATCCTCTATTACTATATGAATCGCTATTCTCTATACTATTCACTGTACTATTTCTCTATATTGATCACTATACGAATCACTATTCGGTGGTTACTTTTCGAGCGAGTATTATCGAGCAAGTACTACTAGTGCGAGTGTTATTCGTCTGACACCAACATTGTTCAACGGCGTTACTATAGTTGTATATGCGATTACAAAGTCTCTACTACAACGGGCATTACGAAAGTGACAACGAGTATTCGTTGACATTATAAAAGTGGCAATGAGTGTTCGTTGGCATTATAAAAGATGTGAAGTTCAGGTCTAGTGGAATGTAGTTCCTCAGAACATTTGCCATAGACATAGTGATATAGCCTTGAGAGGCGTGTGGCGTTTCGTCTGTGAGATAGAGCTCTCAGTTAAATAGTATAAAGGTTATCAGTACAGAAAATCATCTTGGTAAAAATCAAATTCCGGCTGAAGTTGTTTATGCAGACTTTTTAATAATTTCCTTAGAAAAGGCATGAATCCACATCTCCCGCTATCCCATTCTCTCAATATTTAGTGAGTCTACATAGCGTAATGGTTAGCAATACTTTAAATGGAATTGGTTAACAAAGATCAAATTCCAGCTGAACGCCAACTTCTAACCCCCTTTGAGAAAACATGAATCCCGTGTTTTCTCCTATTGCCAGATATGTTTATATTATGTATTGTCACTGGTATGCCACGATATTTGAATTACCTTATCTGTCTAGGTAGTGGAACCATCTAAAATGATACACCTGTCTAGACACGAAACAAAAAATAGAAATCTGTGAAGGTCTACTGTCGGTTTTTACATGATTTTGTGAAGCGGATTAATTAGAAATCTTCCCTCCCTTTCAGTTTTGTGGCAAACATACTTTGAAATAAAAAGAAATGAATTAAACTAAGTGATGTAAATACCTGAGGGCATCGCCTTGAACCATATTTGCTAGCCGCTCGTATGTGAGTAAGCCTGTCTGTTAGGGTATCAGCGGCCTTCTCGAGTACATTTGTGTTTCTTCAATATGAATCGCAACTATGCTAAGCGGACCTTAGTTACAGTTTCTGAGAGAGAACGAATAATCTGGCGTGATCATTTTTTTAACAAGGCCAGTACGTTTAAATCATTAATCATTATGTTTTATGACTTCGAAAATTTCAGTTACTAACCACTCAACCATGCAGCCATTGAGAAACATTTGTTTGCAAATAGGTCATGCAGATTATTATTAACGAGTAGTCGGTTCTGTCCTAGTGGGGCGCCTCATACATGTGGCCTTGTACCAGAAAAAATAACGTTCTAAAAGACACACTCACGTGCGCACACACATACACACACACATACAAGTACACATGTATGTATGTATATGTGCGTGTACTTTTTTTCGTTCCAATCTATATTATCTTTTGTGTGTCATGTCCCTTTCGACCCTTAAGGAGGTTTGCGATTATGGGTCTCCCTGCACCCTGTCTTTTATTCCTCTAAGCGACTTCTAAACTTTTACCAGCTCTTTTTGTTCCTGTTCTGCTATCTATTTACAGAAACTCGTTATATAGGTTACTCACTGTTTCGCACCCCTCACGTCTCGACCACCACTTCTCTTGTCTTCAATATATCCGGCAGATGTCAAATTCTCCAGGTCCCCTTTCCTCGTCATATTTCCCAGAAAGTGTAACAATCTGTTTTCTTGTAGTTCCTATTTTTCTTAAAACTTGCTCGTTGTTCATATCACCTATCCAGAGGTTTGACTCCGGCCTGGAAATAAGAGGCGAAACGCGTAGTTTGAATAGCTTTTTCATTTTGTCTCATTATATTCACACACAA
The DNA here is from genome assembly GCA_964036315.1 of Acanthosepion esculentum. Taxonomy (NCBI): domain Eukaryota; kingdom Metazoa; phylum Mollusca; class Cephalopoda; order Sepiida; family Sepiidae; genus Acanthosepion; species Acanthosepion esculentum. The sequence continues at coordinate 33,943,320 of OZ038486.1, read as the reverse complement.
CCAGGCAACTATAAATACATCTACAGGGTGTGATGGATAAATTGTTGTCTATATTACGCACAAATGAAAATAACACTGACATCTCATTTTAACAAATATATTTACCAAAATTACACAAAATATCTTTAAATAGTAAAAAGTGAATTTATTCAATAAAATCGCCATTGGCCTCAACCACGGCCTCCAGATGACTTCGGAATCTCCTGCAACTCTTCTGACTGGTCTCCTTTTTTAAGTTGCTGATTGTTGCCATAATCCCTGTCTTCGGTTCATCTTTGGAGTTACAAGGAGTTTTGTTGGTCTCCTGCTCAATCGCGCCCCACACATAATAATCAAGGGGGTTGCAGCTTGGGGAGACTAGGTTCTTCTGCTAATGTGACGTAGTGCAGAGTCCTGTTGTCAGACATAGGGCCTTCCAGCAGCCACCTTCTTCACTCGGGGCAGCACTACATCCTCAATTGATGTAGGCCTCTGTGTGGAGTCTGAGGCCCTCGCCAAGAAATTAGGAAGTTCTTTTCTTATCAGAACGATCAGAGTTAGTTTTCCGAGCCGCCGTACCTTCATAATCACCATTAGACTCATCCAACTCTTTCTAAATCTACTGCACTGTTCTCAGATTGTCACCTAAACAGTTTCTAGTAACTATAAGCAATTCGAGTCTTCACTTAGAAATATCATAAAGAAATACACAGCTCCATCCGACAAAAACAAGAAAATTAAAATAATTATTAATTATAAAAAAATTTAAAACCGCTAAATACATCTCCAAAAATAATAATCCTGCAAGATCTGTATTACAGAGAACTAATATTATTTACGAATTTACATGTCCCTTAAGGAGGAGCGTTCCTGACCAATACAAATTTGTAAATAATTATATTGGATATGCTACAACATGTTTAACAAGAAGACCCAAGTTACATATCTCGGAATATAGCTCAATTATAAATTAATTTTAAATCCTAAATCTACTTAGAGTCTGACCAATGACAGCCTCGATTCCCCTATTTATTTAATTATTTATTTATTCATAAATAATTATAATATAAATCCTAACAAGAAAAAAGATTGTTTCTCGCTAGAAAAAAGCTCAACCAGGGTATTTGTGAAAAATAAGCTATTTAAGGCAAACCTTATTTTTAATTACAGTCTTTAATACCAAGCGACAGATCTTTAATGACAACAGATCAAATTAAATATTCATTTATCACTATATTGAATTTTTCGGAAATTACATCCACTCTTCAGGAGATTTTTATTAACGGAAATACTTGGCTACACATTCAATTAAAAAATCTCAGTAATATCTAATTTCCGATTACATGTTAAAAACATACAACTGAACAATTTCAAATTAGTTTACATCATAAATTAACGTCTTTTAAAGAAGATATGATTTCTGAAAATAAATTCATTTTTACAGTAAAGTCTCCTGCAAAATCTCAGAGACAATATAAGTGAACATTTAGATTTATTTATTACTAATATAAAGTCCTATAAAAAAAAATAGCGACTTGACACCGAACTTAAGAGCCATCCCCACCAAAGTTAAAACCTGGTAATTCTGTAAAATCCGCATGGCTAGGGCAGAAATAAATATAATTTTTTATCTATATATATAAAACAGAGGATGTCTATGTGTCTGTCTGAGTGTATCTGTCTGTCTGTGAGATACCTTTTCACTCGAGATTCATCCGACCGATTTTAACCAAACTTGGCACATTCATTGTACTATGTAAGAGATAGGCTCATAGCATAAAAAATCGATACTTTTAAAAATCAATAATCGATAAAGCCGATCAAAAATCGATAAATTCAACTTTTTCCTCCAATTTTGTTCAAACTCGGTATGTAGGTTACTTACATCATGACGAGCTCAACGATACCTCATTTTTATTTCTACGCCACTGCGTTTAGCGAAAACTCGCGAAAAACGAAAAATTGATTTCAACACAAATTTTAAACTAAAAATTTCATCAATTTTCAAGCAATCTAATACAAACTTCACTCAATTATAGCCAACAATCAGTTGATTGTTTAACAGTTATTTAACTTGAGTCCACCCATATAGTAAAAACCCGCGTAAATAGCGAAAAATGGCGATTTTTACTGGTTTCTTTCTTATTTTTTGTTGATATTTCAACCAATTTTCATCAAACTCAACAGTTGCTTTATAAATGTATCTTCTTTTACATTCCTGGTACCACACTTCAAATTGAATTTCAAAAACTCTAAAATAATTGTTGTCTGAAATGGGTCTTTATGTTGGTTGTTTTACCCCTTCATGTCCTCGGCTAACTTCGATTGAATAAATGCAGACTACTTCTGTTATATTAGTAACTGCATTAATTCAAAACGTTTTTAAAGTAATTGAAAATAGACACTGTTACATTTAAACATGATGCTGTTTTTGCTCCATTCTAATTGAACGCTTTTTCTGATCCACCAGTTGAGTCTGGCTGCTAATTATGAATAATATTTAGCTATTTTTCTTTTTTAGTATTACGGATTTTACAGAATTTGCAGGTTTTAATGTTCAACATGGAATACTTATAAACTCATCATGTAGATTATTATGAATTAGTTGGAAGTTCGATTTTTACTGCATTCTTTATTTATATTCGAAAACATGAACCAAATATGAGCTACGCTTAGTCATTACCTATCCGCTCACTTTCTTTCTCCCCCATTTATATATATATATTAGTATACGTTTATTTACAAGTCTTTGTGTCAATGTGTGTGCGTAAATAAGATGGTGTCAATGAGTGTAATTATTTTTGTGTACTTCTTTATGGACAAAGAATATTAGACGAATGATCCCTGCCGAATTCGAAAAAGAAATGCTTTATGACTAAGAAATTCATTATTGATGATTTTACGATAAACAGGAAATGCAAAAATCGGGGATCGATATTAGCGATAGAGCAAGCTGATTTGCCCAGCAGAGAATGACGTCTTGATCATAGATTTGAGAAACTTCGCCTCGCCGCCATGTTTATAAGAAACGATATATATATATGATCAGCAACCAAGAGTCATCAAAGGGAGATAAACAGATATTTATTCCATTATCTGATTGAAGAGCAAGTGAATCAGAATATATTGGAAAAACGTTCTATTCGGCCAAGTTGTTGTCCGAGGTCGAAAAAATTTGTTTTTTTCATTCACAGAATAGAATTGAAAAGTGTTGCCATTTTATTTTAGGGACTTTTCTCTCTAACTTGTGGGACTGGCGCAACAGTCTCTTCCTATCACTGTTCTCTCATTTGATTTTGTACGATATGAAGATCTTCTCCTATGTGCATTGTCCCTTCAGGATGTTGGGGATCATGGCTCTCTACAAATTCCCTGTTCTTTGTAGCTTTTAATAAATTTCGTAATTTTGTTGTCTCCGAAGTTCCTTCATCTATTTACTCAAGCTCGATAAGTATGTTATATTTTGCTTTCCTCTGTTCCTCTTGCCTTTAATCTGTCCTTTAAGTATTAAATTTTCCAAGCTCTCTTTCCTCATTATGTTCCCTAAAGATTTCAACTGTCTCTTCCTGATGTTAAGTATAAGTGTCCTTTAACGTCGATGTCCGGCGTAGAACGCTAGTTTGTCTTGTTAATCTATTCGCTTGTGATCTAGAGTTATCTTAAAGACGAATACATATCTGCAGATACTTCGCTGTGGATTCAGTGGCCGACAGGATAGTTTCCCGGGCTATTGCTAATCTAGTGAGTTCGATTTTCAGTGGATACCCCAGATTTTTATCATGGCGCTCTGATAAGCTAAATTTATGAAGATGTCATCGCTGCGACCAACATCTTAACCCCTGTTACTATTGCGGGGTATTGTTATTGTATAAAGGATTTTCAAAGAACCTATTTAAAACAGTATAGATATATAATTTATTTTTATTTTGTCATATATTATTTTGAGTATTTTTTTCTGGTTTGTATAGGATGTATGAGTAAAGCGAGTAACGATATTAGCCTTCCATTAGTTCAGTGGCGTATTTTTAGAGCATTAATACCAAAGGGTTATGAAATATCCCATTTAAAATATTGTAGATATGTAATTTAGTCCTCAATGTTCTTAAATGTTCTTTCTGATAAATAAAAATGAAAAAAGGGGTTCCATTTTGAAAAAATTAATCAATAGACCAATATTAAAAACGTTTCGTATTGTTTATCAAATGTGATCATAAGGGTAAAATAAGGAAACTCTATTGATGGAAAATAAAATATTTACAAAAGAAATAAAAACAGTATTCTTGCATATTATTGTATAATTAAACAAATTTAAAAAGGTTGTCACAAAATCTAAAAAAAGAGAAAAATCAAATCATTAGTATTATGGGATATGTTCTCACCCCTAAATAAATAAAACTGCTTTTATTTCATGCAAATCTTATGATTAAAAGCAGAATTTTACATACCATTGGTTAATATTAAGGAAAAACAATATGCAATGGGGTATTTAAACACCCAACTGTACTAAGGTAGGGGAAACTCCATGTAAAAACAGACATAGATAAATACATACGACTACAATAGATAAAATGGATAAACGCTCCTATTTATTTATGTTTAATCATTTCACCCTAAGTAAGGCGATAATGCCACTAAGACGCAAGAATTTACTGGGAGTGAAAAAGAACGAGAAGACTTTAGTGAGAAAGGACAATAAAAGATCAGCATTACACGGAAATTATGAACAAAATCACACGGTCAAAGAAACTTTATTTTTTAACTAAATGTTCAAATACAAGGCCAAAGAGCCACTAAAGGTAGAAGTTTTTAAGCGTGGTTGTTGCATAGACGTTGGAGAGTAAGCAAGTAGAGGTTATGAGGATACTTACGACAAGTAGCGGTTGGCCCTAGACTTGAAGATGCTAAGATTGTACTGTTCAGGTAAACATCCTCTCGGGAGTCTGCTCCATAAAGTAACAGTTGTTAGGCAGAATTTCTTTAAGTGTAACTTCCTGTAACTGAATGGAATACGAAGAGAATGAGGATTGTTACCGCCCCACCCCGTGTATGTGGCATGGCGAGTCTTAGCCGTAAAGGTCTGAACTAGGGAAATTAGCTCCTCAGAACATTTACAATGGAAATATCAATAGAGTAGCGAGAAGTTACGACATTGCGTCTGCAGGGAAAGGGGTTGTAAGGTGAGAAATAATAAATGTTATCACTTTTACAGTAACCATGACAGGAAAATGTTGTCCATCTTTCATCGACACAATCGTGTCTTGTAACGCACGTCGCCGTAGACGTTGCTGAAACGCATTATCTGTCGCCTAACTGTACTCCCAAATACTGTTTGTTCTTCATAAAAGTTCAGCAAGCTGCTATTTCTAACAAGGCAGCAAAATGATGGGTTATTTGCGGGAAGGTTCAAACTCTACAGCCAATTTCCGCCTCTAGGACGCAAATTCTGTCAACAATTATTGACGCCTCATTTTGCCCAATTTAGGAAACATCTATACATACACGCAGAAATGTATCTATCTATTTATCATTAGATAGATAGATAGATAGATAGATAGAAAGAAAGAAAGAAAGAAAGAAAGAAAGAAAGAAAGAAAGAAAGAAATTGCTGTCAATTTAGTAAGCTTGGTTTATTATATTTTACGGCATATTAACCCCAATGAGTTATTTAATGCCGACATTGATTTTTACTGCTGGTAATCAAAAAATGTATTGGTGGTTATTTATTTTTTCTCAAAATGTATTGGTGGTAATTTTTTTTTTCCAAAAATGTATTTCTGGTATTAAAACATATTTTTAAACCTTCATAATGTTTTGACCCCAGTTTGGGAGTTAACTATTTGCTCATAGCTGGAACCCTAACAGGTGCTATGACTCCGGGTCAAGGTGGACCTGGAAACGCCAGCTTTGAAGAAGTGGTTCCACGCTCCTCAAAGCCCCCTGATCAGAGGCCTTGCTGCTGGATGTAGTTTATCGTCATGCTCAGGACGTCTCGTTGGTGTGGGAGGGGGTGTTTTACCCCTCAGCTGAGGTGCAGTCGTCATATTCTGAAGCCCCAGCTGACAGGGCATTATGCAGTAGGCTTAACTTTGTAAGATATAAAGTCAGGATATTTGAGCACATAGTGCAAATGAACAGTGCGAATAGTTTAAAAAGCATCAGTCCACAGCAAGATAGATAGATAGATAGATAGATAGATAGATAGATAGATAGATAGATAGATAGATAGATAGATAGATAGATAGATAAACTATTGATATTTAGTTTAGTATGAGTTTAGTATCCATAAGTATGCATTGTATTAGTTTAGCACAAGGTCACTGTTGTGGGGCACCTAGTGAGGATCTGGGTTTGGGGTTGGTTGATTTTACATGTCAGCCCTTGTTATATTATTTAATGCTAAATATTTTATGGAATACCGAAATGAGGATGTTGAACGGTCAACATGATTACTCTTGCTAACCATTACCCCACGCAGAGGCGCCCAAATGAAGAGCGGATACACCACGATGCAGAAGTCGTTAACGAGCTTAGCTTGTTAACCACAACAAAACGCCCTACTTCTACGCTTCGTTATTTCAAGTCATTCCCTTCCTCCCGCTTTTGTTTATTCCACTCTGCATGTTTATTCCCTTCTTAAAACTTCAACGAGCATCTAGTGAGTGTGAAAATCGTTTTTCTCATCATTAATTTC
>OZ038486.1:33931650-33934150 GCA_964036315.1 Acanthosepion esculentum | reverse complement strand
ATAGATAGATAGATAGATAGATAGATAGATAGATAGATAGATAGATAGATAGATAGATAATGAAGGGTACGAGATAGATAGATAGATAGATAGATAGATAGATAGATAGATAGATAGATAGATAGATAGATAGAAAATATCTCTGAAACAAAGAAAACAGAATGAGGACAATCTACCTTACTTAAGAGTTCCGCTCAAAAGTAACATCTGAAGAAAGCCGGAGTTTACAACAGTTGAAACATAAAAAATTTAAGTAGCAAAAGCAAGATGTGCTTGTCTGTCCGAACAGCAAACCATACAATAATGTAAATGTTGAAAACGATAATTTCCTGCTCAGTATATATATATATATATATATATATATATATACTAGCCTTAAGCTAACTGCTGCGGAGGGCTCTTGATTGGGCCTGCATAGCAATAGTTAGAGAGAAGTAGATAGGCAACAATAAACTACAGAAGAACTCAAAATTGATTGCTGTACTTAAGTATTGCATTAATACTTAAGCTTACTTTTTAAAAGTTCTTCTGCCGTCACTTAATTTATTTAAAGATAATTTGATATATATAGGCCCTTACTTTCCGTACAAACAATTTTTTTTTTTTCATGGGTGACTTTCGCTGGATTTCGCAATTAATTTCGATTATTCCCAAATTTATTTCCAAGTTATAAAAATTGTTATCGTGCAAAAATTTCGTCGTAAAAACTCAGGAAAAAATTGACGAAGACAAACGCAGAAATGAAAATCCAAAATTTCAGAATTGTGGGTCCGGATCTGGCCGGAATGTTTTTAATTTGCTCACGGGGTCTCCCTGATTTCAAAATGGTATGAAATGTTGGGCTACGGCGTCTAGAAATAAAGTTGAAAAAGTGTGACAGTGACATTCGCATATATATATATATATATATATATATATATATATATATATATATATAAAGACATTTATATATATTATGTTTAACGTTCTTTTTATAGATATTTTCTATGAAAATTTCTCGGACATTCAGGCCGGTAAATGTTATTTAATACTGTTTATTAAAAAACAGAGAATTTGCTTAAATACTTGTATCTATAAAAAGAACGTTAAACATAATATATATAAATGTCTTTAAATAAATTGTCGGACTATGTCCAATTCAATATATATATATATATATATATATATATATATATATATATATATATATATATATATATATATATATAATCACTTTATTAAGCAGAATATTTATTTATTTTCGTCTACTAACCTGAATATTCGAGAAATCTTATTAAACACAAATATGAACTCAATGTTTGGATTCCTACTCACGCCACCCTTTGCAGGAGAAACCGTAGTCAGAATCGATGTGTCTTAGGCCGACTCAGCCACGCCGATCAAGGGAAGCCGAATGTTGCAAACAATTCCCAGATTCTGGAAAGTTCATATCTGCTCAGTTTCATATGCGAACGTATAGAAAGCAATTTCTAAAGAAGTTGTGGATTTTTTATTTAAACGAAAATAAATAAATATACTGTTCAATAAATAAACGGAGAGTCGTGTAGACTTTTTGTAAACATGGACCATTAGAAAAAATAACGTTTAAAAACTATCGGATTAATAAATAAAAATCCATTACTTCTTTAGACATTGTTATCTCCTTGTGAATGGAGCGAACGATTAAAAAACAGTTTATCTACGAAACTCTGGAGTCGGGGTACTGAATATATAAATCAGCTAAGTAATATCCATATAAAGATATGTTCAAAAGGCCATCATTTTCCCTCAACACAGCAGCTCAAATGTTCAATAAACCATCGGCAAAAGTTCTCCCGTGGTGAGTGATCAGAGGGCGAAAGACCCTGAACACTTTGCAAATGATACGGATGCAGGAGCTGCTCTTGAAGTAACCTCCCTGCGGTACTAGGAGATATATGACATGCTAGGGCCACTTGACGTGAGCTGATACCTGGATTGTCCCCGACAGCCTGTAGAATATGTTGTTCGTGGTCATCAGGCGTACGAGCGGATCTCGGTCTTCCTCGATCCATAGTTTGTGGTGCCATGGATCCTGTCTCAGCAACGCGACGGCAGACAGCAGCAAAGGTTGGATGACTCGACTGCCTTCGGTTTGAAAACGCGACCTGATACAGCTGTACAGCCTCACATCCATTACCATTCGCGCGACGAATGTGAAAATCATATCTGCCTGCTCAAGATATGAATATCCTACCATTGTTAAATGAAACACTTCTCAGTTAACACACTACTATATATGTTAAACGTTGAAGACAAACTAGGCAAAAAGTGCACACGATTGACAAATGTAACCTAGTCTATACAACAATACAGCGCCATCTACCGTAAACTTTCTTTGAGCTTTATAACTCCAAAACGAAGGATTTGCAGACATATGTTCATATTTGTCCTTGTTTTGGTGTGAGGAACTCGCCCAAAAGTTTGTAAAAGTATTTTATATACACTATATATATAAGTAATTCATCGAGTCTGAAACCTC
>OZ038486.1:33851650-33926650 GCA_964036315.1 Acanthosepion esculentum | reverse complement strand
AATAGCGGGACAGACTGGGTTCTATAGCCTTGGATAACAACTGGTCTAGGAGAAGGATAACTCTGAATTCAAAACCTGAGGAGAGTCGTTTGGGGACCTTGTGGAACGGAGTGCACCAGGTCTCTGTATTCGGGCCTTCACAAAGTGTGGTTGTTTCTACACAAAGCCTTCACTACTATAATCAAGTCATATGTCATGGTGTCTGGTTGTCAGTTCCTAGGAACTGAGCTGCTTGACCCTCGTACGGCGAATACGACGGGAGAGTCCACCATTTATATATATATATATATATATATATATATATATATATATATATATATATATATATATGTTTTATTACTTAAACGTTATTTTTAGTGGATACCCATATTTCAGTAGATGTTCTGTTTATTTATTAAACGGTATATTTATATATTTTCATCTGCTGGTCTGAATATTCGATAAATCTTAATGAAAAATATGCGTTTCCAATAAAAAAAATCCATTCCTAAAAATCTTTGTTTGCATTAGGATACGAAAGGGAGCAGGAAGATGTATGTTTCGAAAATCGGGAAAAACAGCACTCTTCGGGATTTGCTTGGCCGTATATTCTCCGTAGCCGAGAGGTCAAATTACGTCAGATCTGATGACGGTTGTTTCCTCTAAGGCATATTTTTCTAATGATTTCTATAATATTTAATGAATAAACATGGTATCGACTCAAATACGGTTATCCACTAGAAATAATGTTTCAACAATAAAAAATATGTCGGATTAAATGAAAAATCGATTCCTCAATTCCATACATACATTAATATATGTGTGTGTATAAAAATTTCAGATAGAATATGTCTTTAAATAGAGAAAATATGAATAATAAAGACAAAAGAAAATCTTATCTTAGTCGACACGTGTACCACAGAGGCTTAAATGCGTCGGCTAAGATAAGTTTTCATTTTGTCTTTATTATTCGCGCGCACACACACACACACACATATATATATATATATAGTCATCCACATACAAGTCTGTATCGTTGTATCACAGCTATATATATATATATATATATATATATATATATATATATATATATATATATATACACCAGCAAATGGAACGGTTCCAGTCAATTTTACAAATGGTTTCAGTTAAAAGTTAAAAGGCATAAATAGGCTTAGCACATTTATTTACTGTTTTGCTCCTACGCGTAGGAACACAAAAGACTTTTTATTCCTCGCTTAAGTTAAAAAAAAAAAAACCCTCCACAAAACCTTAATAAATATTTGTTTAAATCTAAAATATGATAAATGCATGGTGATGGCAAACAGACAAAAGCATAAACCGAAAGAAATATTTGCAATAATTGTGGTTCATCTACTTCTTTTTTTTTTTTAAATCATTCGGATTGGGTGGTAAATTTCCCTCCAAAAGCAATCCCTTGTTAAAGTAGCCTCTCTAAACCGAAACTAGTTGAAGGAATGAAACGTTCGGCTTTATTTTATTACTTTCCTACCCAGCTAATTTATTTTCTCCCCCTTTTTCTCTTATCGCGTTTAAGATTACCCTACGTTTTTCTCGTGTAGGGTAGAGAAGAACAGATAAAATCGTTTAACAACCCCTCCCTCCAAAAACCGTGTGATCTGGCCTAAGATAGTCAGAGATGGTCGGTCCCATGTTTATGCGTGTGCTTGTCTGCACTAAGTCAAGGAGGGTGGGGTAGTCATTTAACCTCGCGGCATTACTTGTACATACGTAGCCAAAAGTAGACTTATATTAAGCTTATTCTGGCGGTAAGGATCGTCTTAATTCCTGACCACTAACAATGCTTTATCTTATTTTCAATACACAGCTTACAAATTAAATGTCCGAAATTGCTAAAATAGTCTCGAAAATGACTCAAAATTAACAGGGTTCTGTCCCATAACCCAACATGAGATTTTTCTTGGTATGGGAAGAAAGTTTTCTTTCTTGGTCCAATAGCTTTTATTACACCTTCGTTATATATATATATATATATATATATATATATATATATATATATATATATATATATATATATATATATATATATATATATACATATATATATATATATATATATATATATATATATATACATATATATATATATATATATATATATATGTGTGTGTGTGTGTGTGTGTTATTAAATAAAATTCCTGTTAACCATTTGATGGTTTTTCCTGGTGTTAAATTAATCGTTTGATGTCGGGTGGAAACTTGTGGAAATTGTATGTAAAATTCCGAATACTTTCGACTATCGTTGGTCAGTTTCAAGGACAGAATGTGGAAGTCGAGAGAGAGAGAAAAGCAACTGAGCGTTTATGTTGCTAACATAACATGCTATTTAACACTATCCCAATTTTGAAATTAACGCGTTTTCATATGCTATCGTGGTGGATTTTAGTGTCATGTGATTAAAATTACTTAGGGTTCAAATGCATTTTAACAAGTGACGAGATGCTACCCAATAGTTCTAGGTATTTAAGTGGTAAAATAGCTTCACCAAAGAAAGAAAAAAATCATGTAAAATGAGCTCACTTCTTGGTTAAAGTGCCATTGCACAGTCAGGGGCAATGATGAACAGAAATAGGGCTAGTACGTCTTTTTGTATGACTTCTGAGCTTTCAAAAATTTCTCTCTTTCTCTCTCCTTTTCGATCAGGTGACAGTTCTTGTGCTACAGTATCTGTGTATTGCATATGGATAACTGAGACTATTTTAGTAGGTATTCCTTAAGCCTTCTGTGGGCTTTCCCAAAACCCACAAAAGCCAATAATACTCGGGGTGGGGAGTAACTTTTACAATTTTTATGATCATGTGAGCTGGTTTGAAAAAAAAAGTTAAAAGATAACGCTTAACTGTAGACTTTTAAATATTTGAAGTGTAACCCGGATATAAGAGAGTTGTCGGGACCGGAGGAAAGGTCTCTTATATCCGGGTTTATCTTATATCCGGGTTTGGTCTATTATGTATACATTAACACAGGCTCTAATTTGGGACCAGAGAAAATCTCTCTTATATCCGTGTTTCTCTTATATCCGGGTTACACTGTAAATAAATTGATGCATAAATAAACTAAATAAAATATACAGAAAAAATAATAATTGCATTAAAAAAATAAAAATTCAACAGGAAGATTTACTCACTTTCCTTCATTAGGCAATAAATTACAACACATAGCGTCCTCTGTAGATTATCTGTCCTTACACAGCAAAGTTTAAGAATATTTTAGATCGTTCTCATATTCAAAATTTGAAAACTGACGATATTTTCCCTCTACATTACTTCTCTGCATAAATGCAACTTGCGAAATGAAATCTTCACATTTAACTTAATAAAATTCCTGAATGAAAGAAAGGCGTTAGTATAGAGAGTTTTTTTCTTTTTTTGTGTGTGTTTCTTTTTTATGCATACGAATCTTTCTAAGATTTCTCGATTATTCAGGCCGTTAAACGAAAATAAATGCTGTTTAATAAATAAACGGAGCATCTATTCAAATACGAGTATCCACTAAAAGTACCATTCAAGTAATATATATATATATATAGAGAGAGAGAGAGAGATAGTCTGTTTATACTTTTTATATTTTTATGTTTTTAATTAAACAATATTAATTACATTTACCGGTCTGAATGTTCGAGAAAGTTCGTAGGAAATATGCGATCTCCGACAGGAATCGAACCTGTATTCCTAAACGGAAACCGTCATTTAGGCCTGACGTACTGTCTCATTCAGCTACAGAGAAGCGTCTGGTTGGCAAAGTCGGAATTACTGTTTATAAACACATAATCTTCAACGAATTTTCTCGATCGATTATTTCTGCACACGAAACGTATCTTAACGTAAACAATGACAACATATAATGAAATAGATTAAGTCCGACAATTATTTAATATATTTTCTGTTTATACGTTATTTTTATAGATACAATTTATTTAAGTAAATGCTCTGTTTTTAATTAAACAGTATTAATTACATTTACCAGCTTGAATTTACGAGAAATTTCGTAGAAAATATGCGTTCTATATTAAATAACTGTCGGACTTAATCCATTATATATATATATATATATATATATATATATATATATATATATATATATATATATATATATATATATATATATATTTAAACGAAGAAGCCAAAAGAAATAGTGAGGTAGAAATAATAAAAACGAAAATGATTAAGTCTTACCCGACCAGCGGTAACAAAATCAACAACATTCCCTTTCCCTAACCCTCCCCGGTTTTACTCTACCCACCAGTAGGTCGCTACTGTAAGTCCTGAGTGAAGCCCTGATATCAGCTTCTGTCTCGAGCATAAAAATCATGTGACTAGGGAGGCAGAAAAATAAAAAGTTTTATAGAATCACCTCATTTCGTTATTGAGTTTAATCTGCTTATATCAACATATGCTATGTTAAAATCCTACATGAGCGGTTTTAACGTCGATGGCAGATCGAGTGATTTTGATTAGACAGTGCCCATGCAGAAAGGGCTGTCTCCTACAGAAGAAAATGTTGAGAAAGTTCCTTGATCGCAAGGTCGTCCACAGTAAATTCGCCTTCTGGCTCTTACAACATTTCACTGACAGATCTATTATCACAGTGTAGGATGTCTAATAACAAAAGTGATGGAAACGAAAAGGAAAAGAATCTAAATTAAACCGGCTAGATTATATATAAAAAAAATTTGAAAAATTAAATTTTAAATTCCCAGCATCCATCGTTCGTGCGCATGCGTAGTCGCAACAACATAACAAATTTAGTCCGATGAAGTCCTTAAGGACGAAACGCGTCACACGAAAACATTTTCCTACTTTGTCATACATTTTCCCCTAATATTGTTCCTGATATATATAAAATTTATATATCGTTATCTCATGTCTCTAAACCTTGACCTTGTTTTCTTGTGCTTCTGAGAGATTTTCAACCAAATGCATTGTGATGGCAGTCGTCGTCATCTTGAACGTTATTTTCCCGCGCATTCTATTAATCTTTCTTAAAATTAATTTTTCTTAAAAAGTGTATTAATGTGCGATTTTAAATGATGGAAGTAGTATCTGAAAACGAGGGTATCGAATGAGCTGTATAAAGAAATGACAGATAACTACAGACGTGCGGCCAACCATTACCTATGAAGCGCCTGTGCTTGGTGTGTACGAGAGTACCTTATAATAACATCATATATATCAAATGGCTACTTTACACTAACGACGTATCACGCCATATATTTATATGGTTTTGTGTAAGGCTAAAAAAGATATCAAATGAATGATATATATTATATAATAAGCATTTTGACTAAACTGAAGCACGAAGAGATTTTTTTTGCCTGACCGAGGTCAAGCCGAGAACTGTAAAGTTCTGCAAGTCAGAAGAGCCATTTTTTATGCTCTGATTATTTATAATTATGCTATTATTAGTAAGCAGGCTTGGATTATATCCGTCCATTGTTTAGCATTATCAGTTGTTGGCTGATATATATATATATATATATATATATATATATATATATATATATATATATACAAAAATCTCCTGAGCCGACCAAGCATAGAAATGAATACAATATGGGAACCAGTTATAAGGAGTGCTAGAGAAATGCGATAATAACAACAAAAATTGCAATATGAACACTGGTAAAAAATGATTGCTGAAGACATTAGGTTTATAATACCCAGAAATTCATACACAGATGTCCTCAAGGACACATAGCACAGTGAACAAAGGCGTTAGTTAGATCCAATGACAGGAACCAAAGAATGTGAGTTCAATACTTGGTTAAGGCAGTGGAGAATTGGAGAGGGAATTAAGCAGGAGATAACTGATATTCATTAGACATGGCACGTGGAACGAGAACAGTCTACCCCAGTGAGCGAAATAAAGGGTTCAGTTCGACATTCCAACCGCCTGAAGAAGTCCGGAGCGTACAACGGCCGAAACATTGTAATGAATATGGCAACAAAGATGAGGACAATAGTCCGAATAATGTAAATAATGCACTTACTTATAGCATAAAATTTTCTAGACAAACATTTTTTTACCTCGGGGTTTTGTTATTTTCACGTCTCCATCGATAATTTGATGACTGAATGTGTTGACAGGTTTAGTACAGTGCATCTAAAGTGACATAACGGTTTTTTTTCTTATAATAATTTAAAATACTATAAAAATTTCTTACATTATTGAGTTACTTCTATCTCTTTCAATATTTAATAGCGAAGATAATGATAACTAATTTTATTAATTATTAATATTACATTGTTATTACATTTTTAATTTGCGATTATAACTAATAAAATTATTATTATTTTAATAATTGAAATATGTCACTGAGTTATTAATTGTTTAAATTGATAAATGAGATAATTTTATTATCTCAATTTAATTTTTAATTTAATAACTGAGAGTGAGATAAGACCTTTACATGTCAAGGGGCTTTGCCCAAGGAGGAGACAAGCTTTAAAACACGTGACCTTTTTACCATAATGTCACTTATGAGATATCATACTAAAAAAAAATAACATTTTGACGCACAAGAAAAAATCTTTTTAATTATTGTAAAAAGTTTTCGTGGCATTATTTGTATTAAGCTTTTAATTTTCGCTTAGTAAATATAGTCTTCAATTAAAAACTTAATAACCGTCCCCATGCGCTGCATGAAAGAATTTTAAAACATTTTTTTAAATTAAAGAAAAATGAAAAACAATTAAAAGAAAAATGCAAACAATTCTTGTAAAAATTCATTGTTCATCGAAAAAAAAATTTTCTTCAGATAATAATGTCCTTAATGTATATTATTTATAAAAGCAAATAAAAGCCTATCTAATTTGATAATTAGATAGTGTATTGCAGTTTTTATTTTAGGATTTGGAGCAGATTTTTTAAAAGTTGGCATTAGTTGTGAAAAAAAAAAAACATTGATTATTTTATTTCTCCAAGGAGTCCTGCTTATAAGAAAGAAAAAAGTTTGCGCGCTCATTGAAATTCTATAAAATTTTATAAAATTAATTTATGGGGGTTGGGTAACAGATGTAAAAAATATTTTTACCAAGATTTTCTAAAAATTAAAACTTCAAAAATAAATTCATTCATTTTTTAATAAGTCCTGAAAGTTACATTTAAATTAGACAATTATTTGATTTTTGCAATAATTTCAAAATTAATGGGTTTTCCCCCGAAACTGCTACACTAAAATGGCGATGACCACAAGTCTTACGGTTTAAACAAAAAAAACGAGATTTTTTACCCAAATTTAAAACATGTTAGAAAGAAGGAAAAAAATTTTTAAAAATATTTAAAAAATACTTTGTTCTTTCCTCTTAATAATAACATAAACATTTTAATGATGAATCTTTGTTTTTATAAAGTTTTGGACCTGTTATCATTATGCTATACTGATTTTTTAGCGAATCTTTGGAGGTACCTACTTTATGGCCTAGTGATTCCAAAATTTGATCTATTTTTAGAGCTGGCGAAACCTGAGTCTCCTTGTTATTTTTGCTTTCGCTACAAAGCTTCTCTCTGTGTCATGTCAATTGGACAGTCTAAGCTCTCCGCCGTCGCCTATCTTTTGCTGATCTCACCAATAATTTCTCCTTGATGAACACTATTTTCTCTTTGTGCTACGTGTTCTTCCATCAATTTGTAAAACTTGTCAAGTTACTTGCTTTTTTCCTCTGTTCAGCTGACTTACCGATTTAGCTACAGACACTTCTGATTGCAGTGGTTCATGTCTAACCATACAGTCATCCCTTATCTCCGCTTGGGATGCCAAGAATATCACAACAGTATTTTTGTTTATAGCATTTACTTTCCTATAATAGTATTAAAGAAAGAAAACAAATCTAAAACTCCAATAAAATATATAATAATTTAAGATGAAAACAAACAGTAGTCAAAAGGTAATAATGGTAGTTGACAATGCTACATCTTAATAAAAATTAAACGGTTGTAATAATACTGCTCCTGCTGATAATGCCACAATTTTGAATAAATTAAAATAAATATGGCGCCAATAAAGATCGTGAAATCAAACGATATGTTAAATTTGCCTGACCGCTGGTTGCTAATGTAGCTTAGCGGTTAAACTAACTGGTTCATTTAATAAATCTTTTTGTGGGGACCAAGAGTCTACGACTTCGAAACACACCGAGAATCTTTTTTTTCGATCTTGAATAACAGTTACGATAAAACGTCACTAAAAAATAAGCTGAATGTAAATTCTCGTAAAAAAATGAATAATGGTGGTTGGCAATACTTTCTCTTATAATAATAATAATAATAATAATAATAATAATAATAATAATAATAATAATGACTCTGGGATCGAAAAGTCCGCAACAGGACCTGGAGATCGAGATTAGCAGGATGTGGGGAATGAAGACTGAGACTGTAACAACAGTAATCAGAGCTCTGGGCCTCATGAGAAAGAGAATGGAAAGTTTTACTAACAGTGTCTCAGGTAACATCAACATGCAAGTTGCCCAGTAGATCGCCCTACTAGGAACATCCCATAGACTAAGAAAAGTGCTATCAATTAAATGACAAGTCTCCTATAGAGCCTAAGGACCATAATTTGGATCCGGCTCTACAGGATACAAAGCAGGAAACATAACATATACAAATAATAATAATAATAATAATAATAATAATAATAATAATAATAATACTTCTGCTGATACAGCACATGAAAATAAGACCTAATATGGCACCGATAAAAATCGTGGGATGCAGCAATGTGTTTATAATAGGTTTGAGAAAAATAATAACGTATTTAAATGTTACATAATAATGACGCATTTAAATGTTACATAATAATATACATAACAATTTAAATGTTAAATTTTTTAGTAAAATTTTGGTTCTGTTTGAAATAGATTATTATATTTTATAGATTAGCCTAAAAAAGCTAATCTATAAAAACAAAAATAATTTTACGCATTTCAGTTTTTAAAAATATTCTTATGTTCAGTTTATCAACAATCTGCCGTTTTAATTGAAAATTGATAATTGAAAATGTAAGATATTTTATAAATCTCTTAAAAATCAAATTACTTGTGAAGATTATTAATAAAATGAAAAATTAACAGTATTTTGGGAAAATATCACTTACTGTGAACTTAAAATATAGCAAAAACACATTTAAATACAGCCAGGTATATTTCAATTGTCAACAAATTGATAGATCAACATCAAAATCTATATCCCTGAATCCCAAATTTTATTTCAAGACAAAAGCTCAAAATTGCCACAAAACAGAAATTTGTTTCGTTTATGTTTAAAAATAATCATTTTTAACTTTCTAATGACCAATAAGGTACGGATATATTTTTATTCTATACATAAAATTATTTCTTTATGGAACTTAGAATATTTTTATATTAAGGAATATGAAAATATTTTCTATAAAATAATAAAATGAAGTAAGATTTTATATCCAATGCATTTATTCTTATTTTTTAATTATTTTAAGAAAATGCATTAAACCAAAGAATGTTCTGCTATAAAAGAAAAACAGAGGAAAATTGATCTAGACTTATTGAATTATACTGTTTATTAATTGCTTTCTCTTTGCATTCTTTCAGCTCCCCCATGTCATGAAATATTCTAGACACATACTGACACCATACATAATTATTTTTAAACATATAACCAATTCGGTAATAATAAGGTAATTCGGAATTGTTGAATTATTCCCTATTTGATCTTCCATGCAAAATATAATCTAACAGTTGTGAAAATATTAAGAAATAAAATTCTTTCAAAAATATTTCTGATGCAGAAATGTCATGAAACTTTACATTTTCAGTCTTCAAACACGTTTATTTAATAAAGAAATGTGTCTTTTATCCTGCAATAGGAAAATTTTAAAATCGCAATATCGCAATATTGCAAGTAATTTTAAAATCGCAATATCGCAATAAAATTTTAAAATCGCAATATCGCAATATTGCAAGTAATTTTTAAAAAATAAATATTCATTGCATATTATTTACACTGTAAAATCTGAAAGAAAATAATGAGTTTTATTAAATTATGAAGCACCAATTCTTATCAAAAATTATCTTTTGACTTTTATTGAATTATTTTTGTTATGATTTCAGAACAAATTTCCAAGATTTTTATGATTTGATTTTGTAAAATTATTTTACTTAAATATTTTCTTTTTAATTTTAAAAGTATTAAATGTATCAAAAGTGAGTTTCTGGAATAGTGAAAGGTACCTTCCAAAAGCTAAGCAAAGTATTAAGAAATAGGAAAATTTCGCCAGAAACACAGAAAAGAGTACGTAAAAGTGTTACGTAATATCACTCCTCCTATTTTTTTTTTTTTTTTTTTTTTGCTTGGCCGAGGTCAAGTCGAGAATTGTGAAGTTCTGCCAGTCGGAAGAGCCATTTTTTTACGCTCTGATTAACTGGAATTTGTCGAGCTTTCAGTAAGCAGGCTTGGTTTATATCCGTTCATTGTTTATCTTTATCAGTTGTTGACTGTTTTACATTCTTTTCTATTTCCTATTTTCGCACTGCCTTTAAGATTTTGTGGTTGAACTCGCCATTGTCATTTTTATACCTTTTTTTCTTCTTCTTTTTATACCTTAGAATCTCATGCTTTGCCCGTTCATTTACGACTGCTGATTCATTTCTGACTAAATTTGGCTGTGTTGGGCACAAGGCTACTAAAGCTGCTTACAGTATTGAGTGTTCAGAAGCAGCTCTAAGTACTGATCAGGATCGACGTTGCTTAAATTCGATGGCCAAGCAAAAACTATACATTCAGCCTGACTCGACTGTATTCCTCATTGCTGATTGATAATTTTACTTATTTTACAATCGTAAAACTATCGGTTTCGGCACTTCGACGTGGTGTAATGATTAGCAAGCTTGTCTCGCTAGATCAGTTACGACTGAATAGTGAATTTGATCCTCACTGGGTGCCCCATACGTTCGGCCTTATGCCACAGACATCTAAGCTACGTTTAGAAAATCACCATAAAATTCGGTTTTGTTGTGGAACCTTAAGTTAAGTAAAGCACTTTAAAATCAATTTTGAATCGGTAACCATAATAATCATTTTCTGACATTTTTGCGGTACTATAGCGATGTCTAGATTCTCAACCAGCTATTATTATTATTATTATTATTATTATTATTATTATTATTATTATTATTATTATTATTATTATTTCCGTTTATTTATATTGTCTACTCATTTCCTTCCGGGTCCCAACGAGAGAGCAAAGGTCTGAAATGACATCAAGATATTTTCAATAAAAAGTTTTGTAAAAAAAAAAATAAAATAAAAATAGAACAACCGAAGATCACACATATTTTACATTGATAAAGCCGTGCGTAAGGTGTGAGTTGTATTTGTGAGAACATTTTTTTTTTCTATTTAAGGCTTGGGATTACCGCGGATCACTTCAATCGAAACCTTTTTCAATGAAACCGAGATCTCCAACCACAACAGGAATTATCGATGTCTTCATGTGCCACATTTTTAAGATTTCTACTTCAAGATCCTGGCATTTTGATCATTTTTTTAATATCTTCAGTGATACATTGCAGTCTGAAGTAACTACCATGTCAATAAGAAATATTATTATTATTATTATTATTAATAATATTATTTATAATTAGTGTTATTATTATTATTGTTGCTGTTATTATTATTATTGTTATTATTATCATTATTTTCTCGGATCTCTGTTGTATACACATTGCGCTCCGGGTCCCAACCAGAAACATAAGGTCAGAAATGGCTTCATGACATTTTCTAGTGATCATTTTTATAACAAAAAAACTAAGATCTCACGCATTTTACACAAATAAAACTCTTCGTAATGTGTGAGATGTACTTGTCAGTTCAATTTTTTTTGTATTTCTTTAAGGCATGGGCTTATTATTATTATTATTACTATTATTATTACTATTATTATTACTATTATTATTATACTCGCAAAAAATAACTGGTTGATGTGTGTTCTGCTAGGAATCAGTATCGTATTTCTGCCTTCTTACTGGGAACACTCTGCCCCTCCATGACAACTCATCCCATGAACAAAATGTAGTGTCTGTGTTGCAATATATATATATATATATATATATATATATATATATATATATATATATATATATATATATATATATATATATATATATATATATATGAGGAAGTATTGAAAAGGATTCTGCCCCCCCCCAACCCTAAATTCTGATGTTTGGTCATTTGTGTTAAATTTTGGTAAGATAAACTTTCAGCATAGAAAACTTTTGTATATAAAAACTTGCGTCGTAGTTGAAATCGTTACTGTTTCAAAACCAGTGACAGAGGTCGGTGTTCGTGCCCAGGTAAAATCCGAGATTTATTCTAATGATTTCATTTTCTAAACATGTGGGTCTTCCTAGTTGGAAGATCGGTTTAACACAACCTTCCTACCGACCTCCAATTTGCAATTAAGCCGTTTTGAGCTAAGCTTAATAAATATTGCAATAAACAAGTGTATGTATGTATGTATTTGTGTGTGTATATATGTATTATTGCGGCGTTGGGTTTGCCATGAGAACATCTGTGGCGGACAAGTTAGAGCAGCCGTGTAGCATTAATGATTAGATAAGGAAACGCAAGGTTTCCTTAGCAGATGACCGTTATCTATCACTCCTCTCAATCTGTGCTCCAACTAATGTGGCCTAGGAAGAAAACATTATTTATCAGTCTTTTCATACAGCTTTTGGAGACACTATAAAATCGACCCCAAAAGACGAGAAACAGTAAAGCATCCACAACACATGCTTAGGAAGATAATTTAAGGGTAATCTGCATGCATTGCACATGGGTGTGAAGCATTAGGAAGAACTGACTTTAAATCGTACAGAGTGGAGGCACATTATAAGGGAATGTCTTTGAGGATAAATGTCTCAAGCATGCTCAGATCAAGCGTGATACCCGAATAGGTACTCACCGTGATTTGACGACTGTTATACAGTCTTGGGAATATGGTGCGTGTGAGCACACATGCTGTTGTCGAAAGCAGGTTAAGCAAACCACCTGAAAGGTCATCATAACAACCAGAAGCAAGCCACCTATGCCTACCTGTGCTTCATCGTCCTGCCAACAATAATTGTGTTGTTTGCAACAAAGTTTGCAGATTATCATTTTCATCGAGAAGAAACATGGTGGTAGGTGTCATCATCATAGTGATTCATTACAGTGGTACAATACTGGGCTGAATCATCAATTCTCTGTCACTATATAACATCGCTTACTTAGCCTTGGAAAAGGTATGAATCCTCTTATTCTCCCCCCGACCACCACCACCAGCTATGGGTAATTGGCAGGACAGATCGGGTTCTGTAGCCTTGGATTGCAACTGGTCTACCGCAGAAAGAAATGGCAACCTACTGCAGGAAATGTATCGAAAGATACATGATAGCCTAAGCGTGCATCACGCATGACACATAACTGACTGATCTAAACCGGGTACTTTTTACGGACTCCTTTTGCCCCATTGTCTTGTCAGCGTTTCTAACAATTCGAAGTTATCAAAAAATATTTTAACGTACATTTTTGGATGAAAACCAGAATTGTTCTTAATGGCTGAAAGGTAGCATAAAGTCTTGCAAAATCTGAGAATATACTTTGATAATTGAACAAAGTAAAATGAATAAAAGGCTGATAAAAAGAAGCTGCTGCTGCTTCTTCTTCTTCTTCTTCTTCTTCTTCTTCTTCTTCTTCTTCTTCTTCTTCTTCTTCTTCTTCTTCTTCTTCTTCTTCTCATCTATTTCTACCGTGATTTTCTTCGTTAAACATATGCGCTTTTATCAATCAGAAAGCGTTCTCTTCATTTTCAGATGCATTAGACATTTCTTTCCTTTCTTTTCCTTATTTTTTGTTTTTCGTTAAATAAACTCTTCCCTCTATTTATCAGATGCTTCTTTCTCTGTCTTTTCTTCTTGGTCGGTCTCCAGCCAGTAGACGCGAGGTACTGTAAGCAACCCCCCACAATCCGAAATAGGTTTCGGCTTTAAATAACACATACGGGGTTGATAAGCAGTAAAAAAAATAATCAGTCCAGCCAGCCAGTACTCCGCGTGTGAAGTTAATTGAAGGGAGGTCATTCTTCTTTCTTTATTTTTTATATCTCTTTGTAATTTCTTTCCTGTATTCTTTTATTCTCTTTACTCTTTCTTCTTTTCCTTCCCATCTTCCTTTCTTAATTTTTCATATTAGTTTAATCTTATAGTTTTCTTTCTCGTCCTTTATTATTTTGCTTTCTTTTCCTTTATTATTTCTGCATTTCTTCTTTTTTCTTTTTTCCTTTTCTTTCTTTCGATTTTTCTTTCATTCATTCTTTATTTATTTATTTCTTTGTATTCCTTTCTTTTTTGTATTTCTTTCTTTGTATTTCTTTTCTGTTTTTCTTTTTTCCTTTCCTTCTTTTTTCTTTCTTTCTTTGTATTTCTTTTTTGTATTTGTTTTTCTTTCTTTCGATTTTTCTTTCATTCATTCTTTATTTATTTCTTTGTATTCCTTTCTTTTTTGTATTTCTTTCTTTGTATTTCTTTTCTGTTTTTCTGTTCTTCCTTTCTTTCTTTCTTTCTTTTTCTTTCTTTCTTTTTCTTTCTTTTTTGTATTTGTTTTTCTTTCTTTCGAGTTTTCTTTCATTCATTTTTTATTTATTTATTTCTTTGTATTCCTTTCTTTTTTGTATTTCTTTCTTTGTATTTCTTTTCTGTTTTTCTTTTTTCCTTTCCTTCTTTTTTCTTTCTTTCTTTGTATTTCTTTTTTGTTTCTAGTTCTTTCCTTCTGTCTTTCTTTCTTTGTACTTCTTTCTTTCTTTGTATTTTTCTTGCTTGCTTTCATTACCTGTTTTCTTTCCATTTTTACTTTTCTTTCTTTCCCCGTTTTTTTCTTTCTTGCTTGCTTTATTTATATTTTTGGTCATCCTTTCTTTCCTTGTATTTTTCTTTCTTTCTCTGTAGCCCTCATTTGTTTCCTTCTGCCTTTCTTTAGTTTTCCGTTCTTTATCGCTATTTTTTTCTTTCTTGATTCCATTGTTACTTTGTTTTCCTTTTCTTTTCGTTTATTCTTTCTTCATGTTTATTTTTTCCTTATGCTTTCACATATTTTCCTTTCTTTTTATCCATTATTTCATTCTGATATATTTCATTGGCTTCTTCCTCTCCCCATCCCCACCCCGACGTCTCGATTAATATGCATTTATCATTGCATTTATCCCCCAATCTCATTTGACAATATCATTTCTCGTTTTCAACTCTCCCGCCATTTGATTTCATCTTTACTTTTATTTTACTGGTAATAAAAATAATAATAATAATCAAAAGAAGAAATGAAAAATTATTCAACATACACAATATTTCCTGCTTCCAAATCTTTGTTAAATTGTATGGAGGTGAATTCCTTTTTTATATTTATTTTTCTTTTTTTGTTTCTTTCTTTTTCATTTTTTTTTCTTTTTTTCTTATTGTGACATTTAAACCAAATTCTGTAACTTTGGGTGTCGTTGTAAAAGATTTATTCAAAAACCACTTACATATAAATCAGTTGTATGTAAACACACGCATTGATCGGACACAACGTAACTCTCTTTGTATTCTTTAAGGATTATCTTTTTTTATTAAGGAGTCATGCCTTTTTTTTTTCTTTTTTCATGTTTGGCAAGTTTCCTTGATAATCAGAACAATTTTTGGCAAGGAAATATCTAGAAACGTGAAAAAAAATGTTCGTTTTGCTTTTCCAATATTTACTAAAATGCGATTGATAACAGCAACAGGCGAAAAAATCGCTTGTAAATAAATAATTCTAAAGAAACATTTTATCTTTTTTTTATATTATTCTCCTTTCAAGTGAAGTCAGAAACATCCTATTACATTTTTTATGATATCAGCACTTCCGGTGTAGACTGTCGGCATATTTTTATTTTTTTATTTTTTTGTGCATTTCCAGAAATAGTACAGAAATTGGTACATTTTTAAGAATGTCCAAAAGAAATAAAGAAAAACACAATTATTTTAAGAGATATTCGAAGAATATTGTTACTTAAGAATTACACACAGGAACACATACACACAGATACACACAGACAGACACACACACATAAGGAGAGAGAGAGAGAGAGGGAGGGAGAACGAGTATAGCAAGCAATATCTGAAAATACGACACTTACGTTTAGACTCATTTTTATTAATCCACAAACAAATTCTTTGATAATGGCTTATGTAAGCCGAAAGCGCTCAGAAACTATTGGACAATTTATGTTCAATTTCAGCCCAGGAATTTTATAAATAATAATATGATCATAAAAGAAAAGCTTTCACTGTTTTTTAACCAAAGTTGCAAACTTCAGCTTTAGCATGTTTCACCGGTGAACTGGTGTGATCAGAAAAAGAATTTTACTCCACGAGAACAAAATCTGCATTAGCGAGAAAAAATATGTGATTCACGTTAGCAGCTGAACGCATGATTTTTACGTTATTACAATCGTTATAAAAAATTGATTTTAATTAATATCAACTCAAGTTTTATTATTATTATTAATATTAATTTATTACTCTTAAAATTGGCAGTGAGTGTGTGGCCATTGTCTTGCTGAAACAAAACCCGACCTCGATTGACCAAAGCAGGATACCCCTTTAGTTTGTCGTACACGCGGTCTAGCTGCTGGTAATACAGTTTAGCGTTGATGGCGCGACCCATGTGGAGCAAGCTTATGATACAGTACTCCTTGGAAATCTCACCAGACAGAGCTCACGATCTGTTGCTTTTTTCCGCTTCCTAAGTGAGGCAGAACTTTATTGCCAACCTAGTAATAATAAAACCTGAGCTAAAATTAGATAAAATTTAATTTCGAAAACGAAAACGTTAAAGTAAAAATCAACCGACCAGCCGCTTAACGTGAATCTCATTTTATCTCGCTAATGTCGATGTAGTTATTGAGTAATAAAATTATTTTTCTGATGATGTCGATTCATCGGCGAAACATGTCAAAGTATAGGTTTTCCAAATTATCTTACATATTTACTATTCCGCCAGATTAACATTCAACTTTACTATAGTCTGATTCGCCGAACGATTCGGAAAAGTATTACACTGAATGATTTCACTCTCCCCCAGTAGAAACCGACCCAGCAGGATGGCGTATGACGTAATAGAAAAATAAGTAGTATAACTATTGTAGTATGGCTGTAGCAGATATAGGATGGAGACAAGATTTAACAACGTTTGAACACAAAATAATTACTGGGACCAGGAAGAAAGGACAGTCTCTGTTCGTGATGGTTACTGCTCCAGGCTTTGAAAACTTGAATCGTGTCACCTCGTCAGACGTGTTACGTTTTCACGTCTTTCAAATCGTTCCAACAAACAGTTATGGACAGACTTGAAACATGTATGGATAGGTATATCCATGCAATGATTTTATGAGCTTATAGACCCGATGTCACTTAGCATAACCACCGTTGTTCAACTGAAGGGAGGAGCTACACTTTATTAGGTAGTTGTCTCAAACAGTTTGACACTTCCGTTAAAAATATATATATATATATATATATATATATATATATATATATATATATATATATATATATATATATATATATATATATATGAGTTCAATTAAAAACAGACAACCTTAAGGGTCCATTGATTATATTTATTTCCCAGGAAAGTGATTTTTCCTGGTTCACATGAAAAATCACTTTCCTGGGGAAATAAAATATAATCAATGGACCTGTAAGTTTGTCTGTTTTTTAATTGAACTAATATTCGCTCTGGTTTTACATTGAGCTCTCTGGATTACATCCTTCTTGGGATTATCCATACACATTACCAAACTTATATTTCGTTGGATTAATGTGAGTTTTTTTTACACTGGGTTTCACTCCCTTTGCGATCGTCAGACAAACTGATTAATTTTGAAATTTTGGATTTATTTATGGTTGCATATATCGGTGTTTTATTGTAGTGGGAGGACAAATTGTTGCCACTCATACGTACGCAGACACACATACACGCACGTTCACGCATTGCAGCTCACACAGACATAACATATATGAACAGTATGGGACCGGACGTATATGCGCATCCATGTGTCGTTGCGTGCATACGCACGCAATTTGTCGCTGTATTCAATACTGGAATTGTGTAGCGAAGTTTTTTCCAAGTGGTGGTGTTAGTTAACTTATAGATCGTTCATCTATTTAAAATTCTGTGTCTAGTGGAATATGAAAGATGCCACCCAATACGATCTATTAGATAATCTTTGCAAACCTTTATTTCCAGCAGCCTGATCGGATAAGTCAAGTATTACGTCGAAAAGGTCCTGCATTGGTCAACAGAAAATGTGTTATTTTCCAGTATGACAATGCAAGGGCATAGTCTGCAAAACATAGTCTAAAAAAAATATAACCTTCGACGCAGAAAAAAATGGGTGGGAACCCAGAAGAGAGCAGCAACAGCCTGATAAGGGTTGCAAAAGGAGTCCTCCTATTGCGACCCGCTCCCACTAGGTCAAGTAACGGTGTAAAGAAAAAAAGTAATATTTTTTAGCACGACAATTAACCAGTCACGCGTCGGCCGGAAGAAAACGTAAGAAGAGTACGGAGGACGATTTTTATAAGGAGGCTAACGCTTCCCACAATCCTCCTTACCAAGACCATAAATATCAATAGGTCACTTGCTTCCTGTTTAGCCGGCACAATTCCCCCGAGACTGAGGCAACCCGTCCGTAAGTAACCGCGTCTCTCTTCCTCTTTTCTTAACAATGGATGGGAAGTTCTTCCAAACCTTTCTTTAATCCACAGATTTAGTCAGCTACAGATTTTTACTTGTGTTTGATCACTAGATCTAATTTCTAACTACATTATAACTACAGTGTAACCCGGATATAAGAGACCCTGATATAAGAGAACCCGGATATAAGAGCGATTTTCTCTGGTCCCAAATTAGAGCCTGTGTTAATGTATATGTAATAGACCAAACCAGGATATAAGAGAAACCCGGATATAAGATACTTCTTCTCCGGTCCCGACAACTCTCTTATATCCGGGTTACACTGTACATTTCATAAGTGGCAAAAAAATTGAGAAATAAAGAAATAGATTATAGTTTTTTTTTTTTTTTCTGATTTTATAGATTTTTAAAATTTTAACATTTATGCATTTTTTCAATCACATGTGTATTTAACAAAAACATCTTATGTACTATAGAGGAGGAATTGACGACTGCAAAACTTGAAACACCCCTCATCACCCACGGCTTTACTCAAATTATTTAATTAACACTATTCCATTTTCCTTTACTCGTGATAATGGGGATCTGGGGGGGCGTGGAATAATTTAGGACCTCTCTTCATCTAAATTCGGCCCTGCCTTCTTCTTCTTTTATGTACGGTATCCCTTCAGGACGTAGGTGATCATGGCTCTCCACTTCTACCTACCCCTTGTAGTTCTCAACATGTTTTGTCCTTTTGCTACTTTTCCCAAAACCTGTTCCGTCATCCATTTGCTTAAGGCCACATGTTGCTTTCCCTTGTCCCTCTTTCCCTCTATCTGCTCTGTGAGTATCAGATTCTCAAAGCCCTCATTTCTCATTACGTGTCCCAGAAATTTCAACTGCTTCTTTCTGATGTTAAGTATAACCTTCTTCCTTGTTTGCATCCTCTCCAACACCTCATCGTTGTAGGGTCCATGATATCCTTAGCATCCTTCTGTAGAACCATACCTCCATTGCCTTGAGTCTTTTCTTCATCTTTGAGGAGACTGTCCAACATTCGCTACCGTAAAGGAGGACAGATATTACGTAGCACTTCAATACTCTTTTCATTGTTACCAACGGAAACCCCGTCTCTCGTAATACTCTGCCTAGCTTTTGGAATGCGTTTTTAGCCATCCCAATACGTCTTCGGATCTCAGCATCGCGCTTACCGTCCCCTGTCAGAACACTTCCCAAATATTTAAATTTCCACACCCGCTTGATTTTAGTGCCCCCGACCTGTAATTCACATTTCAGGCTCATCTTTTTACTGAAGACTATGCATTCTGTGTTTTTGTAGTTTATGTTTAGTCCCTTCTTCTCGCTCTCCTTCGCTACCTTCTATAAGAGGTTTTGTAATTTACTTTCCGTGTTTACTATCAGCACTGTCATCTGCGTATGTTATGTTGTTAAGATTGTGACTGCCAGTGATGAAACATGGTAAGATTTTCAGTTTTCTCAGAATTACCTCGCTGTATAGGATGCATAAGTCCGGTGAGAAAACATATCCTTCCTTTACGCCACTTTCTATTCTAATATCTTTCCCAAATATATCAAGGTTGCTGAGCAGACCCAACAGATATTTGTGGCGTATTTTGTTGAACGCTTTTGCGTAGTCTATAAAACACAGGTGAACGTCCTTCATCATTTCTGATAACATTCTGAGCAAGAATATCGAGTTCTTTGTTTCGGTGTCTTTAACGAACCCGCACTGTTCTTGTCCTATCTCTGGCTTGATTCTGCTGCACGTTCTATTCATCAGAATACGGATGATGAGTTATGTTATGTGGCTCATTAGGCTGATTGTTCGGTGGAGTTCACATTCGTTTGCGCCTGGTTTCTTAGGCAGTGCTATGAAAATAGATCTGCTGAGATCTTCTGGTATATCCCCACTATTGTAGATTTCATTTATTATTTCTGTAATCTTGTCTATGCCAAAATTATCTAACGCTGTCAGCATCTCTGTTACAATTGCGTCTGACCCTGCCGCCTTGTTTCTGCTTAATTTGAGCACTGCAGTTTCTACTTCGGGTTTTAGAATTTCAGGCCCGTCAGTAATTCTGTGTATTGTCGGTTGTTTTCTTTCATCGTGGAAGTGTTCTCTAATATATTCGTTCCATCCTTCGATGAGCGTTCCATCCTTCGATTTTATGCAGCATGTTGACGAGCATGTCTTTTGTCCTGTTAGTTCCCTTATTTGTTTAAGCATATCTCTTCTGTTTGTGGTACTCAATCTCTCTATTTCTGCACATAGTCTATAAAATACATCTGCACTTTCTTCTGCATTTGTATAGCTCTTTCTGATAACATTCTGAGCAAGAATATCGCGTTCTTTGTTCCGGTGTCTTTAACGAACCCGCACTGTTCTTGTCCTATTCCCGGCCTGATTCTGCTGCACGTACTATTCATCAGAATACGGATGATGAGTTTTGTTATGTGGCTCATTAGGCTGATTGTTCGGCGGAGTTCACATTTGTTTGCGCCTGGCTACTTAGGCAGTGCTATACAATCTATTAAAATGAAAGTGTTTACATTTTTATAAATAGTATTCAAATAAATTTAACCTCTTTTTTGTAAAGCGTAATTACTTTCCAAGCACACTAATAGATCAGCACCATACATCGCTATGTTTGGTAAGTTTAAACAAAAGCTGAAGCAGTTTCCCGTAGAAAAGAGACGGTTATCTTTCTTTGTAATTTACTCAACTGAAGAACATTGTGATGTGCAATACTTCCAGTTAGACAAAAAATCCATGTAATAAAATCATTTCATTTGTGAGACTTTCCTCGTCTAATGATATGAAAATAAGAAAACGAGGCTTTGGACGTCTGGTGAAGAGTTCTCACGTTATTCGTAATGCTGACTGGGGAGAGAGAAGTTGAACAAGGTTTCTTCTCACATTCGTCTGCCCGATCGAACTTGAACGAAATTTGATTCCATTTTATCCATTTTCATAATATCACGTAATTATACATGCACTGTGCATAAATCATGTGACCTGATTATGTACTTTGCTTTTATCAGACCACGTGTAAGACTGGAGAACACAATAAGTCTTTTGGTAGAGGGGACGCTGAAAAATACTCGAACCAAACAATAAGCCTTTCCAGAAAATCTGATGTTTGGTTAGATTTAGGAAGCAGATGTAGCCGAGAACATTTCAACACTTCCACGTATATAGGAAGAGTATGAAAAATGTCACACCGAAATTCGAAAGCATATTGACAGTGAAAAATGCCTTCCAAAAACAAAGCAAAGTATTAATAAACAGGATAATTTGGTTAGAAACCAAAAAAGAACACTGAATATGTAATATCAATCTTCCGATATGGCAATGAATTCTGGACAATTTCCTCACAAATAAGGAGATTGAAAGTAACAGAAATGTGGTTCTAAGAGATGTTTGACCCTACATTATACCTATCAGTCCATGTTCTGTTACCCATTTAGACAAAATGATTAGGTATGTTACTCACTGTTTCTCTCTTTCTATCTTACCTTCAATGTCTAGTGAGTGTTAAATTTTCGAAGCCATCTTTTCTCATTATGTGTCCTAGAAATTTCAACTTTTTCTGATAATAAGCACAATTGTTTTTTTCGTTCCAATTTTCCTCAAAGCTACTTCGTTGCACACATGTCCCGTCCGTGATATTCTCAGCATCCTTCTGTAGAACCACGTCTTCTCTTCATCTTAATTCATTGCCATATAGGAAAATTGATATTACAGTTGAAACTTATCTTTGTTTCTAATAGGACAAATAGATCTGTTTGAACTGTTATGAGAACCTCATTTCTTTGGGAAAGATATCAGAAAAACCCAAAACATGTACTACTGAAAGGTGTGTGAAAAAAAGACTGCGTCTTCTCATCAGATATATTCAACGAGTCGATCCGAAGAAAATTAGAAGTTTTACCCGCGTTCATTACTGATAGCCACAATCTTAACAACACAAAATACGCAGTTGATACCGTGTTGTTGGCAGACATAGAAAGAAAACTTCAAGTATTTATAGATGGTAAAAGAAAGCTAGAAGAAAGGACTAACTATCAATTATAAGAAGACAGAATGTATGATCATTAGCAAGAGGGACAGACCAATATGTGAGCTTCAAATTGGAAACGACGAGCAAGTACAGGAATCTAAATATTTTAAATTTGAATTTTTATAACATACTACGGAAAATATGACACAGAAATCCGAAGGTGGCAAACGGTACATCCCCAAAGCTAAACAATGTTTTAAGAAACAAGAACATTTCATTGGAAACAGTGACTGGATTTTTTGCCTAATCTTAAACTATTCTGGAAATAAGGCTTGCGCCAGTATTTGTATGGTGTCCTTCTTGGATAAGAAATGATAACAAAAAATGAAATTGACTGAAAAGAGTTATTAATCATAGCAACATGACTGGAGCAACGAATTGACAATAGGATGTAATGACGATGCTGGAAACAAGGACCAAGGAAACTAACTTTTCAAGGATGTAAACCATTATATTTTGGTGAATGTTACGACCACCGTCTCCGCAAATCAAGACGATTGCAGTTTGATTGAATGAAACAAGAATAAGAGTGGAGAGAAAAGAAAATGAAAATAATTTTGGAGATGGTTACGTAAGTGAATTCTTATAAAGATGAATTTGAGTAAAAAGAAAACATGGGATTGGGAATAAGCCAATCGGTTACACACAGTTGTGTTGTGTAACTACTTAGGAACTTAAATACACATTGAATCCTTTCACACGATGTCTTGAAGGTAACTTAATGCATCGAACCACTTGATGTATCCTTTTCAAGGTTTCATTCTCTTTTACTGCAAGACAGCCCGAAAGGTCACACACAGATACACATATACGTGCGTGTACGCATATGCATACGCATATACACAAACATGCATAAACACACATATATAAATCTAACCGCATCATTTATGTAGGTTTTAGCATATAGAGACTAGAGTAGGGGTTCTCAATCGAGGGCGAATACACCACGGTGTTCAGGGGTTCAGTGGGGGATCTTTATTTTGTCATGTTTTTTTGGGGTTTTTTTTACAGAATTTTATTTATTGGATTACAATATATTCTATTGAACCTTTTGTTTATTGTGATTCATTCTATTTATTTATTAATTAGTCATGAATTCAAACAAATTACTGTACATGTAAAAAAATCCATCCACAACTTCTATTCATATTTAATTTGTAAGGTTCCTCTATAAAAATGATCCTCTTGAAAGTATTTGAAAGAAAAGGAAGATTTTCAATAATATATATTTGGGATGCACCTTCTGAGTAGAACATTCTTGGAGGAATGACATTCTGACTTATGGTGAAAAGAGTGTATTAAGAAAAAAGAGTGAGAACCACTGGACTAGAGCATGTCGTCTGAAGATCACATGAGCGTGAAACTCAGGTTACGACTAGGGCCATCCTGTCATAGGATTTAACATTGTTTAGCGTTTTCTGCTCTGTCTAGCCAATTTGTGCTTCTAGCACTTTACTGAGTAAGTAGGTTTCCCTTTAGACCTTTTTCTTTTTTTTCAGTATTGTAGCTTTTGTTCGAGATTTTATCTGGATAAGAGTTTTAGGTTTTGGCAAGTTGTGCGTTAGTTCCATCAACGATTTTGGATTTTCTTTGATACACACACACACACATATATATATATATATATATATATATATATATATATATATATATATATATATATATATGATGGCCTTGACTCGATTTCGGGCATCGTTTGATCCATCTTCAAATATGAGTAGCGAGGATGTGGCTTTTTAGTCCCGCTAGGGCCTTACATTCTCTTGAACAGATGTAGAAACGCTGGGCATCAGCAGTGGTTTTTACATAAATGCCGCGTAACGCGTAACGAATGACTTCTCTGTGTGTGTGACGTGGTTGATGATCTTCAGGCCTGCATCTAAACACACGCATATAGGTACAATGCATATATGTACAATGCATAGACATAAGTATGTATATTGGCTCTTTATTAAAACCTCAAAAAGTCGGTAGGCGAAAATTATACTGTTTAAAAAATAGAGACGTCAACTCAAAACATGGTTTTTCACTAATTATAGCATATATAGCAATAAAAAATATGTGCATATATGTGTATATACATACACATATGCACGGATGTGAGGTTTTACGTTTGTGCATGTGTTTGCTTGTTTGTGCGTCTGCTTGTCTTTCGATGAGCACTTTTGTCGCTCTGCCTGAGAGTGCGTGGGAGCGTATGTGAGATATCTATTATTTAAGATAGTTGCGAATTTGTCATCAGTAACAGTGGTCGGTGTTCGAACCCTGAATAAAAAGCTAAGAGGTTGAATGCAGATTTTAAAGGCAGTTAAGCGATCTCCACTTGGAACGCAGGTGAAAAACACAATCTTCATAGATTTATTATCTCAGAAAATAGGTCTTGCGTCAGGATAATCTAAAGTGAGTAACTATTTCTAGATGTCCGTATATGCGCCAATATTGACTTGTTTTTTGTTGTTTTTTTTACGAATCAGTTGTTACATAACAACACTGGATACCTGCATAGATGAATGTTGATTTGCTTCTATGTTTGCGTACACGTTCTCCTGGAGAAATTGAAGCGTGGAACGACATCCGTGCATATACATAGATGAATGTATAGTGAGGGATATTTTCTGAGAACTCAATCGATCGGGATACGAACCAACAAATAGCTAGCTAGTTAG
Organism: Acanthosepion esculentum; assembly: GCA_964036315.1. Classification (NCBI taxonomy): domain Eukaryota; kingdom Metazoa; phylum Mollusca; class Cephalopoda; order Sepiida; family Sepiidae; genus Acanthosepion; species Acanthosepion esculentum. The sequence continues at coordinate 33,901,167 of OZ038486.1, read as the reverse complement.
ATAGATAGATAGATAGATAGATAGATAGATAGATAGATAGATAGATAGATAGATAGATAGATAATGAACTGGTGATAGATAGATAGATAGATAGATAGATAGATAGATAGATAGATAGATAGATAGATAGATAGATAGATAGATAGATATGGACAAAATGAGATAGATAGATCAGAGGTTATGTTTATATATTATTCTACAGTAAGGAATATGCTTATAAAATAACGTAAACAAATCAACTAGACAACGACATAAACAAAAATAAGTGAATAATAAATGTACGTTTCCTTTTTAATTCGTGACTCACAAGTAATAAGAGCAACGAGAAATGATGTGCAATCACGAACCAATCTGAGAAGATTTCTCCTTCCGCCTCTAATGAAGTATTGATATTTGTTCGACAGAATCAGGCGATCCCAGCAGATTATTACATAGCCTGTGACATGAGAGAGAAACGGATCGCCAGGAGAGCATCTAATCAGACCTATTTTGTAAGCGAGGAGCGTAACCTTGTTGCCAATCAGTGAGCGATGTCCAATGCAAGATTGGATGTATCACTCCGCACCTTTTTACACTTCTCTGGTTTATTTAGTAATTCTTTCTTTCTTTCTTTTTTCTCTCTTTCTTTCTTTCTTTACTTTACTTTTCCCTTACTTTTCTCTTTCTATTTTTTCTCACGTTGTTTTATTTATTCATTCGTTCTTTCTATGTCTGTGTGATTCGTTTTTATTGTTTTTTCTTATCTGTCCTCTTATCAATATTGTGTTTTATTTTTGTTGTCAATATTTCGTTCTTACGTTTATTGCTTTCTTTCTTTTGTTTTCTTTCTTTTGTCTTTCTTTCTCTTTTCTTATTTATTCTTTCTTTCTCTGTTTGCATTTTTCTACCTTTTTTCTATCTGTTTTGTAGTTTCGGTTTTCTCTGCATTTTTTTTTCATTGTTCTATGCATTTTGAACTTTTGAAACGCTTCTTTTCTTTCTAAACACTTCTTTTCTTTCTAAACGCTTCTTTTAAACGCTTGACTCGCTGTTTTTCTTTCATTCCTTTACTGTCGGTCAATCTTTTTATATTTTTCTTTCTTGCTAATTTTGTTATATTTTTTCAGTTACCTCGCCCTTTTGACGAATCTCTGCGTTCATATTGATTTACGTATAGCGATATCAAACCAACATACGTTAATTCAGATGATCATATTACATTCTTAATAGAATACATGGGAACCCATAAGACTCGGGTAACGGTACACGGTGTACATAAGTCAGACATAAGTGAGGATCGCATAGGGGCCTTTTTCGCCAAGTATGGTGAAGTGAACGAGGTCTTCGCGGTCAAAAGTAAATCTGGAATAGACACTGGGGATATTGTTCTTCAAATTGCCCTCAACCGACAGAGCTTCGGCGAGATTCCCAACATTCTGATGTGCCGTGAAAAGTGGATGCTCGTCGTGGTAGAAGGAAGAAGACCATATTGTTGGACGTGCGGCGCCTCGGGGCACATGTCAAAGGCGTGCCCCGGCAAGATGGCAACACCACAAACACAACCGCAAGCCACAGCAGTAACAACAACACCATCAGTAGCAGCAGTAGCAGCAGCGGAAACGGCAACAGAACCCCCCCCCCAATAATGAATGGACGGATGTTATGAGGGGGCATGGCGTTGAAAAACGCACCCTCTCTGAAACAGCAGGGACCACCATCACAGGAGCGACATGAAGAGGTGACTCGGCAACAGCAGCGGCAACAAAACAACAGCTGCAACAACAACAACAACCACAGCAACTACAACAACAACAGAAAACGCTGCCTAAATCTCCAAAGAAGCACACATAAAAAAGAAAAGAGGAAAAGAAACAACAAACAGAGAAGCAACCAGAAAAGCAACCCGAGAAGCAGCAACAGTACGACTCGGAGATGGAGGTGGAGGAAATGCCTCCGCCACGTCCTTCCTCCTTGAAAAGGTCTAGGGAGGAAGAAGACGAAGTAGAAGAACCAATTGAGAAACGTGCTGGCCGAAGTAGGGCGGAGAGGCACATGGACAAAACCAGGTCACTCTCCCTACCTGCTTCGACAAGAGAAACCATAGATTTAATAGTAAAAACAAGGAGCCTCTCTGTTTCCCCTTCCCGTGCTTACTCCCCCTCTCCCTGGAACTCTTCCCTCAGCTGAATCTCCACCCTGCCTCACACATCCACTTCTTCCCCTCCCCACCCCTCAAGGGAGAAGAAGAAAAAGAAACTTTTTCCCGGCCCTGACGAAATCTGTAAAGTAGACAGCGACAAAACTAAAAAGGGCCTGCTCAAACAAAAAAGGGCCGTTTTAAGGCTCCTGTTAAAAATGGACACTGTTGATGACAAGTCAGTCGAGGATCCCCGCAATTTCCCACACGCCCCAGGAGTCATTACCCTTGTGAGGGATACCGGTGGATACCTCAAGGTATGGAGCCACCTTTCTGAGGCGAAGGAAGCATACCCTAAAATAAGAGCGTTCGAAGTGGACAATGCCAACTTGAAAAATCTAAGACATTTTTGTTCTGGGAGGGTCCCTGTGTTGCTCCATCCCTCCTTATATAGGGCAGTCAAACTAAACTACCCTACGGACGGCGGCGGCATTGTCCTGGATGGTCGGATGACGACGGAGTTGGGAACAGGGACCATGGGACAATCCGTCGGTGTCCTGTCTAACGCAGATTTCCGGTCTGTATGTGAGTAGGTCTCTTTTTTCTAACTTTTCTATTTTTCAGGCCTAATCGATGTCTATCAAGATAGCCAGTTTGAATGCGAATAGCTTGATGGATCGGGGTAAGGCTGCTCGCCTGCTCCGTGATCTCTTGTCGTTCGGCGTGGATGCCGCCGCGATTCAGGAGACCCACTTTGTTTGCAACGTCGATTCGTGTGTGCTGTTTAACGATTTTGTCGTCTATTCAGCATATGGTAACCGACAGGCCAGAGGAGTCTCTTTGCTGGTGAAGCGTACTCTTGATGCGAAATTGGAGCTTGTGCATACCGATGCCGAGGACCGACTGATCATGGCCGATATTGCCGTGAAAAGTGGTTCGTTTCGAGTCGTTGCGGTTTATGCGCCCAACGACCAGGAGGAGCGGGTTTCGTTTTTTCGGCGGTTGGGGTCGTTCCTGGTGGATTCAACGCGCCTAGTCTTAATGGGGGACTGGAATGCCATTCTGGACCCCAAGTTAGATCGGGAGCGGGGTGCAGAGGGAGAAGGGATGATCGTAGCTTGGTTGATCTTATCAACGAATTTGGTCCCGTTGATAGATACCGGGTCGATCACCTTGGCGGTGGGGGAATGTGGACGTGGGCTCTTAGTTGGCCTTCTGACCTGGTGGTTAACTACCTGGACAGAATGTTAGTTAGAGGAGCCGATGTAGACTTGTTAAATTGTCCCACGTTCGGTAGGTTATTCGGACCACAAACTCGTTTGTGCCCGGATGGCGTTAGATTGTAGGCCTAGAATGGCTGGTTACTGGAAGTTCAATCTGTCTTTGCTGGACAGGCGGGACTTCCGGGAGCAGCTAACTAAATTAGTGCAGCGGGAGCTAGTGGGGCGGTTATCGGGAATAAATGGTGGGATAGACTTAAATGTAGGATTAGGTCTTTCACCACGGATTTCAGCAAGCGGCTGGCCCTAGATAGAGCTGAGAAGGTGAAGACGCTTAAGGCTAGTATTTCCTGGACGGTAGCTGGGGGATCCCCTAGAGATAGCCTTAGCTAGGGATACCGTGGAGCGTTCGAATAGCGAGCGCTACATGGGCCAGGTAATTAGACATATGTTAAGCAAGATGTCTTCCAAAGCGGTGCACATGGGCGCATTGTGCTAGGAAGAGGTCCGCCGAGGGTCCGATCGGTACATTCTTGAAGTCAAAAACCCAGAGAATCATACTCTTTGGGCCACTGACGATATGTGCGAGGCGTTTCGGTGGCATTTCGAGAGCCGATTTACCAAGGAGCCCGGTCTTCGTGAGGACGAGTTTCGCAGCTATTTGGCTGACTTTTCTCGGCTTTCGCCGACTGAAGCGGCTAGCTGCGACGGAGAGATCACGGAGGGAGAAGTCTACGCGGCATTGAAGAAGGTTTGCAGAGGCAAGTCGCCCGGTCTGGATGGTTTGCCCTATGAATTGTACTTGAAGTTGTTGCACATCTTTGTCCCGATTTTGACTGTCGTGTTCAACAACTGGTTCCGGCAGGAGTCCCTCCCCGACCGGTTCTCCAGGGGTGTGATCACGCTGTTGAAAAAGGACAAGGGTGTTGTGGGGAAATTAGATGATTATAGGCCCATAAATCTGCTAAACACAGAATTAAAGATTTTGGCCAAGATCCTGCAGGAGCGTTTGCAGTCAGTTGCCGAGTCTTTGTTGGGTCCTGAGCAGACTTGTGCTGTGAGGGGCCGAACAATTCAGAGCAACCTTCATCTGATCCGCACGGTCATAGAGGGTGTAAAAGACGACGATGAGGCCGCGCTGATCAATTTAGATCAGTCCAAGGCATGTGATAGGGTTGACCATCGCTACCTTGCTGCAGTCCTGGATTAGCCTCCTGTATCGCTCCCCCAGTGCTGTGGTACAAGTGAACGGGAAGCTGTCGGGCGCTTTTGCGCTGTCTAGGTCGGTCCGTCCGGGCTGTCCACTGTCGCCCCTACTTTATGCTTTGGCGTTAGAGGGACAGAGCGTGCAGTCCAGCCATACGTGGAATTGCCGTTCCTGGAGGGGCTCGGGCCAGGGTTTCCGCGTACGCCGTATCTGCTTTAGTATCGTCCCGCAGCGATATTGAGGCGGTACTGAAGGCGCTTGATCGGTACGAAAAGGTGACAGGGGCTTGCGGTTTGGTACCTGGAAGGGGGTTGATCTTTCGGGACCCTTCGATTGGACGGACGGTCCTGTCCGCATTCTTGGAGTATGGAGAAAAATTGTTCTGAAGTACGAGCAAAGGTCGACGCGGCCGGTCAGACTTGGCGTCGACGGAGGTTGTCCGTGAAGGGTAGGTCAGAGGCGTGTGCCACTTACGTTTTCCCGATTGTCCTTTATCGATAGTCCGTACTTCCCCTCTGTAAAGGCAATAGGAATCCGCTCGAGCGTTCGCTATCCTCCATTTTATGGAGGGGACGCAAACATCAGGTCGTCAGAGGAGTCTGTGCACAACGTCCGTGTCATGGGGGGTTGGGAATGCTACACTTGGTGAGCCACAAACTCGCCTCTAGGTTGGTTTTCCTACGTCGCGCATTGACAGGAGATTCGATTATGGCGGGGATTGTTAGGGACGCGTTCCCTTTCCTTACTATCAGTCCCCCCAGCTCGCGGGTTGAGCGCCATCGTAAACCCCGGGTTTAATCGGATTTCTTTCGCGAGTGTCGGTCTGCCTTGTGGCTGTTCATTGGTCCAGTGACCTTTCACGGCCTAGAGAGGTCTTCTATCGTTATTTAGTGGAGGGGGTAGCGAAGGATCCTCTACGTGAACGGCTCGACTTGTCGGAGGAGGAGTTTCGCTCTTTCTGGTCTTGGGCGCCATCGGTGGATTATCTCAGTAACCCTGAGTTTTCGCTTACCTGACGATTGGCTCGGTATCGTCTGCCTCTCAATGATATGGTCTTCATATGCGGCTTGGCGGATTTGCCTGACTGTGAACGGTTTGACCTTGGTTTAGAGGAAACGTCTTCGCACGCCTTCTACCATTGTCCCCGCGTCCGCTCCTTATGGGACCATGCCGGCGAGTTGACGGCTCGTCTCGCCCCCGAACAGCTCGTCTCGCTCCCGAACAGCTCGTGCTCATTGATCGTGCATACACGTGTGACAATGTGTCGCCCCCGTTTTCCGGGGTGAAACGGATGGTGTTTTTCACGCTGCTGGCCACGGCCCGAATGGTGATTTGGACGACGCGAATGGAGGAAGTCTTGCGAGGCATCCGTCTTTCTCATCAGGATCTAATCCGATTCTTTGAGCATCAGCTCAAGATGAAGATTAGAACTGATAGAAAACGCTTGCATTCGACAGTCTTCAGCGAAAGGTGGGTGACTGAGGCGAGCTTGGTTTGTTTGAACGGGGCTAGCCTTGATTTTCTCTTTTAGGTCAACCTACGTCACATCGGGGTGGTTTCCTGTGGAACACTCCCCCGGGTTAGGTTAGACAAGCTTTTGTGTACCTAGTTAATGTGAGTAAGTGTTGTTCCTGGCCTGTTCCCTGCTGCCTCTTTGATTATGATCCAAGTCGAGATTCTCAACCTCCCCAGTTTGTTTTTGGCCCTTTTTTATCTCGACTGAGTCAGCTTTTTATTCCCCATGTCTGTATATATTTTCTCCATTTCCCACTCCTTTAGTAAGAGAGCTTCTTGATTTTGTCCAATGGCCAGAATACAGCGGCCTCTCTCCTTCTTGAGGGTTGGACGGGCCCTACTAACATCAGTTATGTTTAGTTCACTTTGTGTTCATGTTTAGTTTGTTATTGGGTTCATCTCCCTTCCCTCTCATTTTTCATCTTTAGAATTGTATATATAGTTTATTATCATTAAATTTTTATGACATGGGGCGCGTTTCGTAGGTTCCCCTTGAGAGGATGTGGTATTATGGTGTATGGAGGATTGATTGGTGACGGACAAGTTTTTATAGTGAATGGGCAAATTGTAATGAGTGAATGGGTCGTGAATTGGATTAGCTAGGTATAAGATAGTTAGTGAAGACTAGCCTCAACCCCTCCCATTTTTCGGCCTTGTGCCATAATTGTATTTTTATACAATAAATATCCATATTACATTCTTAACTTGTCTCTTAGTATACACTATTTTGCATTTTGCTTTCCTTCTTTGCTATCTCATCATATCTGTCAATCAATTTACAGTCGGACTTTTAACACCTAATCTCATATCGCAGTTTTTGTTACCATTTTATACTCGCCTTCGATGACTTTACATTCTTCTGAAAGATTCCCCCCCCCCCACTTCCGTATTTTAACTTCGTTAATTTTCACACGAACTAAAATTCACATTACTTCATATTTCAATTTTGGTTTCTCTTTTTTTTTCTATTTTGTTTTCCAAGTACTTTTTGTTTGTTTGTCTCTGTCGCGCAATAAAGAAATCCTTTATTATTTTCTAATTAAAACTGCATTTAACACGTTTAGCGGGATGGTTACGAACTATTTACTCAGCCAATGCTTTTAAGTAAAAAAAGGCCACTAGCTTTTGACGTACGTTCGGATAGTTGTATTTTGATAGCAAAAAAAAACAAAAATGACAAGTTACAAGGATATATAAAAAATAATACATTTATTTAATTATCTACATACATTATGCTCTTTAGATTTTTAAACAATTAGAATAAAGAGAAAAGTATTAAAGTTTCTTTGTCAAGTTTCCTGTATTTTTGTGGAAGGAGGAGATATATTTGACATTTTTAAGCTTAAAGTTCATTAAACCAGATACATTTTTAAATAAATTAATTTTATTAATTTTTGAATACCGTATTTTTTTTTTTTTTGTATTTTTTTATTCTTATTTTTTTACCGGAAAAGATTTTTCGAACTGATCTTTGCTGACATTATTTTAATTTTTCGGACAGTTGTTTTCATGTATGTTGCCATATTCATGACGTTTCGGCCGTCGTACACCCCGGCCTTCTTCAGGTGATTGGAATTATACAATCACCTGAAGAAGGCCGGGTCGTCTTCATAATATACATATTGTGTGAAATCGATCCCTGATTTTTAAAAGAGTTATCTGTACTTTGTTTTTATTTGTACTATTACGAATTCGAAAAAAATAAAAACGTTAGTAGTACGTTCAGAAATGATAAAAATTCAATATTTTTCGATTTTGAAAAACATCGTGGAATTATGAAGATTTAATAAATGCTAACCTAAAAAAATTTCAACAAAATTTCTTCACCGTTTTTTTTTTTTAAATTTAAATAGTACTGAAATTTCCTTCCGATCAAATCATTTTTATTTCAATATATTAATACATTAATTCTAGTTTATTAATAGGTTTTCTTAATTTCATTATTCTTTTATATGCCGTGTCCCTTCAGGACGTAGGCGATCATGGCCCTTCATATCCTCCTGACTCTTGTAGCTCTTAATAAGTTTTGTGTTTTTTGTTATTTCTCCCAAACCTTGTTCTGCCATTTATTTGCTCAAGCCCATTAAGTATGTCACGCGTTGCTTTCCCCTGTCCCTGTTTCCCTCTATCTGGCCTGTGAGTATCAGATTTTCAAAGCCTTCCTTCCTCATTACGCGTGCCAGAAACTTCAACTGCTTCTTCCTGGTTTCTTCTTTGTTTCCATCTCTCTAAAATCTCGCCGTTGCTCACATGTACGGCTCATGGAATCCTCAGCAGCCTTCTGTAGAACCACATTCCTATTGCTTCGGTTTCTTCTTCATCTTTGAGGAGATTTTCCAACATTCACTGCAGTACAGGAGAACAGATATCACGTAACATTTCAGTATTCTTTTCTACTGCACATAACTTATGAATTAACTTTACCGTAGTTATGTATCCATAGAAAGAAAATAGTATTTACAAGGATCGGTACCATCCGTGATTTCAGGCACCCACTAAGGATCTTGGAACCTATCCCCCTGCTTCAAAAATAATTTATATATTGACAAAGCCAGAGAGAAAAAAAAAAAGACAAAAAATACATTTCTCAAGAGAAACTCTTTGGACACACACCAAACCAATTAATGTTTCCTATTAAGTAAAATAGCTTCATTTTGCCCTGTTTCAGGGATAAGTTAATTATCACTCTACACGGGAGCAAATAGTTGGTGTTAAATCCCGGACAAAAAATGCTGATTTTCTAAGCTGACAGGCTTGAAAATATCGGAACAACACCCTTTTCCTATAACCCCAGTTCTAACCATATAGCGTCATTTTTAACTCTTGAGTCTGTTTCCTGGCTGATTTTATTTGTATGTTTCCCACCAGTGATCAGTGTTTCCTGATATAAAACAAAAAACAGCTAGAATTTTGTATACTCATTTTTTAGGCCGGACAACTTAATTGAGAAGCTTGGCGCAATATAATCTTTCTACGTTTTCAATTTTGCCTCTATAGTGAGCTAATACATTTTTATTCTTTCTTAATTCTAAGAAATTGACATCTCTCATTGGCAATCCAGAGATTACTTTTCTCTAATCAACTGTATCTGTTTGGCTCGTCTAAGAAGGATATTACACTTCGTGAATTAACAACGAAGTAATCAGTTGGAACCCTTTTTCTTCTTCTATATGCCAAGTCTCTGGAACACTTTTCCGTCTATATGCCAAGTCTCTGGATCTCCTTTTTTCTATATGCCAAGTCTCTGGATCTCTTTTTCTTCTATATGCCAAGTCTCTGGAACACTTTTTCTTCTATATGCCAAGTCTCTGGAACACTTTTTTTCTATATGCCAAGTCTCTGGATCTCTTTTTCTTCTATATGCCAAGTCTCTGGAACACTTTTTCTTCTATATGCCAAGTCTCTGGATCTCCTTTTTTCTATATGCCAAGTCTCTGGATCTCTTTTTCTTCTATATGCCAAGTCTCTGGAACACTTTTTCTTCTATATGCCAAGTCTCTGGATCTCCTTTTTTTCTATATGCCAAGTCTCTGGAACACTTTTTCTTCTATATGCCAAGTCTCTGGATCTCTTTTTCTTCTATATGCCAAGTCTCTGGAATACTTTTTCTTCTATATGCCAAGTCTCTGGATCTCTTTTTCTTCTATATGCCAAGTCTCTGGAACACTTTTTCTTCTATATGCCAAGTCTCTGGAACACTTTTTTCTATATGCCAAGTCTCTGGAACACTTTTTTTCTATATGCCAAGTCTCTGGAACACTTTTTCTTCTATATGCCAAGTCTCTGGATCTCTTTTTCTTCTATATGCTAAGTCTCTGGAACACTTTTTCTTCTATATGCCAAGTCTCTGGATCTCTTTTTCTTCTATATGCCAAGTCTCTGGAACACTTTTTCTTCTATATGCCAAGTCTCTGGAACACTTTTTTCTATATGCCAAGTCTCTGGAACACTTTTTCTTCTATATGCCAAGTCTCTGGAACACTTTTTTTTCTATATGCCAAGTCTCTGGAACACTTTTTCTTCTATATGCCAAGTCTCTGGATCTCTTTTTCTTCTATATGCCAAGTCTCTGGATCTCTTTTTCTTCTATATGCCAAGTCTCTGGGACACTTTTTCTTCTATATGCCAAGTCTCTGGAACACTTTTTCTTTTTTATGCCAAGTCTCTGGAACACTTTTTTTTCTATATGCCAAGTCTCTGGATCTCTTTTTCTTCTATATGCCAAGTCTCTGGAACACTTTTTCTTCTATATGCCAAGTCTCTGGAACACTTTTTTCTATATGCCAAGTCTCTGGAACACTTTTTTTCTATATGCCAAGTCTCTGGAACACTTTTTCTTCTATATGCCAAGTCTCTGGATCTCTTTTTCTTCTATATGCCAAGTCTCTGGATCTCTTTTTCTTCTATATGCCAAGTCTCTGGGACACTTTTTCTTCTATATGCCAAGTCTCTGGAACACTTTTTCTTTTTTATGCCAAGTCTCTGGAACACTTTTTTTTCTATATGCCAAGTCTCTGGATCTCTTTTTCTTCTATATGCCAAGTCTCTGGAACACTTTTTCTTCTATATGCCAAGTCTCTGGAACACTTTTTTCTATATGCCAAGTCTCTGGAACACTTTTTTTCTATATGCCAAGTCTCTGGAACACTTTTTCTTCTATATGCCAAGTCTCTGGATCTCTTTTTCTTCTATATGCTAAGTCTCTGGAACACTTTTTCTTCTATATGCCAAGTCTCTGGATCTCTTTTTCTTCTATATGCCAAGTCTCTGGAACACTTTTTCTTCTATATGCCAAGTCTCTGGAACACTTTTTTCTATATGCCAAGTCTCTGGAACACTTTTTCTTCTATATGCCAAGTCTCTGGAACACTTTTTTTTCTATATGCCAAGTCTCTGGAACACTTTTTCTTCTATATGCCAAGTCTCTGGATCTCTTTTTCTTCTATATGCCAAGTCTCTGGATCTCTTTTTCTTCTATATGCCAAGTCTCTGGGACACTTTTTCTTCTATATGCCAAGTCTCTGGAACACTTTTTCTTTTTTATGCCAAGTCTCTGGAACACTTTTTTTTCTATATGCCAAGTCTCTGGATCTCTTTTTCTTCTATATGCCAAGTCTCTGGAACACTTTTTCTTCTATATGCCAAGTCTCTGGAACACTTTTTCTTCTATATGCCAAGTCTCTGGAATACTTTTTTTCTATATGCCAAGTCTCTGGATCTCTTTTTCTTCTATATGCCAAGTCTCTGGAACACTTTTTCTTCTATATGCCAAGTCTCTGGATCTCCTTTTTTTCTATATGCCAAGTCTCTGGAACACTTTTTCTTCTATATGCCAAGTCTCTGGATCTCTTTTTCTTCTATATGCTAAGTCTCTGGAACACTTTTTCTTCTATATGCCAAGTCTCTGGATCTCTTTTTCTTCTATATGCCAAGTCTCTGGAACACTTTTTCTTCTATATGCCAAGTCCCTGGATCCCTTTTTCTTCTATATACCAAGTCCCTGGATCTCTTTTTCTTCTTCTGTATACCAAGTGCTTTCAGAAGGAAGCCGATAATGACTTTCTGCAACTTCCTTTGTCGCTCTAAATAATTTTTCTACCCCTTACTATTACGGATTGAGAGCAAAGATATCAATAGGACACAGTTATCAATGATGTAAGCATTTGTAAAGAAAAACAAATAACAGGTAACTCTTTAAAAAGTCAGGTGCCGATCTGAGATTGTATTTATATTATAAACAGGACCTCCACCTTCTAAAATGATAAGATATCAATATTTTTCATTTCTGAAAAATGTCATGGCTTGAGGAAGGTTTAATGAATGCCAGTCTATAAAAATCATTCCCCCACCCCCAACTAAATTATTCCCTATATTTTTTTACAAGCGAAACAGCCAATTTTAGTCATGTCGTCAGCCACGTATCTTAACTTGTAAAGATTATATCTGATTATAATATATCCTGAAGGTTTTTCTACTGCTCTTAGAATTGTCTCGCTAACGCAAATATTTTTTTTAGTTTAAGTAAAATAAATTCTTAAAAGTTATCTTATTTTCCATAACTTTATTAAACATAATATTTATCGCTTTGTTTCACAGTATTCCAACACCTTTTAAGAAACACCATAAATCCATCGTCCTCTCAGAACTTAAAGAACTAAACTTTTCATTAAGAGAATGATGATTCCTTGAACACTAAGCTTTTCATGTCTAGAGTCAATTGTTGTCTATCCACCATATCTTCACAATAATCACCTCCTACTCCCTTCTCTTCATATCACACACTTTATTTAGTAACCCTCTACCTTGAGTGTCTCTTGGGCCTTGTACTGAGTGACCATTAGTATAAAAAATGCAATAAATGGTACTCTGAAGGTGACAAATCTGGTGAATAGGGGAGTGAGTTAAAAAAATACAAACTTTCCCAGTTAAGATGTAACAGTTTTTGTGCAATCACCAAATAAAAGTATGGCCTCTTGATAGAATATTATGTCATTTCTCTTAAATAATTCTGGATAAATTTCGTTGATTGCTGTACTAATTGTTGGTCTAATTGAAACAGTACTCGTTCGAATTGACTGTTTGGTTTTCCAGAATAATATGATAGTAGAAGACTGTTGTGGATTCCGGGATGAAATCCGATATCAATGAATAACAAACGCCAAGAATGGATAAGGAAAATAAATGTATTAACGTAATAATACAAACTGGTAATACGGGTTAGTAGATCCAGGAATGCGGGTTAGTAGCACTAATATATATATATATACAGTCTTGGTATTGAAGTATCGCGGTATGACTCCTTACTGAGTCTACGTGCTCGCTAACTGTGACGCTTGCCGCCGTCTCTGTGTGTGACTTACTCTACTACGACTGAACTCTACTACTCTTCTGTCGTTCCGTCTCGACTCCTTCACTGTTCGAGTATTCACTGGTAGTAGTATATGTATACCTTGGTTGAGTCCATTTGTGTGAAAAGGGGAGACCCCTCAATAAAGACTCTCTTTCAATCCCACTAGATACAAATCATTACAATTTTTGGTTAAAGACGAACTTTCGATACGGTTCGTGATAGTTGATTATCTTTGCTCCACGATCTCTTGCGTTCTACATTGTTGTAACATATCCATTTTTCATCACTCATCATGATATATTTAAAAAAAAACAAAAAAAAACAAGACATTTAAATAAGTTCCAATAGGTTTTATTCGGTTTATTTATGAGGAAAACACACATGAATGCAACAAGCAGAACAAAACTGGTAAAAATGGTTTCCAGTGCTCGATTCTGTATATCTCTATCAACTTCAACTGGTCGAACTCATCGTAAAGAATCGTGAAAATTTGCTAACCACTTTTGACACGTTCGATTATTCACATTGCTTTCTCCATAGACGTCACAAAATTGTTGTTATTTAATTATTTATTTTGCGGTGTGGGCCGCATTTTCGTTTTTCAAAAGATAAAAAAAGGAAATTATACTTAAAAATTTGCTCTTTTTTTCCTTTTAGGTGTTAGACCCAATAACCAAAAAATACATCAGTTTTTATATTTTTAAAAATGAACATCCGCAGAAATATAATCAAAAGTGGATGTTTCCAACGAAGTTATTTAAAAACTAAACTCTCCTAATGTTATTTAACACCAAAGAGATACAAAACTTTTGAACAAACTGAATATTTTAGCAGCTTACGCTATTAGCAAACTCTTTCTAGTCAAATCACGCCACTCAAATATTGCACAATTCTTTTAATAGAATTTTTTTCATTTTGGTTCTCCTTAGGCAAGTTGTGATTTTCTTTTAATGGTTAGTTAAGGATCATTTTTTAAAACAAGTACTTCGTTCTTCTTTGAATAGTTCGTCACGTCCGCCATGTTGGATATTTCTTTCTAACCGTTCGGTCTCTTGCTGCTTTCTCAATGTTTTATGTATTTTATTTTATTTTTTTACCATTTATAAATTTATTTCTATATTTTCTTTGTATTCCTGAAACTGTTGCTACGTCTCCATGTCTGCTCTGAACTCGCCTTTTTTTCCTGTGTAGCAAATAGCGCAAAGTCGTTCAGTACAGTATTGTTCTGTCTGGGTTTCTAACATGAGGAATTATCATTATAATACACATATTTATTCGATCTGGTGTTTTTCATCTTGGTTGTTATAGTCGCAACCGAGGGTGCAACGGTTGAAACATTGTTACGATAACAACCCACCTGGGATCATCACTTTAACTAAATAATAATAATAACAATAATAATAATAATTTTTACTCAATAAAATATATGTAGATATGCAAAGGAAAATACAGTTATAATTCAAACTTATCTTTTTCATTATTGTAAATTATAGAAACGAATTATTTGTATAAAATCTCTTCACAACTTGAGAACGTTAGCATAACAACGATTCTAAAATTTCCCCTTACGTTTTCCATGACAGGTTTTGTGTAGAATCATCATATACGTTGCTAGCCCATCCTGTAGACCTCAACAAGAGGGAAAATGCGGATACACCACAGCTACGAGTCCTCCTAAGTTCTGTTTTCTTATTATTCTTCGTTACGCTGACATTTGAGTGAGACGGCGATGTAGCACTACAGCTTGTGTAGGTGGATATGAAAATTCTAGACTGTTCATACGTCAGCTCGCTCCCTTCGGCGTTGCCGGTAGATTATAAAGGAGAGGCTAAGCCAATACAATGCCGGTACAGCTTCATGAGTTGCCGGAAGGTGGCGCAGTACTTCATTCAGCCACCTTAGAGGATACTCTAGAGTTGTATAAGGTTTACTCCTTAGCCATCTCTTCAAATGAACATACTCACAAGGTTTCAAATTCAGAGTTTTCCTTCTCAAGGCTGGCCCACACCAAAAGACAAGAACATTCAGTCTGTTCTGTTATTTAACCAGTAGTTGGAGGAGTCAGTCAGAATCTGAATTCGACACGCTGGTTCCATTTTTCTCGCTCCGTTTGTTATTATTTGATACCCCCTCCGACTCTTAGATGTTTCGGCCGGGTGAAGATCATTGTATCTCAGCTCCTACCCAAGACATAACACTCAGATGAGCTGTTTCAAGCAACACTGATACCCGCGGACTTCCAATGAGTCCTGCGAGGTAAACAGAATCTTGGAAACAGTCCAGAGTGCGTCAACCACGGAGGAGACAATTTGAGATTCTGATTTTGTACTGCCAGAATTTTCACCCGCTTCGAATTCAAGATGTTCCTTTATCAAACTATTGCAACATCCATCAGGATCCATTTACGGTTGCCCTTATGCACAAATGTTATATCAAGGCGACTGTTGTCGTTGTTTTTAGTATTATTATTTAGCTACTGATTGCTCATATTAGTATAAACTGCTGTCTTAAAATGGATATGAAGCGACAAGCACATATTTTAACATTTTTAGCAATGCTCTTGGTCCAACGATGCTTAAGCATTGCAATCCCATCACGAAAGAAGATGGCGGCTTGGTCCCCCCAAAAAACTCATCCACAGCACATATAATCTCATCGTTGTTTTCAAAATGAAGACCACGCAGTTGGGATTTGAGTTTAAGAAACAGGAAGTCAGATGGAAATAAGTCTGGTGATTAAATGGGGTGGGGCAGCAATTAAAAGCCACAGTTGGCTGTTTCAGCTACTGCAACTTGAGCAGGGTGAACGTATGCGTTATCCTGTAGCAAGAGCACACCTACCCTCAGTTTCCCTCTTCGTTTCGACTTGATTGCTTCCTTAAGTTGTCTTAATTCTGATGCATAGTTATGTTCATTAATATTTCACTTTCCCAATTAGTCTATCACGATTACACCTTCAGAATAAACAAAAAACAGGAGCCATCACCTTGCCAACAGACGCTGACTGCATGAACTTCTTCAGGGTGGACAATCAAAGTGTTTCCACTGTTTGCTTTTAATATTTAATTTATGTTCGAAGTGGTGAACGCAGGTTTTATCTTGAGTTATTAATCTGCGGTGGAAATTCTAAGGTCAGCCTGAAAGCGAGTCAAAAATATCCTGGAAAGGTCAACCCTTTTCAGCTTCTGCTCTGATGTTAGCATTCTTGGGACCCATCTTGCAGACAGCTTGCCCATCCCCAAGATTTCAATTAAAACAAAATGGACAGAAGCAGCACAACTAATGTCTAGGGGCTTAGATATCTACTGAACAGTAAGACGCCTGTCATCCAAAACCATTCGGTGAATGGCATCAACTTCATCAGTGGTTGAGGTTTTCGAATGGCCTGACCGAGGGTCATCTTCTGTGCCGTCCCTGTCCGGTTTGAATTCTACAGCTCACTTTTTCACAGTTGCATAGGAAGGGGATTCCCCAGTAACTCCTAGAGGCCCTAATCACTGCTGAATTGGTTTATCATCTCTCGTCGCAGGGTCTCTTTTTGTCTAATATGACTTCCGTTTCTCCAGGTCAACTGCTAGTGTACCGACAATAATTGCGGAAAGAGTCTACCATGTTCTAGATAAAAACGGTGGAGCCCGGGCTGTAGCAATGAACATCTCGAAAGCCTTTGACAGGGTCTTACTTTCAAGTCTTCACCACAAGCTGAAAAATTACGGTGTCTCCTGACACCTTTTTTGAACTGATCCAATCTTTTCCTATCAAATTGTGAAATGAAATTTATCCTGAACGACCACTCGTCTAGATCCCCTTTCATACTAACACATGTGTCCACCAGGGCTCCATCATTGGTCCTACTCTGTTTTTAATTTTCATTAATAACCTTCCTGATGACATCAACTCTCAACTTGGTATCTACACTGACACAACAGTTTACTCCTGCCTTGATAGTAAGTTTTGTCAAGGTTAAAATAGCAACCGAAGTCCAAAACGACTTCACGTCCGTAGTTAACTGGGGCAAAAGATGGTTTGTTAATTTTAACACCTCCAAAACTAAACTTCACTCTATTAATCATCTGAGAGACCCCTCTCTGCCTTCCATCAACATGACTGATGCTAACCTCCGGGAAAGTGATTCGTTGCGCCTTCTCGGGCTAACATTCTCAGCTCACATTCTCTGCTGATATGGAATGGAAAGACTATATTGAATCCATTGCTAAGTCAGCTGCTAAGAAAGTCGGTTCACTATGTCGGGCGAGACAATTTTTCTCTCCGGAATCTATCTTACATATCTATAAGTCTACCATTCGTCCATGCTTAGAATATTGCTGTCACATATGGTCCGGCGCTCCTGCTATTTACCTTGAGATCATTGATAAAATCAAAAGAAGAATCAGCAATATTATTGGTCCTGATCTGGTAGCTCACCTTCAGTCACTTTCCCACCGCCGTAAGGTTTCCCCACTGTATCTTTTCTATAAATACATACATGAGCTCTTCGCTTTGATGCCTAGACCTTTTGAATTTAAGCGCAGCACCCAATTTACATTATTCGGACTATTGTCCTCATCTTTGTTGCCATATTTATCACAACATTTTGGCCGTTGTACGCTCCGGCCTTCTTCAGGTGGTTGGAATGTCGAACTGAACCCTTTATTTCGCTAGCTGGGGTAGACTGTTAGTTTGTTTTTTTAGTTCCATACGCCAAGTCTAATGGATGTCAGTTATCAGTTATCTGTTAATTCACAAGTTCTCCACTGCCTTAACCAGGTATCTTTGGGTCCTGTCACTGGATCTAACCAACGCCTTTATCCACTGTGCCATACGTCAAAATCATATATATATATATTATATGTATAAAATGGACTCTCGTCAGTCGATTTTGACGTATGAAGATCCGATAACCTCACTGGGTTTTTGTGTTTGCGCCGTATGTAACACTTCAGTCCCGCTACTGACCGGCAAACATGTCCACATTTTGTGCAACAGCGAGGATCTCGGGACATAGCAACAGGAACATTTGCTGACGTTTTCGCTGTTGTCCTT
The DNA here is from genome assembly GCA_964036315.1 of Acanthosepion esculentum. Classification (NCBI taxonomy): domain Eukaryota; kingdom Metazoa; phylum Mollusca; class Cephalopoda; order Sepiida; family Sepiidae; genus Acanthosepion; species Acanthosepion esculentum. The sequence continues at coordinate 33,883,217 of OZ038486.1, read as the reverse complement.
AGCCGGTCAAATTAAGACTGATTTCATAATTTCTGATACCAATCTGGCACAAGTACCTCGGCTCCAGGCACTTTCTCACAGCCGTAAGGTTGTCTCTGTATGTCTTTTCTATAAATACTTTCATGGTAATTGTTCTGATGAGCTCATTCGCTGTGGTACCTAGAGTTCAAGAATTTAAGCGCAGTACTACACTGACGTCGAGATCTCATCAATTTACAGTTAAATTGGCTAGATGTAGCCGTAAATTATATGCTAACAGTCATTTCTTTCGCAGTTCTCCCTTCTGGCACTATGCATTCCAGCCAACTTTAATCTGCAAAAAATTTAAATGCAATGTCAATCGCTATCTAATGTCCTCCCTTCTCTTTCTGCTCATCTTTATTATTTGTGTTTTTAATTCTTTCACAAGCTGTAAACCCTTGTATTTTAGTGGCATTACTGGCTTGCTTGTGGAGGGATACTGGCTAAAAAAGTGTCTGCACCATGGATTTCCTTGAGTGTCATACCTTTCTTTTGCAGAGACTTCATGACAGCTCGGGCCTCTGTTTTGTCCCTTTTCAGATTTGTCACACACACTCACATTTGTATGGGCCTCACCTGCACGGAAATTAAGAGAGAAATCTGACTGATTTTTTCTAATTTTATAAGTGGTAGTGTGTTGCTACAAGGAAAAAAATGCGTTTATGGCTCTTCTTTCTGGGCAAGGCTTAGAACTTTTTGAACAACACTCGTACTTTGTAGTCTATCGAATCAATGAAATTCCCTGTTTTTCTTTTTGTTTACAATTTTTAGATCTCGCTTTCTAACCCGGATTGTGTGATCTGTTTCTCAAAGTTTCAGAACACCCGATTTGTCCGTCTGGCCAAAATACAGCCACTTGCATAATTCTCACTAAATGACGTTCCCTACCCAGTCATATCTATTCTTTAAATCTTTAAATCATTCATTTATTTTTTTTAGGTTGATATTAAGAGCAACTCGGTTTCTCTCTTGATGTTGCCACTACGCAGCCATGTCCATGTCATTTCGTCTGTTATTTCCCCGGTTTTTTTGTAAAGTTTCCCTCGAATTGTTTGCTTGATTTTACGTTATTGTGCTTCAAATGTTTCTATCTATTTCAATGCAATTTTTTGCAAGTAGTTTTTCTTTGCTGAGTCTTGCGTTGATTGCAGAACAGATGCAATTCTCCAGACTTACTAATCATCTTCGTGCTTCATTTTTAACTTATAGCCTGACGACATCGTCTCTTGGGTATAAATTCTTTAGTGTTTTCTTGCTTGTGGTCCAGGTCATTATGATTATTATTATTATTATTATTATTATTATTATTATTATTATTATTATTATTCACACTATTTACATTACATTACAATGATAACAGCAAAAATTGCAATATGAGCACTGGTAAAAATGGTTGCTGAAGACATTAGGTTTATAATACCCAGAAATTCATACACAGATGTCCTCAAGGACACATGGCACAGTGAATAAAGGCGTTGGTTAGATCCAGTGACAGGATCCAAAGAGTGCGAGTTCAATACCCGGTTAAGGCAGTGGAGAATTAAAAGGAAATAACATAAATATGGCACGTGGAACAGTCTACCCCAGTGAGCGAAATAAAGGGTTCAGTTCGACATTCCAACCACCTGAAAAAGGCCGGAGCGTGGCGACAAAAGACGAGGACAATAGTCCGAATAATTTAAATAGTGTACATAATACCTCATCTCAGAAATATAGACAGATTATTATTATTATTTCTACTCGCCTACTGGTAATGGTAATATTAGCCATTTCCTTATAAAGAAACATTCGGCAATAATTCGCCGAGCAGCCAACACTGTTATCGGTTGAAATTTTCAAAATCTTTCTCTTAAAATAATTTTTCAGGAAGATAGCTTTCTCAAGTCCTGTAGCTGCTATCGCTCTTTCCAGTATTAATTGGGATTTCCTTCTACTGCTTTATTTAAATGACTCTTTATTCTGTCTTTTCCAGTTTAGAAAATAGCGGTAAATCCCAGGAATCTCTTCTAATGAAGCATAATCTACAAGAACTTTAACAAAAAATAAATAATAATTATAAAACTGATGTTCGAATACGTTTTGGAGGATGCAATAGAATTCTACAACGGACTATTTATTTAGGAGAAGGATAAAGCCAAGAGAAAACATACAGCCCGGATATCTTATTACATTTTACATTGCTTGACCATTAAATTTGAGTTTATTGTTTAAAAAATATGGACAGTAAGGCGCATACAGTACTTTAATCTTCAGTAACGATGATCCGAAGGTATACCCATACACCAACACCTTATTAAGTCCTACAGTGGTATGATCGAGCGGGAAACTAGATAAAAGATGAAACTGAAAGCCATAGATTCAATCCTGAATGCGGGAAGCTTAAAGATAACGAGAGAATACTGCATCACTCAGAAGCACATTCATCAACCAAATATTCCTTTCAAAGCACATCAGTAATTGTTCCCCACGGAGAGAGACCGAAAAAGATCTGCCTCCTTTTGGCTATTGACCTACCACGACAAACAGAGACCTTCAAAAAGAAAGAAAAAAGAAAGAAAGAAAGAATAGCTAAACCAAGACAAAATGACTTTTCATGCTTACTTGATAGAATGTGAGAATCAAGCACGTGTAAACCAACGGAACAAGACCACAATGGCGTTCCTTTTCGACTGTATTTGTGATTGAGAAGCTGTATATCGTCATCGTTGCTATCGGGGAAGTTCACTTCGAAAGCCACAAAAAGAATGCGGATCTATATCGCTTCTAAGCTTACAGACTAAACAAATGACCGGCTTCTCCACAAAATGAAACTGCTATTGGTTTGATGAAAACATCCCAAAATTATCGTCGAATAATAAAAAAAAAACTGATCCTCGCATCAGCCACATATAATCCATCTATCTTGCTCGCATAGAAAAATCTCTTTCTACCGAGCGTATCTCAGCAACCAAACTACTCTGCGCTATATAAAAATAAAACAGAAGCTTTGTAACGGTAAAGCTTTATGGGGGGAATCTAAGACTCGATTATACAATTTCTTATACAATATTATGTGTGACAATATTTGATAGATAATATAAATATTGCTTATTTCCCTTTATCACTAAGGCGTGATCTAAATGCTGAGGTCAAAAAATGGTTTCATTTGTATAATTAAGCAATTTAATTATTAAAGCCATCAACAAAACAATCACTTATTTATAATGGTCAGAGAAGATTTTATATGAATAACAAAATATTTTTTCTTCAAATTGATATTTAAAACTGAGCATGTAAATTAATTACCTTTTTAAACAAGAACCGTTAAGTTGGCCAAGATATAAGATACAACATGGTTGAGATGATTTATAAAACTACATTCATTGGACAGCTGAGGATTTGTACACATACTGAGACAACCAACTTTCTATGGCTATTTTCAGTCCGAATCTATATGCAATAACTTTGTGCTTACACACGCACACACACACACACACATACATACACACACACACACACACACACACACACATATATATATATATATATATATATATATATATATATAAAGATATATAAAGACAGAGCATTTACTTAAATATTTGTATCTGTAAAAAGAATGTATAAACATAAATATGTCGTAAAATAATTGTCGGACTTTGTCCATTTCATAATGTGTGACGTCATTTGTTTACATTTGATACGCCATGAGCATATATGAATGTACGCGGGAGAATCATAGAAGATTTAAAGACAGTAAAATCGACCTTGCTAACCGAACGCTACTCTGTGGCCGAAACGGTTAAGGCACGTCAGGCTATATTACGGTTCCGTATAGGGTACAGGTTCGATTCCTATTGGAGGGCGAAAATTTTCTATGAAAATTTCTCGGACATTCAGTCCGGTAAATGTTATTTAATACTGTTTATTATAAAAACAGAGCATTTACTTAAATATTTGTATCTATAAAAAGAATGTATAAACATAAAAATGTCTTAAAATAATTGTCGGACTTTGTCCATTTCATATTATACATACACACACATACACACACACACATATACATATATATATATATATATATATATATATATATATATAAAAGATTCAGTAGATCTATAAAAATTCTGCTGACTTATCTTAAAAGACCGACTCCAGAGCTTCATGCCCAGATGATGTATAAATCCAATGAAATCATTAGCAGATCTCAGATTTAAAACCACATCGGAACAAAGGCTAATTCTTACCACGTTAAAGTTACGTTTAAAACGTAGCAATATTTAAATTTAGAACGAGTTTTTAACGTACTTTTTATGATTATATTTTATATCAACATATACATGTTTACCTACTAACTTAAACATACATTTACACAGACGCACACACACACACATACATACATAATTTGTCACTTAGCTGATTGAGGTTATATTCAGCACCCCGACTTCAGAGTGTCATAGACGAAGTTTTTTGAAAGCTGTGTGTGTGTGTGTGTGTGTGTGTGTGTGTGTGTGTGTGTGTGTGTGTGTGTGTGTGTGTTGCCTTGGAAACAGCCTTTCAAAAGTACAAAATGGCCAACGACATTATTTCTATTATCGTAGAAGAAATCTTTTGTAAATTCATTTTAAATATAGCGGCAGTAACTGGAGTCACGTGAATTAAATTCATACAGAGATTTTGTAATTGAATGTTGACCTTTACTTGAGACAAATAATTTATTCATGCATAATCATCTTATTAGCCTGAAAAATTTGCAAGAACGTCTGGTTGTAAATTCTTTAGATAAATGTAACACGTTTTTTTAATTCTCCATATGAAAATCTCAGGTCACACATTTTATTATGCGAAGTACTAAACTAAGTTTTTTGGTGAAAATTGAAGAGATCGATCCATATTGTAATTTTTCAAGTTAACCATCGTTTCCCGTGTCTCGCTGATTAGTACATACATCTCTCGAAGTCACTCAACTAGGAGATAAAGAAACTCTTTTTATCTCAGTTTTTTATTTATTTATTTTGCTTTCTGTGTGAAAGACATTTCGCGACTCAATTTTCCCGAATTTTTGAGAACCTCATTACTTTTGACAGATCTAATTTTGACAGTCTCGGTTTCTTTATCTATCTAGCTAGCTAGCTTGCGTGCTCTCTCTCACTCTGGTTCATTATTTCTCTCTTTTCTCGGTGTTTTCCTCACTCTTTCGCTTATTGGTTCTCTTTCCTCCTCCACCACCACCCCCTCTGTCCCCACGTCTTTTCTTTTTCTATATCTCTTTCCGTGGCTTACAATTTTTCTCTCTCTCTCTCTCTCTCTCTCTCTCTCTCTCTCTCTCTCTCTCTCTCTCTTCATATATACATACATACATACATACATATATATATATATATATATATATATATATATGTATATATATATATATATATGTATATATATATATATATATATATATATGTATATATATATATATGTATATATATATATATATATATATATATGTATATATATATATATATATATATATATATATATATATATATATATATATATATCCATATCCTTCTTAGGTTCATGACGAGTTTGGAAGGCCAAGAGGATCGAATTTACGACAATAGCAATGGTTTGCCGAGACTAACCACAAGAGGCATCCGTCTCTCTCTCTCTCTCTCTCTCTCTCTCTCTCTCTCTCTCTCACACACACACACACACACACATACACACACACACACACACTTTGAGGTTAGTTTAGGGTCTGTGACACAAGCGACTTTCTTTCTGATATCAGTGTTTCAACACAAGATAGAAAATGTAACAAGGCATTTCGAACACGCATTGGACTAGCGAATATATGAATAAAACTTCCCTTTTTCTCGGCTTAGTTTATCATTTTTATTTTTCTTCTATAAATGTCTTTATATTAAACAACTTCTCTTATTCTCTACTGGTTGATAATCTGCATGTTGGGTTCCTTCTGACGTTCGCTTTGTTTTTCTTTAAGACAAGGACGTATCTTCTCACCGGATTTCAGCGAAGTTATCATAAGACACCCACAAGTCCTACAAGGAATCATTATTAGCAGGCACAATCTTAATATAAGATACCAGATGATATGTGTTGATGACTGACACATAAAAAAAAATCTATTTTAGTTGTTGCTGCTGATGAAAGTCTTCAAGTGATATGTTTTCTGTTAGTTGGAGAAGTTCTTTCTGATTCTGTAGCGCCAGTCTGCGAAAATTGATAAAAGGCAGTCCTTCTCAAGTAAAGAAAAATATGAAAATTTAACAACTATTATGATATTGAAATTGTAAATTTATGCAAGATTTCAGAAGTGAAATTGGGAATATCTCCCGTGTGTATCAAATTCTCAAATCCCTCTTTCCTCATATGTCCAAGATATTTCAACTCCCTCTTACTGATTGTAAGTATTAGTGACCTTTTTATTTGTTTCCATTGTCCTTAAAAATATCAATATTTAGCGAAACTGGCTAAAAATATTTCGACAAGACTCGCCAAAGACGGATATTATCATGAAACATTGAAGGTGAGCATGCGCAGAATGAGTCAATAGCAGTTCCAGTCCTAACATTACCTGTGCCTGATGTGTAAACAAGACCCCAACTTTTGCAGTGCATACAATCAACGATACTATTATTAGATCTTATAATCATGTAACGATATAACCGGATTTCATTATTACCTCTGTTATTCCAACTGACAGCATAATTTATGTAATCGAATAAGTGGAATATATAAAAAAAAATAAAATAAAGAGAGAAACGGCCAAACAAAATTAAAAAAAAAACAATAAGAAATACTAATCTGAATTTGGTATTGATCGAAATACAACAACATCAATATTACCGACCTGGACTGTATTGTAGAGCGCGACCAATCGCATTTGTTTGTTGATATGTATTTTTTACATGTCTTTGTTTCTTATGTCCATGCCATCAATAGAAGCAGCAGCAGCAGCAGCAGCAGCAGCAATATCTCTTATATTGATAACAAGTGTAAAAACCATAATGACGACAACAATATCAATAACCGTGTCAGGTCGGGGAGCTAGGTGAAAAGGAGATCGCAGACAGAAGCCGGTGAACAACACCATTACATCATATTCATGTCGACCTGCATTGGACTTGATGATTATTGATTGGCTGTGGACACAGAGAGATACATGTGCACGTAGACACGTGGTTGGTGTGAGTAAGCAGTGTATGTATGACGAGGTTCAACAATAATAGATAGGTTTCGATTTCCCTAAAGTAGGTGTTCAGGAGCGAAGTAGCGGATGCAGGGACGAACGAGCAAAAAAAAAAAAGAGGTGGAGAGTAAAAGTAAAGAATAATGGGATAAGAAAGGAAAGTAAAAAAAGCGTAGAAAGAAAGAAAGAAAGAAAGAAAGAAAGAAAGAAAGAAAGAAAGATATAGCAGGGCAAGTCAAAGAAGAAAGAAATAAACTATTGAATGAAGAATTGACAAATATGAAATTGCAGAAAATATGGGAAAAAGAAGGTAATATTAAAGAAAGAAAGATAGACAAACAGATAAACAGAAAGAAAGAAAGAAATATTCAGTGAAGAATTGATAGAAACAAAAAGAAAGATATGAGACGAAGAAGTGATAAAGAAAGAAAGAAGTATCGATTGAAAAAAAGGAAGAATTTTGAACAAGATACTGATATAAAATAAAAGAAATGAATGCTAAAAAGTAAAAGAAAGAAAGAATGATTGAATGAGTGAATGAATGATAGAAGCTAAGAGAATATTGAATAAAGAATTGATGAAAGAGAAAACACAAAACAAAGGTTTTAAAGAAAGAAAGAAAGAAAGAAAGAAAGAAAGAAAAAAGAAAAAGAAAGAAAGAAGTGACTTAAGAATCAGTCTCTTGCAAACTGCTCCGAGAAAAGTTGTGTTAAATGAGAAAATGTTTTCTCTTCAACCCAAAGAGGCATGTAAATCTTAGAAGATAATAAATGCATTTTCTCGGCGGTGTTGGAACCATGCAATCAGAAATGGGATAAATAAACTATCAGAACAAAAGGATTTCTGAATGTCGAAAGATGGAAAAACGATAGTCAGATTGAGTGAAGAAAGAAAATAGTCTGCTTTCGAATGTGGCGAACATAAAATCCAAATGATATACACATGACACATGGAAGTCCTTCCAGCTATCCAACACCGAATAGTTCCATAACCATTTAGAAATTAGAGATTTCTATCTATTTGTTAAGCATCGACCTCCAAATGGTTGACTAGTGTTGTTAATACTTAAGATCGCCTTATGAGAGGGTGCTGAAAAGTTCACAATTTGACAAAGTTTCCATAATCTCACCCTTATTTTGTCAATGTCGCCAAAAAGATCGATTCTGTAAAGTATCAACTTGATGAATCCTTGCACTTAATGTATCTGTTTTAGATTTTTAACTAAAGAATTTTAAGAGAAAGTGTGAAATTTTCAAGTGATCTTCGGGTCCTCATGAACTTCCTGATCCTGCAGAAGAAAACTTCAAAATGAATCCATGTATGCATGATACACGTGTTCGTTTAAAAAGACTGTAAAGATTTGTGTACTAACTTCCAGTGCGGAAATTTTGAAACACAAGTTGGAGTAATGGCTATGGTTGACTTCAGAAATTCTTGCTCATATTCATGAGCTAATTTGCATATAAAATCATTTCACCGAAGGCTGAGCGACAAAAGCAACAAAATGGAAGTGGTTACTGAGAGCGAGAGAAATACAGACGACAATAAAAACAGGATTCAAGGAGACAGATGACGACTGACATTGCATTAAATCTTTCATGGTCGTAGTTGATAGAAGAACAAGAAACCGGGAGATTCTCTAGAATTTCCTATCCTTTGTAACTCTAAGCAATGTTTGTCGTTTTACTATCCCTCCCATTCCCTGTTTTATCATCCATTTACACATGCTCATTAGGTAGGTTAATCATTGTTTACTTTTGCCTACTTTCAAAATTTTGACTTTAACTTAGACTCGAATACTTACAATTGTCACTAATAAGAAATTTAGCTCAAAAGTTTGCAGTCATCATCAGACCTTTGCTACATCCACAGGGTTGAATCATCCTCATTCCCCACATATTTTATTGGTAAGAAGGAAAGTTTTTTTTTTCTAAAGAGCCGCTATTTTGTGGAACAGACTCTTTCGCGAACATTATAATCGTAACATCCTCAAGTCTAGAGTTATTCGTTATATAGCCTCTATATACTTATACTCTTCATTTCCTACTTAATACTCTTCATATTACGTAACTCGTTCAGTAACTCTTTATTTTGCTTTTCTCTTGGACATTGTATTGAGTGAACTTTAGTAATAAAAAATGTCGTTACAGTTATAAACAACCTTAATAATGTCCAATAATTGTTTTTGTTTTTTGTTTTTTTTTATGTAAAGAGTTAAAAAACGAACTATAGCTTTCCAGACTTTTTATTTTATGTGTTGTGTGCCTCCAGGACAAGGGCGATCATTACTCATTACAGTTTCCTATCCTTTGTAGCTCTTAGCTATGTTTTTCTGTCATTTTACTATTCTTCCTATCCATTGTTATGTTATCCATTTACACAAACTTGTTAAGTGTAAAACTCCCCGTTTTCCTCTGTTCCTCTTTCATTCAGTATACCCTGTGAGTGTCGAATTCACCAAGCTTTCTTTTCTCATTGTGCGTGCTAGAAATTTCAACTATCTCTTCTTGATTCTACGTATGAGTAAACTTTTTGTTTCCATTTTTCTGATACCTTCCTCGTTACTCGTGCCCTGTCCATGTCATTCTCAGTATTCTTCATAAAAAATACATCTCTGTTGCTTCAAGTCTCCTCGTCATTTGTGAGGAAATTGATTGGCATTCACTACCAAATGGGAGGATTCGTATTACATGCGCCGTTGCGCACATTTTTCTTCGTTTCTAACGAAATTTTCCTGTCTCTTAATACTTTGTTTAACTTTTGGAGGGCATTTTTCACTATTCCAATGAACCTTCAGATTTTAGTCTCATTTTCCGTTATCCTTGAAATAACTTCCTAGCGATACATTTTAAATATAAATTGTTGGAAATACATTAATTACATTTTGCGAACCAAACCAAATATATAATTCAAAATATATACCAAAAGAAATAATCGAAGGAAAAATTTAGTTAATTTGAAAGGAATAAAGAACTGTTAATTAATTTCACTGAAATGACGCAACAAGCCTGTTTGGAAAGTCCTGTTAAGCGACAAATTTTATCTTTGACTTGTTTTCTGTTTGCCTGCACACGTGTATGTGCGTGCGTGCGTGCGTACGTGCGTGCGTGCGTGCGTGCGTGCGTGCGTGCGTTCAAAATGGAAACCGAAAACTTGTAAAAAGATTAAAGTTAGCAATGACTCCTTGGCACTTGGCACCTGTGGGGGGGGGACTCTTTTCAACACTTTAAAGCAAGAATATCGGGTTGCAGATAGGGGAACGGCAGCCCAATGAGCCGTTTGTACTGACCTTCATGACGATCTGGAATAATTATTTAAAACCAAAAATAGAGAGATTTTATTTTCAGCCATATTTACAGAATAAACGATTTACCAGATGACTCGAAGTTGTTTAAAATAGGAAGAAACCCCGAAAAAAATTAGAAAGGTAAGCAAATGGATAGTTTTGAACCGCCCGAGACGTGGACGTCCAAATCAACAGAGATAGTTGTGAACAGACTTTGACAGACTGATATGAACGAAATAGATAAAGAGTGTTTAATAGCAATTTACTGGATCTGAAAGTTCTTCAAAGTGACATTTATTCGTATTTAGAATTCTTTTCATTTGGGCAAAATTTAATTTTCTCCTCGCAAGAATTAAAGTTGGGATTTGAAGAACCAAATAAAAGGCACCAGTGTTAATAATAATAAAAATAATTCTTTTTTAAAAAAACGAATCAGTATAAGCTGATTTTGCATTATTACAATTTTCATTGTCGTAAGCGGCTTATTTTGTTTTATCAGAATCCTTGTTAAATGTCTACTATTGAAATTTAGTAGCTTTCAAGCTGCCAGTTTTTTATACTTGTTCATTTAGTATTCTGTAGATATGTTTTATGTATGATAATAACAAACTATCATAAAATGCTACATGCAAGTAGAATAAGAGTTGTCGACGCGGAAAGGGAAATCGGCGAGTCGTAGACAATTCCCAGTTAGTCGCTTGCATTCACTTTCGCACACATATTCTTGAGAAGGGCATAAATCCATCATTTTCTACTCCACTTCATTAACTATAAATTAAATAGTAGAATAGACAGGCCTCTCTAGCTTTGGATAGCTACCAGTCTAGGAGAAGTCAGAATTGTGAAGTAAGCAACGGGAAACTACTTCACTGCCTTACCCGCATCAGATGGTTTTCGTTATTAACTCACAATAGAGGAATTCAACAAATCCTTGATATCGTAGAGTTGGGAGGTAATAGTTAATATCCCTCATGATGACGCCCCTGATATATTAGTTAATGGGATTCAATCAAGAAAGCTAGTATGCCACATGTTGGGATGACATGATAGTAAAAATCCATGGCCAGCCGATCATGAGCCACGTGGGACCTGTGGAAAGGACCAGAGCCCTGAAGGAATACGTATAGCCGCATTTGGAACACCCCTTCTCCATAGAGTCAAACACCTTGATATAGGCGGTGAGATTGCGGAGAAACACATTGTGGCATGATATGGCTCTCGTTGAAACATCACAGATCAGTACATCTCCGGTGTACGTCTAGGCTCCCCACGTCTGATTGGGGACTACGACACCATGAGATGCTCGTTAGGGTTGTCGTTGATGATGTCCTTATCGAACTCGGCCTTCCTTACGACGTTTGACAACTTCTTTCTCTTGGATGCGGGTCGAACTTAACCACGAACAGGAAGGACCTGGCCGTTTTCCAGAAACTAGCTATTTTTGAGTTACTGTGGTTAGCGGCTAGGCCCAAGAAAATTGCTTTTTTAGATCAAGTTGACAAAAGGAAGCTGTCTGAAAACTGGAATGAGAATGTTAAAATTTGGTGCATGGTGCGTATCATTACGTTAAGTCATTTTCTATTTATGACCCAATAAATATGTTTTCCCTAAATACTTTTTAATGTGCTGAAAAGTTTTCTGTTCGACCAAAGATGGATTTTAAAAAAATAGGTAATATTTAAGTCATTTTGTAAATTGTATTGTTTAGTCTTAACCTGATAAATCTTCCGTGGATTAGGATGCAAGAATCTCTCTCTCTCTCTATCTCTCTATCTCTCTATCTATTTTATAAAACTCAATGTGGTTTATATATATATATATATATATATATATATATATATATATATTCTGCATCAATAATATATGACTTTTATATCTCGACAATTGACTTCATTTTTGCACCGAAGAAAGAATTTGGTATTTAAATCATTGAAAGTAAAAATATTCAAAGGAAGCCACCATAAAACTAAATAAATATAAAACAAAGTATCTTTACCTTATTAATGGGGTGTTTCGTTGTTATTGTAAAACGAAGCATGTTTAATTCTTGGCGTCGAATAACGAAATGTTTCAAGCAGGAAAGATTAGATTGTGGGATCGATATATATATATATATATATATATATATATATATATATATATATATATATATATATATATATATAAACCACATTAAGTCTTATAAAATAGATAGATAGAGAGAGAGGGAGAGAGAGAGAGAAAGGTTTCTTACATCCTAATTCACGGAAGATTTATCAGGTTAAGACTAAAAGTGACATTTACAGCTGCTCGTGACGAAGATTGTTATTTAGCGAAATCGAGGACACTTCAGGAACCTGATACTATGTTTATTTCTTCATATACATACATACATATATATATATATATATATATATATATATATATATGGATGTCACTGGAAAACCGACCGCACCCCTCAAATACAGAATGAAGCGTTTGAGTTGCTCGACTGCCTTTTGAAACACAGAAAATAAAAGCAAGTGGCAATAAAATAAAATATCGGCTGTTCGCGATAACACACACGTAGAATAAACACTGAGGCTCCCCAACCCAACATTAAAAAAGGCCATGCGTAATCCTTAACTTATGAATGTTAGCTTTTCCTCTCATAGCGGCCAGTTTGTTATGTCGTGATTATAAGCACGAGTTTACAGTGTGTTCTAAAAAATACCAACCAGGCCTTTTATCGTAACTTGTTTGCGTCATATTTTTGTTTTGATACCCACCTACTATAAGTCTGATATCATACCAACAGTTAGTATCTGTTTCCGTCATTACGAGGGGACATGTGACATGTGAGGGGATATGCGTGGGTTGAGGCAAACATTACCCTTTCCCCTCAGTCCGTACCAAATGCATCAGTGTGACCAATGACCTCCTCCTTCTAGTACATACAAATCGATAATTCTGTCTTGTAGATGGATATTTCCAAAAATCAAAAACGAGAATGATCCTAATTATTCAGACAATGGATAGTGGCTCGGAATGAGAAGTCGGAGAGCCGAGTTCGAATTTCAGCAGGGCTCGTTATATTCCCTTTCGCGAAAATATCCTTAGGAAATGTATGAATCAATCCCCCCTATGGATTAAATAGAAGGACGTATTATTCACAACAACAAAAAATTGTTAACCGACAAAAAAGAATTATTCTTACAATACAACATGAACAAATTTAAATAACTCACAAAGGGTTGGTAAGCCGTAAAAAACAAATCAATCAATTGCTTGTTATTATGAGTTCAATCCCTGGTTTCTTAGTGCAGACTCAGTCTCAATGCAAACAGGGCGAGGGACAACTGATAGACATCCACCCTGTCTGAATGTCTGAGATGAGGAGTTATGATTATTTACACTAATTTTATTCGGACTATTTTCCTCATCTTTATTGTTGTTGTTGTTACAATGTTTTGGACGTTGTGTCCTCTGGCTTTTTCTCAGATATACCGAGCGTAACGACACAATTGTGCAAATCGTGTAAGAGCACAATTTTCCATCCCCTAAAATGTTTAATATCTAAAAACCACTAGACCGAGTTCCTTTTTTCCAGGTTTTCAGATCAGACGTTTAGCCATCTTGACACCATTTGTCGTAAGAATCACTGAAAAATCCTTTGAGTTATTCAGCTAGAAAAAGAACAGGATAACATCGTTTTGCGTCAGCACCACTGTCTTCCAAACTGAGCAATGGTGAGAGGAAAAACTCATTCAGACCATCAGTAAAGATACCAACATTCATACTCTGGCTTCTATCTTCAAACTACATTCAAGAACCATCAAGAGAATAGTGAATAAGTTTTAAAAAGAGGGAACAGTAAAGAGGGAAACTGGATCAGTAGTTCACAACAGGAAGAGGGATCATCATTTCAACTTAGAAATAAAGAGATCGATTAGAAAAGTTCCAACTCAATTCATAAGACGTTTGGCACGTGAGATAGGAGATTCAGCTTTGACAGTTCAAAGAGCAGTGAAAAAAGACTTGAAAATGAAATCGCACGTAAAAACTAGGAGGCACCTTGTTGCTCCAGAACAAAAAGTTAGAAGGTTAGAGATGGTGAGGATCATCTTGAACAAGTTAGAAAATGATCCTGGAATTATAGATAGATAGATAGATAGATAGATAGATAGATAGATAGATAGATAGATTTCAACTTTATTTCGATCTTTCATGAGCTTCTGATCCTTAGCTATGATTAAGTAATGATGCCATTTTTGTCTATGATGGATTTCATCACGATTCTTCTGTTACGCTTAGAGAGTATTTATACATTTTTATTGCTCAAAGTGGAGTCCAATAGTGTTATAAAAATCTCGGAGAATTACAGTAAGCTATCTTTAATCGTTTCTAAGATACAACGTTTCAAAGCTTAATCTAACAATTGGACAATTTTGCTGTTACAGGATTTGGACAATTTTGGTGTTACATCCGGTATATCAATCTTGGTAATCTACAGGGAATTCTGAAGTGAACCTGTTATTTAATCTATGGGGTGGAATAGAGTGTTCTCATTCCATTGCAGATTTATTAGCGGATCCCATATTGTATTTACTTCTATGTTAGTCCTACTAAGGAGGTACTCATAGCCTAGCATATGCGCTGATTCTTTCAGACGTCTGACTCTCCAGTGTTCTTGCAGGTCCAGTACGTTCATTTCATTCCACAGAGGATGATGACTACACCTTTAACTCTATACATGATCAGCAATACCCGATTTTAAAGAAAGAAAGATAAATGACAGCAAGTCTTCAGCAGCAGCAGTCAAATATATGCCGGGCAACAGCAGCAGCAGTTGCAGAACTAGTCAGCAGTAGGTTAGGTTTAAGGCTCCAAGTCCAGAAAATTGATTTAGTGGATTAAAGCGTCGGTTCGTGAATTTGATGACAGAGTGATTATGAGTTCAATCGCTGGGCCGGGCAACGTGTAATTGGACTCACTGGAAACAGGCAATCAATAACTGAACAGTACCAAAAATAAGAACTAGATGATATCCCTAGACGTGGAGAGTCGAACGAAAACAGTCTACCCCCGTAGATTAAATAAAGAGTTCAGTTCAAAATTCCCTGTAGGTTACCCACAGATCAATATACAACTGATGAAGGCCAGAGGGCACAGCGTTCTAAATGTTGCGACAACAACAACAAAGATGAGGACAATAGTCCGAATATAAATAGTGTGAATAATTGGCATTAATAGAAATGGACAACAAAACGAGGACAACCTGCAACCATAAATTAAATAAAAGGGTTCAGTTCGAAATTTCCTGAAAGCTTTCCTGATCAACAGACACTTGAAGAAGGCCGGCGGGTACAACGACCGAAACAATGTGATAATAACGATGAGGAAATTAGTCTGACTGTAAATGATGTAAATAATAATTCAAACAAAAATTAAAATTTGATAGACTAGAAAAGAGTTCTGGATTGCTATGTGGTATCCATCCTCTTATATGTCTCCATAACGCCATGCCTCTTGTAACTCTAAGCAACATTTAACTCTTTATCCATGCCCTGACATCCATTCACACAAACTCATTAGGGAACATGCTCACTAGTTCCTTCTACCCTCATTCCCTCAATACGTCCTGTGAGTTTTCCAAGTCGTCTTTCCTCATAATGTGTCCCAGAAATTTCGACTGTCCCTTTATAATCAATGCATGTTTAGTGTGATAGCGACTTCGATAATTAATGTTGAATATATATTTTATAGAACATGAAATAATGGTGGTGAAAAAGGGTACATGTACAAAAGAGCAGAAAAACTGATTTGCAAAGCAAGATTGGCAATTATTAAATACAATTAACAATAGGAAAGTTTTAAACAAATGTTTCTTTTTCTAGGAGTAAATACACGACGAAATGTTCATGAATATAGTTGAGTGGGACTTGCTGTGTTGGTGTGTTTGCGTTCACAGTCTTTTTAGATTCAGAGTGGAAGAGAGAGTTAATTTAAGTGTTCACGTGTTTTTATGCCCCCAGAGCTGCTGCTGATACATGGTTTATTAAGGACTGCTATTGATATTGGGTTTAATAAACATGTGTATTAACAAGTAATCGTTTTGCTATCAGTAATTAATTTTGTTCACTGGCAATCCCAATTCAATTTTCTATCGTGAAATCATTTGCAATGAATTTCTGTAGTAAAATCACTAGTAATGCGTTTTTATAGTAAGCTCATTTGTAATGTAAGTCTATAGAAAAATTATTAACATTTACATCTTTGCCAGTAATATTTAAGTTTATTTCTGACATTTGATAATTTCCATTTTCTTAATTTTAATTTTCAATACACAACCCGCAGATTGATTGCAGAAATTGATTAAACAAAAATCGTCAAATTTTGCAAAGAATAAAGGAATGTTTTCACTTCCAGTCAAAAAATATCCCCTTTCTTAATGCACAAAAAGGACTAAATTCATCGATGTAACAGTAAAGTGTGTAGCGATAAAATAAAGTCAAAATATTGCCTACGAATTCTCGGTTTCAACGCAAAAATTGTTAAAATACAAATGTGATTATTTGTGTCTGATTTTCTTCGATGATGAATTGTCAATATTTTCAAATTTCGACTAGTTTTTCTTTCATCTTATTTTTATTATTCAAATAGTCGAAGATGTTGTGGAATCTTCCACGACAGCCAACTGGCTGTGAAATGCACTCTTCCTGTTACGATTTTACCAACAGGGTAATCAACAAGCATTCATTGGTCGATCACCGTAAATCCAGCTTGCTGATTGGTCAGCTTCGACCAATCAGATCGCTCCCACGCGCATGATCATATTACGCGCCATTCTTCCCGGAGCCTATGAGACGTTATAAAAGCCCAGGGTCACAACTCTGTCTAAACCTTTTCAGTTCACATGCATGTACATCAAATCCTTAATAAATTCAATTGTTATGTGTTAAATCAATATTATTGTCGTTTATTAATTGTTGTGGATGGAAGATTATTGAACACGCACAATTTTAAGCCTTCTGATCATTCAAACCTTCTGATATCGCCATAACATCTTCATACATTCCGCAACAATATAATAGTCTTAGGTTGTTGGTTTTTTTGTTTTTTTTTGGATGAAATATTTAATTGTTATCAATTTTCGACCAGTTTTTTTTATTCATCTTACTTTTATTGTCCAAGTAGTCGTATTGATCGGTCTTACTTTTTTTTTTAATTTCTTAGAACATGTCTGTCATTATTTTCAATTTTTGACATGATTTTCTCTCCGTCTAATTTTCATTGTCCAAATAAAATGAAAGAAATGCAACTCAAAAATTAACATAACTGTAATTATTCTTTCTTTATCCGGCTTAATTACCGAATTTTATCTAATTACAAATATAACCGAAAGACTGAATACAAACGATATATTTCTTTAATGAATCCTGTCGATGACATTGCACGTGATGTAAACGTTTTTCTCAGTTTTTCAATGACTCTTGCCTCATCGTCGTCCTTGTTATCAACATCACGTTTTTTTTTATATATATATTTTTTTCATTCGTGTCCCTTGCTGTAAGTGAAGAATAAACCTATCAAAATGTTGTATAAACAGAAGACACGAACGCGCTGAAAACCTCCTATCAGGAATAATTCTACGGGATGTTTTCAGCTAATTACTAGCGTCATCTCTAGAGTTTAGAATATCGACAGAAA
This sequence comes from Acanthosepion esculentum, assembly GCA_964036315.1. Lineage (NCBI taxonomy): Eukaryota > Metazoa > Mollusca > Cephalopoda > Sepiida > Sepiidae > Acanthosepion > Acanthosepion esculentum. Next base: position 33,865,062 of record OZ038486.1, on the reverse strand, counting down.
ACACAAATATGAGAAAATGTTTGTTCGGATATACAAAAAGACTTACTCAAGCTGTCAAAAAAAAAATCGTAGTGACGGAAATCATGGTGAAAAGCAAATGAATTAGTATCTTCTTTTTTTCAGTTGTGCTAAGTATTAATTCGAATATTAAACATATTACAGGGATGACTGTTAAATGAAAGAAGTGATGACCCGACATCTTTTGATTATTCATTATTACTTTTAATATTAAATTTAATATGAGCAGGTGCTTGTGAAGGTATACTTGTTTGCTTGCTTGTATTTTTTTAAGTTAATATCTACGGCCTAGAGATCAAATGTTTTATTTAAAAAGAAAACGCTCCTCTCGACAGGAAACGAACTTGAATTCTCTTTTTAATGTTAAAAACTACCTTCAAGCCAGGCATGTTTTACCATAAAGCAACGGGAAGTCATTACAACAAAGTAAGGCTCAATTACTCGATTTAAGAAATGCACATCTCTCGTTCAGACCTTTCGAAGTCTATATCTGCTACATTTATTTTCCTAACCGAAATGTAAACATAGCCATTTTTTAATAATTAATACATCTTTTAATCTAACCTTATTTCCTGTAACTATAAACATTATATTCGGTTGGTCGAGAGACACTTTTTTTTCATAAGAAATCTCTCGATCTCTAAACTGGTAGATATTAATTTCAATGTTACAAAAAGGGATGTCTACTCAAACACGTGTATCCAATGAATATAACGCTTACAATACACACACACACACACACATATATATATATATATATATATATATATATATATAATGCAAGACTCTTCGGTAAATCGAATCGAGTTCACTCAGTCACTGTGTGTTTATCTAAAAATAAATACGCTTAAATTCACTCTCATCCCTGCCGTGCGCCAACGGCTTAGTGGTAGAAGTTTTTTTTTAATTTACCCCACACGGATAAAAATATAAGAAAAAGAAGTTTCAAATGAAACTGAAGATTTTAAGAATATTTATTTACAGTAACTTTACCGGTTTCACAGTTCTATGATCTTCAAAAGTTAAATTGAGATGAAGAGATGTCTGGCTATGCTGTGATATGACTCGTAGGAAAATGACTATAGAAGTAACATTAACTGTAGTACAATAAACATACGCATTTTAAAAATCATTTGACTCCAAACAAGGCAATAAAGCCACTAAGATGCAAGGGTCACTATTAGATAATATGAGAAAAATATACTATTAAGGAGAGAAGACAATAAAAGTACAAGCATTAAGAAGCCAACAGATAACGATTGACATCGCAATTAAAGTTTTGAATATAAAAGTTGACTGGGAAGCAAGAATCCGGAAGAGAGTTCTACAAACAAGAAGTGGGAAAGAAGAAAATATTAGTATAGAACTTACGGTTACATCTAGCCATTTCAACTGTAAAATGACGTGACCTTACTGCCAATTTAGCACTGTGCTTAAATTCATAGTCTAGGTACCATAGGGGAAAGTAATATTAATTTTGGAAATACAAAAATGTGACACGAGGTCAAAATGGGGACAGAGGGAAAGTTCGTCTTCAATCTATCTTATCTTAAACTTAGCTAGTCACAATTACTGAAACAAACACACCACAGTATTTCTTACATCAAAACAACACATTCTTATTTACCATTCTTACTACAGCCACCATAATACCAAAAAGTCTCTATGAAGTACTAACTGCTAATAATTTAACAAATCTAACCCTAAAGTATGTAACATAGAAGACAGTTCATCAGAACAATTGCCATGAAAATATTTATAGAAAAGGCAGAGGGAACCAACGTTACGGCGGGGAGAAAGTCAATGAAACCGAGATGCAAGGTCAGGACAAAAAAGAAATGAACAATCCTAGGTTACGGCATGCAAACTTAAGCTTATTTGTCTTCACAGCCAATGAACATTTATTTTAGATTTGAATAAAAATGGTGATAGTTTACGTATTTAAAAAAAATAATAAAATAAAGAGTTGTTTGACTATTTTGTTTTTGATGAGAAAAGAAATGAATGTCGGGCAAAGTCTTTCAAACTGTGAGATTAGAAATGATTTGAATGAAGATGAGAAATTTATTTAGCATTACTGTCAGTATTGCTTGATGTAAAAATCAATGCCAAAATGAGGATTGATTATTTCTTTAACTTAATCAGGCGAAAGCTTCGTTTTGTGCTAAATTGTAGCTGAAAGACCAATAAACTATTTTTAAATTATTTTCCTCAAAAAGTATTAGTAAGAAAGTTGATGTGTTTTTTTGGGTTTTTTGAGTTTTTTTTTTTTTGCGGGGCTGTTTTTTTTTTTTGTTTTTTTTAAAGAGCATTTTCGTCTAAATTGTGATAAATGCGCTTTTGGGTGGTTTCTTGTGATTTACTTCGAATTAAGGCTTGGGTTAGTAAATAAAAACAGATTAAGATTTGCTATTTTCTCCCCTTCTTTTGTTAATTTAAACAAAAACCGAAAGTTAAGATTTTTTAATCAACTTTCTCGTATCTACTGAGAGACAAGCACAATATAGTGGCAGGATCCTGATTTGTCAATGACGAAGTAAATAGATGAATAAAATGGTTCTTTAAAATAAGTTCAATTTCATCGTACTTATTTTAAAGAACAAGACAAAAAAAAAGATGTTTCACCAGTTTTGTGGGGGTCCATGTTTGTTCACATTGCAATTATTGTAACCAAAAATAAAGGTGCGTGAGTAAAATTTAGATTCTAACATTTTATCTTTTCAACTGATTAAACACTGGCAAATTTTCAAGTTTTTCCTTTTATTATAAATTCAGAGTAAATGTCCCGTAAAATTTAAAATAAATTTAATTTATAAGTTATTATTAAAATAGGAAACTAAATCTATAAATTGGATTTTTAAAATCTCTTTTTACTTCAAAGTTTGTTTTATTTACTTTCATTCCGTAATTCATAAAAGATCGAACAACTCAAGTAGTCAACAGTAGATAGGTTCGCCTATCACCCGGTTTGCACCCCTTCTCCTTCTTTTGAACAGGAGTAGAGTTTTATCCTTTGTTTCCTGTTTAGGATTGGGTAGCGGGTTCTTTCTCCTAAAGTCTTCTCAATATCTTTCACTCCTAGTAACCCCTTGCGTCTTAGTGGCATTATCGCCTTTCTTGGGATGAAGTGAATAAATATATATATATACTAGACATTAAATCAATCGTTAAAAAAATTCTAAATTGCTTTTTTATTTGTTTTTATTTTTAATTTATCTGAAAAAATTAAAACAAATATTGAAAAACATAATGAAAATTAATTTTTTCTATTAAAATATTTTTGTTATATAAAAAGTGCCCCAGTCGTCTAAAATTGAAATGCTTGCTTTTTTTTTAATAAACTCAAAGGCAAATAAATTTCTTATTAAACAATACGACTCAAGTGACTCTTTTATGAACAATACTTAAAAACATAAACATTTCATGAAAAATGCCAAGATCTTTGCCATTTTCAGAAGTTGGCTTCTGTTGAATAATTAAACAATGTATTTAGTTGTGAACAAAAAATCGCTATAAAGATCAGATTGGAAACAGTTATTTATTTCTGTTTGATTCTTAAAGCTGGAAGTTATTTGTCTCTCTTTCATTCTTAAAGCTGGACGTGCAAAATCGTTTTTCCGTGTTAACCAAGAAGTGGTAAGTGGATATGCTCCTAGATATAAATGATAAGGAGTGTCAAGAGCAATAACTCACGCAAAGAAATATTTATTAGCCAACATGGCGCCTGACTGAAGAATACATCCGGGTCCCTGAAGCAAATTTCCATGATATTTAGACAATAATTAATATGAATGTAATAACAAAAGAGAGCATGAGTAGGCTTAAAGAAGCTTTATTTTGCTTAGAATGATTGATACCGGCGTAGTGACTATTTATAGTCCTCTTCAAACGAAAGAGTTCTCCAAAGGGAGGTAATCATAAAACACGTGACATTAATCCCGATTACTTTATCACAATGAATTATAAATAATTTGTTCTCTGCATGATGATTGAACGAAACTTAAGTAGTACGTGAACTAGATCCTTTATATGTTATATTTTATTTTGTTTTATAGATAGATAGCTAGATAGATAGATAAATATTAATAATTTCATCCAAAGCAAAGCAAGGGGGTTACTGAGTTTGAGAGAATAAGAAAAAAATAAAACATTAAAAGAACAGGAATTAAGAAGACAGAAGATAACGATTGATATTGCATTTAAATTTTTGAACATCAACTTTTTAATAAGCAGGCTAACCATTTTGACATAAAGTCTTATTGAATTATTGTAATTCTCTCTCTTTTTATCATGGATTCTATTCTCTGAAGTTTCTGCTGTAAGAGAAAAAGAAGCTAAATTCAAGATTTGGGCCTCATGGCAGCGATTTTATCCACCGCTATATTATCGTCTATCAAAGTCAAACAATTTGTTGACAACCAAGGTAGAAAATATATATCTTATGGCGGCGTAGCTGGGATCGCGGCCTACTGTCTTTGGTCAGGATTGATCCTGGTATCGGAGAACAAGCCGTTAGCCCACACTCGTCGGTGGCGTTTGACACAGCAGCTCTCTTACCCACGTTATGATTTTTTATCTTAAGAGGGTCAAGCTGCCTTATCACTGGGGTATCTCAACCAAGCTAAACCCAGGAGTTGAATATGCGTACACAAAATTGAAAATAAAATAGACGACGCCTGAATAAGTCACTAGATGGTATTTATATCAAAATAAAAAAAAATATTTAGTTCTTTTCTTTTCTGTTCTTTTTCTTCTTTTCCCAACCCGTTCTAATATTTGGCGACGGAACGAAAATTTCGGCTAACTTCTCTAAGGGTGACCAGACTTGACAACCGGATTTATCTTCAAGTACTGTCGTTTGTACTTTCAAGGATAGCACAAGGTTATTGTCGGAGTCTTTCTTCAGCGACAACTGGATTTAACTTCAAGTACTGTTGATTGTACTTTCAAGAACGGGACAATGATATCGTCGGAGTTTTTCTTCTTCAGCAGATAATGTTATTATTATTATTAGGTTGGCAAAACAGCGTTATGGCAAAAAAATCTCTTAACTCCCCGACGCGGCTTCTTCAACTCCGGGCCGCAACTTCAACTCCAGCTAATTACTTTAGCTCCCGTGGGCACTTGTATTTATGGACGTCCCTTTCTACTGGTATGGTGAGGGCGCATAAGGGGTTTTATGCAAATATCCTAAAATTCAACGAGTCTCCTTCTTTCGTTTTCTGTTTCACACTTCCAATTTTGGAAGATGCCCTCCTCTTTCAGAAGGACCATTATATGACGTCAGCCTTCCTGACGTCATCGTCTGCCTTCACAATTGCTCATTCTGTTTTCACAATTATAATTTTTTCTCAGGGAAATTTTGGCTGACAATTTTCCCAGTAAGGAGACATTGACACCTTTCAACAGACGACTTTAACCTCTGGCCCCTGACTCCTGCACTGTCCGCTGTCTCTCGCCAGGCAGCAATAATAGTATTTTTTTTCCAACCTGTTCTCAATATCCTGGGAAAATGAATCCCTTTCTGACAAAAAATAAAATCGTTTTCTTTAACCCTTTTCGTCCGTATGCCATGTTAAATATTGTTACAATCTGATGATATTATCATATTGGCGCTTTCACAACTAGGAGATGTAAACGACGCAAAAAAGGCATACATTTCTATTTCTGCAGGATTCTAACATCCAAAGCTGTTGCGACGGTCTTTGCTTTGAGATAGAGAACCGTGATATAACTTCTTGTTAAAGTTTATAGAACAGATTGGAGGCGGCTGAATATAAAATGAATTCTTTAACATCAATAGCTAAAGAGAATGCAATTTTTTTTTGTTTGCGATGTAATTTTACACCCCTTAAACTAAGCCTCGATTTGAACAAACCTAGCAGGATATAAAGTAATAAAGGGAACATTAACTTCACTTGCAGAAACAGTGTGTAACCTTAATTTTTCTCCATATCTTCACTAAAAGGACTATTTTTGTGTATAAAAATTGAAGTAAAAGACTTAAAATGCAAAATTAAATGGAAATCATGTGACTGAGAAAGGCTTGTCAGCAAGATAAGCTACCGAAGATTTAGTTGGTCACGTATTCGATATAACGTCTGCTTCCTTCATATTTCAATTTTTGGTGCCAGAATCTTTACGAGATTACAGTATTATGGTTTTCTCTCCCCCTATCTTCTTGTACGTAACTACTAGGTATCGAAACGCCGAGCAAGCTTAGCAAATATATATATATATATGTGTGTGTCGATGGCAATTCGTTGGTTTTGCTGGGGAAAATATGTCTTTGTTCAGGCGTTTCTTTAATGAAAGAGAGATTTTTTAATTTATTTAATATTAAAATCTCATAAACATGTCATATAACACAAGCATAACTGATGATCTTTGCTTAACTGGAGGTAATCTTGTCCTGTCCTCATTGGCTTTTTATCAATATTTGGTCGGCATTTGCTTTCTAGGCTACGCAAACAGGTTGGATGTCATAATAGCTGCTCGCTCAGTGCGGGCGATATACAGGCATAATGTCAACTGCAGCTGGAGAAATTAAGTTCTTAAAATCTGACTTCTTACATTGACTTAAAAGAAGGAAAGGCAATCTTGCCTTAGTTTTGCTAAATTAGATCTTGATTTCTGTATGCACCTGAATTCTTTTAATACTAGAAATATAATGCTTTTAAGAGCGCGTTTGCATAATACATACATATATATATATATATATATATATATATATATATATATATATTTGTCATCCACAGACAGACTGTTTCGCTGTTTCACAGCTCATCAGTGTGTCTAGACGTCCGGTTGCCTCTAGCTAGGACTGAAACCCGTCAGTCAGAACTTCTAACACTAAGCCGTCGGCGCACGGCAGGGATGAAGGTGAATTTTAGCGTGTTTATTTTTAGATTTAGATAAACACACAGTGACTGACAGTGACTCAATTCTGCCGAAGAGTCATGCTATATTTGCTTAAATAGTCACTGTTTACAAACTCACACCTCAAACCAACAGAGCTCAACCGAAATTAATTTTTAAGGAGCCAATATATATATATATATATATATATATATATATATATATATATATATATATATATATATATGAACGACAAAAACAAAAGAAATTTGAAAATGTTAACTTCTATTAACGAGCTATTTTCACTGATGCCCCGACTGTATGTATTTAAGCGTGCTGCTACTATATTGGCATCTCGGTCCCACCCTTTTACTGTCAAAATAGTTAAATGTAACCACCTCTTCTATTCCAACAGATTCTTCTCTTGCGCTTCCAGAAAGTGGACCTCCCTTCCTCTTACTTGCTTCCCTGATAACTATAATCTTCAAAAATTTACATGAAATGTCACTCGACATCTTCTGTTGCCTTGATCCCCGTTCTTATTTTTTATCCTCCCCCATTCTTCTTTTTATCCTTTACTCACCCCCGCTTACCCAGTCTTTTCCCTTACTTACACTCTCTGTCGCCCCTTGCGTACTAGTGGCACTCTCACCTTGCTTGAAGTGAAATGCTTAAAATATATATATATATATATATTCTACTTAGCAAATGTCGTTAACCTCGATGGTGATGTACAATGAAATAAAAGGCCCAGCCACAATTCTAGACTAAACGATGCCTTCAGGCACCAGCGGATTTGGCTCTCATTTGCAGGGAGACATTTTTGTATGCTTTCGTTGGACATGCCATGTTTACCCTTACATTAAGTACTTCATTTGTTAGTCATGATAAGAATATTCTGTTTTATATATATATATATTATAATAACAACATATTATTAATCTAGCTAGCCTTATAATTTTCTTTTAGCAACACGAATTAGTCAATAACAATAGAGCAGAGTCCACTACTGTATAATTTAATTAATATCAGTCGATTAAGTGTCATACGTGATACACGTTGTAGCAATCATCACTGACGAGGCAGAAGAAGTAGGATGCCGTTTCTTTCGGCGGTAGACTGGTTGCCATCGAATGCTAGTTTGTCCTGCTATTTAACCCATACCTGGGTGGAGAAGAAATGAATTCACACTATTCACAAGGGTATGAATTCATTTCATAAGTGAATATAACGAACCCGACTGGAATTCGAACTCAGCTCTCCGAGTTATCATTCTGAGCCGATACCCATTACACCACATTTTCACTCTGCTCTAAAACACTTTCATCTAAAACATTTATTTATCCGACCTAAAACTCAAAATGCTTCCTACTACGATGTTTTAAACCGTTTTTCTTTATAAAATGCCCGATTTTGACTTGACAACATTTCTGTGTGCTTCTTGTTCGTAAATGGAATACCCACACGCACATATAGGCATCCGCAAACATCCTCCTCGGTCAACTTTCTTTGTATGTTTATTTATAATGATTTAAAAAGTAAAAATTATGTGACAATATAGTTAATTGCATAGATCAAAATTATAAATTACTCATACAGAAAAAAATAACAAATAATTTCAACATTACTTTAAAAAGAATATTGTCATTTTATGGTGCGAATTAATTGGCATTTCATGAAGTCTGCAATACTCACTGAGAGTTTCTTGAACAATTCTATTAGTTTTAATTAAAAATATAGGATTAAAATTCCAAAAGAAAACGGTTTCTGTCTGTGATTTTCTTTCTAATTCTTTTAGAACGTCTGTGGTCAAAAAGTATTAACTATAATTTTATAGCTTTTATTAGTAGGAATTAATAACTTAGAAAATCTTTATTGTTCTCATGTGCATTCGGGGAATGTTCATCCTGGAGAACTAAATAGAAGCAATTCTTTTCAAATCACCGCTTTAAATTAAAAGTAAAAAAAAGATTGAGTTAATAGTTGTTTTATGGTGATAGATGAATTTGAGACGAAAGCAAATAGCAATAGGAAAGAAAAAGGAAAGAGGAAAAACTTGGCAACTGACAGATGATAAAGAAGAGGAATCTGTGGAAAGTCATGAAAGGTCTGAAAGAACATGCTATTATAAAACACGCCATTATTTCATATACATATCTAAAGATTCCACAATATTATTATTATTATTATTATTATTATTATTATTATTATTATTTGTATATGTTATGTTTCCTGCTTTGTATCCTGTAGAGCCGGATCCAAATTATGGTCCTTAGGCCCTATAGGAGACTTGTCATTTAATTGATAGCACTTTTCTTAGTATATGGGATGTTCCTAGTAGGGCGATTTTCTGGGGGAACTTATATGTTGATGTTACCTGGGAAAATGTTAGTAAAATTGTCCATTCCTTTTCTCCCGAAGCCCAGAGCTCCGATTACTACTGGTACAGTCTCAGTCTTCATTACCCATATCCTGTTAATCTCGATCTTCAGGTCTTTGTATTTGGACAATTTCTCGATAATTTTTATGGAGGTCTTTCTCTCAGATGATACTGCTATGTCAATAACCATACACTTCCTGAATTTCTTGTCTTTCATGATATTACCAGGTCTGTTGGCTTTTTTCCCCTGTCAGTTTGAATTGGCATATCCCAAAGGATAGTTACATCGTTATTTTGGTTAACTGTGTCTGGCTGGTGCTCATACCATCTCTCAGTGGTTTTGATTTTGTGCTTCTTGCACATCTTCCAGTGCACATATGTCGCTACCTTGTTATGTCTGTGGGTATATTCATTTTTTGACAATTCTGGACATTCTGAGATAACATGATCAACAATTTCATCATATCTTCTGCAGATTCTGCATTTCGGGTTAGTTCCATCCTTGATTTTGTGACAGTGATAGGATCTGGTTGCAAGGCTTTGAGCTGAGCTGCAATAATTAGGACTTCTGTCTCAATTTTCTGCCCGGTGCTCCTCAACCACTGATGTGTTTTCTGTTCGTCCACATCTGCGTCTTTCGTTCTTTTTATGCATTTGCCATGCAACGTTTTGTCCCCCCAGGTTTGTTTTTTTAATTTCATTTGGCCAAGTTGTTTTGCTTTCTGTTTTACTCGTTTAGCGTAGATGGTATTCGCTTCGTTTTTTGTTAGTCGGATTTCAGGTATATTAAGCTGTTTCTTGAAGAGTACAGTTTCTTTGTTGATTTAGTGGAATTGGTGTTTTACTATTTGTAGGAGAGGGTCATTGTTTTTTGTGAGTTAGACTTCCAATCTGATTTTTGTAGTTTTTAGAGTTAGTTCAAGTTGTATTAGACCTCAGCCTCCTATAGCGCTTGGTACATACAGCCAATCTTATTTCGCGTGGTGCATCCTCATTTGGGTAAGCATTTTTCTGGTCTCGGCGTCAAATATTTTAATGTCATTCACCTTCCATATAATAGCGTTGAAGCTGTATGTTACTACGGGTATAGCTAAGGTGTTGATAACCTTCATTTTTGGGGGCCCCATTTAGTTCGCTTTCTAGTATCAAACGCACTCTCCTATAATATGCTTTTCTGATATTCTTCTTCATAATTGAATGTCGCATTTCGTCTTCTTAAGTATTTGTATGTCCAATCTTAGTCTACTTCCTTAACCTTGTTGTTGATATCAAGGTCTAAATCCATAGTTTTCATTAGTTTACCGCATTTGAAGATGGCTTTGGCACGTTTGTCGATTCCAAACTCCATCCTAATGTCTTCGCTGAAGGTTTTGACAATGGTGAATAGGTTATTCTACTGTTGTCATCCTTGGCAAACGTTTTAAGATCATCAATATAGTATAGGTGATTCAATTTGCCATTCTGTGACTTGTATCCGTAGCTACTTTTGTCCATTAGGTTGCTGAGTGGCGTTAATGCAAGACAGAAGAGTAGTGGTGACAATGAATCTCCTTGAAAGGTCCCGCTTTTGATGTTGATTGGTCTGGAAGTTAATGACCTGTTTGTATGGTTTAGGTTTAGAGTAGTCTTCCAGTTTTTCATGCTCTCCGTTATGAATTTGACCATTGTGGGGCATATACTGTATATCTTTAGGCTCTTCTTTATCTGTGAGTGTGAAACGCTGTCGAACGCCCTTCTGTAATCGACCCATGCTGTCGATAAGTTTCTTTTCTTTCTTTTCACCTCTTCTAATATTGTTTTAGTGATAATTAGTTGATCTTTGCACCCGTAACAACAACTACTGCATCCCTTCTGTTCTGCTCGAAGTAAATTGTTTTTCTGAAGGATGTTGTATGTTCTCTTGGTTATGATAGAAATGAGGATCGTGTACATTGTTGGTAGGCAGGTAATAGGCCTATAGTTCTTCGAGTTCTGCGTCTCTTCTGTTTTGGGGAGTAGGTATGTTACTCCTCGCGTGAACAATTTGGAGCATTTTACTAGGTTTATGATTGATCGGTGCCAGATAGTTTTTTTTATCCAAAAATTAGCTATTCGGTCTATTCCTAGTGCTTTACAGTTTGGGTTTTTGCAGATGCCAGCGGTTGTTTCAGTAATATTGATATCCGTCCATTTTGGCACTCCATATGTGTGTGTTGTTTCTGTTGTTGCTTGATCCATGTAGCTATTTCATTGTGCATTTTGGAGTTTCCCTACATCTTACACCAGAACTCCTCGACTTCCTGGACTTCTGGTGTATAATCATTTTTTCCGGGTCCCAACCAGCGACGTAAGGTCAGAAATGTCATCATGACATTTTCCACTGAGTATTTTTTGAGAAAAATAAATAGCAATAACAAAAAAGACCTTTTACATAAATAAATCCCTTCGTAAGGTGTGGGCTGTACTTGTGAGTACAATTATTTTGTATTTCTTAAAGGCATGGGCTACCAGGATTCCCTTCGATGGGTCTATTAAAATCTTTTCCAATCAATCCGAGAGTTCCTACTACAACTGAAGCTGTTGATGTCATCTGCTACATTTTGGAGATTTTGATTTCAAGGTCCTTGTATTTTGATAGTTTTTTTGAAGATCTTCAAAGATACATGACAGTCTGCAGTGACTGCCATGTCAGTACGAAAGCACATTCTGTCTTTACGGTCTCTGATCACGATGCGTGGTCGATTAGTTTTCATTTTCCCGTCCGTGTGTATTGTAAAGAACAAAAGAATTGTTACAGCTCCTACGTCTGTAACCGATTTCTTGCAGTTTTCCTTTCCGTAAAAGTTGCAGATTTTCCAATGCAGATATTGGCCCACTCTTTCATGCCGGGTTTTATATTCAGTGAGTGCCAATACCGTGCAACCTGATACAAGATTGTCAATTGTATTTATCACTGAATCTGCATTTTGGGCTAACATTATTATTATTATTATTTCCTTTGATTCCTGTTGTATACTCATTTCTTTCTGTGTCCCAACCACAAAGCCAAAGGTCAGAAATGGTACCAGGATATCATTTTTACTGAACATTTTGAACCTAAGGTCACACACATTTTACATTGATAAAGCCCTTTGTGAGCTGTATTTGTGAGAACAATATATGCATTTCTTTAAGGCATGGGCTACCAGGGATCCCTTCTATGAGCCTATCAGAACATTTTCCAGTCAAACCGAGGGATACAACCACAACTGAAATTATTGACGTCCTTATGTACCACATTTTTCAAATTTCCACTTCTAGTTCATTCTGTCTTAGTTTTTTTTTTTCAGATCTTCAAAGCAACGTTACAGTCTGCATGAATTGCCATGTCAATAAGAAAGCACATTCCGTTTTTTTATCTTTGATCACTATATCTGAGCGGTTAGCTTTGATTGTTTTGTCTGTGTGTATTGTAAAGTCCCATAAAATTGTTACAGGTTTAATGTCTGTAACCCGGTCTGGCTGGTGTTCATACTAATTTCTTGCATTTCCTTCCCATAAAAGTTGCAGATTTTCATTGCAGATATAAGCCCACCCTGTCATTTCGAGTTTTATATTTGATGGATGCTAATAGCATGCAACCAGATACAAGATGAATATTCATTACATATGCGTTTGGGGTCTGCAAAATATTTCAGTATGTTTGCTTGATGGTTTCTAATTATCAATCATTGGTCTTGTGCAGCAAGAATAAAATCTTCTATTTCATCTTTTAACCCTGCATTACGTTACTACTGATGAGTAATGGACTTTGTTTACATTCATTTGTTTGGCACATGAACAGTATTATTATTATTAAATCATTATCATTATTATTCGATAGTATATTTCGTTTCTGATGTCATAATGGTGGATACAAGTATTAAGATTCTGATGAGTTTAAGTCAACTACTCTCCGAACTCTGGAAGTAGAAAGATATTAAATTACTATACCAAACCTATTTAACCGTTTTAAGGATAATGACATATTGGTTTGTTTTATTTGGTTAACGGCATATCCACTCATTATGGGTTAGTTAATGCCGACATTTAATTTTCTTGGGAGCGTTGACGTAATAAAAATATGATATATGTTATTCTGCTTTCACAATTGAATCCATGGTAGATGATACTCAGCTTTTTTGCATATACATTTTTG
>OZ038486.1:33816650-33846650 GCA_964036315.1 Acanthosepion esculentum | reverse complement strand
GATTTGAGGTTGTTTTCAGACAATTCAAGAGACGCCCATTTCCCAAGTTTAGGAACTTTTCCAAGTTGTTGAAGATGACGATGAACAGTTGTATGGTTTGAACTGAGAACCACTGCCAATTCCTCAACTGATAAAACAGGATTTTCTTCAAGGGCTGCTTCAAGAAGCTTTTCATCAAAATCAACTGGACGTCCGGTTCGATCTTCATCTTCAAGGGTAAAATCTCCACCTCTGAATTTTGCAAACCATCTTCTGCAAGTTCTTTCATTCACACATTCCTCTCCATAAACTGTGTGAATGTTTCTAGCTGCTTTGGCTGCTGAGTTTCCTTTCTTGAACTCATAAAGCATTATGTGCCTCAAATGATTCTTGGGTACTTCCATAGTAGCAGGGTTTTAATCAAACAAAATTTAATTTTATTGTTCTCTGAAATATAATTTGATCAGTTTAAATGCATCTAAACATAAAAATAATGTTCAGCTCCATTAGACATTATAAAATACTCTTTAAATTTCGTTCATTTTAACAAAAAGTTAAAATTCGGACAGAACTTATGGGATGACCTAATATATATATATATATATATATATATATATATATATATATATATATATCTTATTTCAAAACTTATTTTTAGTGTATAAATAGATGTCCCGTTTTTATTATTTAACTGTGTGCATTGCAACTATCGCCCTGCACACTCGAGAAATCTTACTATGTATTATCCGGCATGGATCGAACCTGCGTACATCTTTGTAGGAGAAATTACCATTTAATCCGACATGCCCCTAAAGAATTTTCCTACAGAGAAGGAAGATCCCCCCATGATTCTATTTTCCCTTTTAAGGAAAGCCCACATTCTCATTCAGATTATTTTTCTCAATAATTAATAATAAATAAACACGGAACGCCCTAAATAATAAATAACAATGAATTGCTTAAAACTTAACGAATATATATATATATATATATATATATATATATATATATATATATATATATATATATATATATATATATATATAACTATTCTGTCCTTTGATTATTTTCTTCAATTTTTTTCCGGTTAATCATTACGAATTTGATTTGATGACATTTATCTACTCAATTAGTGTTGGTAAATAGGAAAAAATTAATGTTATTAATCATCTCATTTCCATACTTATCAATAGTTTATTATCATGATTTCGATATAAATCCTGTCTCCTTACATAATATTGAGATCCTTTGTTACTGCTAATCGAGATTTTTTGTAACCTTCGATCAGGCTTTGCGTTCAGTCTTCATAGCTTCTGTTTATGAACAGAATATATCATAAATGTTCGACTGGATTTACGTCAGGCGATTGAGAAAGATCTATTATTATATTATCCTGACCACTTTTTCTTAAACCAATCTGTGGTGGTTTTTGAAGTGTTTTTCGACTCATTGTCTTGCTGAAAGGTGACACGCCTACCATGTCTCAATAAAATGTCAGAGAGTAAAAGTTCTTTCGAGAGAATTTACTGGTATTTTACAGAATCCGTTTCACCCTCAATTCTGTTGAGTTTCCTAGTACCTACTTCGCTAAACCAATTCTATAAAATGATATGCCCACCGTCATGCATCACCACTAAGATGGTATCTTTTAGAAAAGTTGGTATTTTTTCTCTGGATATAACGTTTGTAGATATTTTCAAAAAATTTATTCTGTCTTTCGTCAGCCCGAATAACTATATTCCAATATTTATTCGACTGCTTAAGAACTTTTCAACGAATGTTTTACTATATTTATTTTTTATCATTTCACCCGCAAGCAAGGCAATAAAGCCTCTAAGACGAAAGTTACTGAGCGTGAAAGAAGATGAGAAAAAGAATACATTAATTAGGAGAAAGAACAATATAAGAACAAGAATTAAGAAGACGGATGATAAGGATCGACGTTGACTTTAAATTTATGAAGATTAAAGTTAAATGTGAAGCAAGAAGCTGGAAGGAAGTTCCACGAGCGAGAAATGCAATAGAAGAAACTGTTAGCATAGAACTTACGGTTAGATCTAGCCATTTCCCTTGAATGGTACTGAGACCCTCCCGCTATTTTAGTAGTACGTTTAAATTCATAAATTCGAGGTACCAATGAGAAAGCTCATTAAAATAATTACCATGAAAATATTTGTAGAAAAGGTACAGGTAAATTACATTACGGCAGTGGGAAAGTGACTAAAAAACGATAGGGGCCAGTAACATTGAAGATTCTTCTTTGAATTTTATCTATTAGTAGCCTTTTACGTGTTTTCTATCCATAAAATCCTTGTCGGTTGAATGTACTACAAATTGGTGAACTTTGTAAATTTGTTACTCTGTTCCTGAAAAATATAGCAAAATATCTGAATATTTATTTTATATTTGATTTCGATTTGACTGGTACTTATCTAGATTCCTTGATAATCTATAACCTTCATCAGTATTTTTTAAAATATATTTTGTTAAGTTTTCGTGTTGGTTGACTATTACCATAAAGAACCCAATCTCTAGTCTAGTCATTAGTTCTACGTTCATTACTAAAAATTACTATTGAGAAATCAGTTTTCACGCACCTCTCCATTCAACATACAAATTTCTCTTTATGATGTTTACTAAGATGTGGTGGTTTGGTTGCTTTCATCTTTTTAGCCAATGTCCTCAATATTCTGTATCTGTTCTCTACATGATCCACGTAATCCAGAAGTGGTTGGCGAAGATATATAACCCGTAACATGTGGGCTACTAGCTCTCCTGTTTTGTGCACCCTGGACTTGACCTCGGACCCTGTAGATAGGAAAACCAATAAGGGTGTCCACAGTACCAAGGAATCGTTGAAGGATACAATCATTGACACTATTGCTAACAAGAAACATGAACTACTTGATTCGGAGATAAAATCGCTTCCGAAGACGCAAGGTGGCCGTTGAAGAGGCTGGGGGCGGTTTTATTGAATGGTTATTTTTTTAAAGTGGAATTTTGTATAATTTAAATATTTACATTTGCAATTCCAGTTTATTCAAATATTTTATTGCAGCCCAATCTAATTGTCTCATTACCCGTTTTTCTCGAATCTCTTTTTTGTGACATGCATGACATAATGATATCTTTTTAAATTTTTATATTATTTTTTTTTCTCACAACCCTTGGAAATCTATATGTAAAATAAATATCAACAATTATATTATTTGATATATATCTCGACATTACAAAGAATTAATCCTCTGGTAGCATAATAAAACCTAGTATTAGCATATAATATATATACTAGTATATAAGGTAAGTCGTAACGATTAACAAACTGGTCACTCAAAAAGTCAGTTTGATTTTACTGTCGTATGCCAAAACTTAGGTGCATTACATATAGTAATAGGCATCCGTTTGTTTCGGAAGGCTATGAAGTCCAATAGGATGGCTAGTTAATCCCTGTTGCAAGCGCCTGATCAGGTACATTTGTGTTTCTTCAACGGCCATAGAGGTTTATGCAGCAAGTATGCTGATCAAATATTAGTTAAAGTTTCTGAGAGGGTGCACATAATATTACATGATCAATGATTGAAAAAGGCCAGTACGCTCAAAGGCTTGGTTTCCAGGCATTTTTTCAACGATTCCACACACAGAGATCGCCTCCCCAGATCGATATTATCAAGAAGTTACCTCCTTGACAAATCGACCATGGTGAACATTCTAACCGCTGAGACACGCGCTTTTATCAAGCATTTTAATCGGTTGTAGTTGTCAGATGCTCATATGTATTACACACACACACACACACACACACACACACACACACACATACATATATATATATATATATATATATATATATATATATATATATATATATATATATATTGTATACAGGCAGCATATCATTGTTCAGTTCAAACATATATTGTTAAATATAAGACAACGAATGCCAATTATGTTTGATCATGAGCCTTTTCAGGCGTCGTATAATGGCTATAGTTTCAAAAGAAAATAAAGATAACAATTGTCCAACATTTGGATATTTCTTTATTATATTGGCCGACGTTGATCAAAGCTTTCGGCTCACATGAGCCATCATCAGATTGGTTATATGGACATTACAACAGAGATGTTCATCAAAGATGACATCCTGTTTTGTTTACATAGAAGTTTGCTATACGACGATAACGGTCGCGGAATAGCAGACGCATGTCGTAAATTCGTAATGCGGTTCTATGACATCGTACATGACCACATGAGAGAAAGAAATGCTATCAACAGAATCATATGTTTAAATGCATTGTAATATGTTGTGACTGGTTTGAAAAGTAATTTTGTTGATTGCGGGTTGCTTTGTTTGAATGTTGATGGCCTCTACTATCTTAATTTTTTGTGTGTATGTGTGAATATTGTTGTATTATCAACTAATATCTGTTTAAGCCATGTACACAGCTATGTATTTCTAAGAAATGTCGTTTTATAGAACTAAGATCAGAAAGGTGACAGGTAAGCCTGCGGAAGAGCGTGGTTGTAGTAAAACCAATGTATGTAGTGGGTTTATTATTAGAATCAGAGATTATATATATATATATATATATATATATATATATATATATATATATATATACCCGATGCGATGAGAACGAAAGTAATATATAAATTGCAACGTTCGCAGCGTTAAAAATGGAAAAAAGGAAGTGACGTCCTACATCCGGCTTGCCTACAAACAGGATTATTCATAACCATTTTCGACCCTCACCCGTAGATGTGCAGTTGAAATGCACTGAAACCAAGTTGCATCTTTGTAGTGAGTAAAATGGTTTTGTCTATATGATAAAATTATAATATATATATACATATATATATATATATATATATATATATATATATATATATATATATATATATATCATATGCCCAAGAAGGCCGCTCCAAAAGTAATATATTCCATTTACTTCAACGGAAAGTAGAACAGGTTCAATAAGACCGTTGTATAGATGTTTTCAGTTGCAAAACACGATTTTACATATGCACCACCATTGCCTAAGCATTTTCGATGTGCTCACTTCGTGGTTGATAGCGGTGCAGGGGCGGCCGAACGCGCACTTGTCACACACAGCGCTGTCGACATTGCTGAAATGCATTACTCACTCGCTTAACTGTGCTCACATTCACATTTTGGTCTCCGAAAAGGTTCAGCAATCATTGATGAATGCAAGTATAAAATAGTTTAAAAGGCAAACTTAATTTAGCCGAAGCGTTTCATCCTCCGATGAACTATATCAAGGAAAATGTAAGGATTTTATTTTGCAACAGGTATTTATGAACAGAAGTAAATATGCCGTTAGTTTCTCAGAATTTTTAAATTTAAAAATGCTCATGAATATAACTGAAAATCAAGATAAATTATGGAAGATGCTAAGTGATATAATTCAATATCTATTAAATGAATGCGAGTAAATGCGTTCTAATGTAGTTATTATTTATATTAACTTAGTTTTAGTTTAATTTATCTATTATATAGTTTAAATAATAAAAGGTTTTGAATTTAACAATTTTCTTTCCATTTTTTTAAATATCTATAGTCATGTATGTTTAGCTGAATGGGAGGGGAAATATTTTGAAATCATTTTTCTCATTAATATTAATTCGAAAACAAGGCCTATGCAATTTTAATTGGCATTCGCTTATCAACATTTTATGTCAAAAAACAATGTACGATTTTTCATAGGGTAATACATGCAGCCATAGTGGCAGTGATGATAGAGGTTATGGGAAAATAAAATACTGTGTTTAATTGAATGTCCAAAATGTTTGAGAGATAGTCCGATGTGGTTTCTATGTGTTTTGGTCTCTTACAAAAGTCTTACTGGACTTGAACTGCTAACACTTATACCAAAATTAGGCTTTTTACTAGTAATTACTAATGACTTTTTTCTGCTGTGGTTAATTACTTTATTACAAATGCATTAAGCAAGATAGACGTATCGATCCGCCAAAGTAAAAACAAATACTTTACTTCACCAAAATATAAACAAGTGTTTTCGAAAAAAATATTTAAATGGGAGATGTTTGCCTAAGCGATATATGATTTAAGGGGTGAGGGTGTAATAAGGGGTTGGAATAAGAGAGAGAGAGAGAGCGAGAGAGAGATGATAATGTTGATGATGCGGGGGTAGAATGGAAGGGCTTCTATTTGTAAAGAAAAATAATTTGAACGTTGATGGCAAAAAAAATTGCATGTTGTGACCGAGTAAGAAAGAAAGAAAGAAAGAAAGAAAGAAAGAAAGAAAGGAAGGAAGGAAGGAAGAAAGAAAGAAAGAAGGATTCAGAGAACACATTAAGGTAAAAGGAGAAGGTTAAGAAATTTTACAATCAGAAAATCTCAAGATAGAAACAGAGTCAAAAATTTCGCTATAGAATCAACAGCAATAAGCGTCAACAACAAATACGCAACAAATAATTGCATTAAATTTGATGGAATGAGAGGAAAAGCATTGATCAAAACATATTACACGATCGGAAGATTAAAAATAAAATCAAAACATAAAAGAGACAAAACACAAAATACGAAAAAAAAATCGGCCCATTTTGTGGCAAAGCCATCAGCTGATAACTTTTTTGCGTAATTTTCAATATTTATTTAGAATTTTTGTTTTCATGTTTTTTTGCCTTCTTTCTTCTTGTTTTTTTGTTTTTGTTTTTGGTTTTTTTGGTTGATTGATTTGGATGTTGTGCTCTTCTGAGGTGGGGTAAAATTGGCTTTACGCTCTTAACATAATAATCTTTTGAGCGTCTTTGAATTTCGGAGCCATTGGAAGATTCATTGAAGACTGAAGTTAATTGGAGTTGAGACAGAAAGAACATTGCGTCAATTTCCGGTCATTTAATGAGTTCTTTAGATTGGTGACTAAAAAGATCGAATCTCTCATTGGTTGATTCCAGCAACACCCTTAATCAGGACACGATATGAACAGACCTTTAATTTTTAAGTCGGTCTCCTAATGAGAAAAAGAACACATTTAAACCTTCAACAGCGGGGAAAAGGTTATACGTATGTACCCGCCAAACGGGTAAAAAACGAGAAAATTAATTTTCAGAAGTTAATTTCTATGCTTATTTTCGCTTTAATTATGTACAAAAACTATAAAAATGATATTTTAACTCTTTTAGATTATAAAAATAAAGAAAAAAGGAATATGAATTAAATTTACAGACGAAAATACTCCAGAAAATGTCGAATCTTCATGGAACCTAGTAAATGAAACCTGTGACAAAAGATGGCTTTATTTACATTATTCGGACTATTGTCCTCATCTTTGTCGCCATATTTGTCACAACGTTTCGGCCGTTGTACGCTCCGGCCTTCTTCAGGTGGTTGGAATTTCGAACCGAACCCTTTATTTCGATCGCTGGGGTAGACTGTTCTAGTTCCACGAGCCATGTTTGATGGGTGTCAGTTATCAGTTATCTCCTGGTAATTTTCCCTCTGAAAGTTCTCCACTGCCTGAACCGGGTATTGAACTACACACTGAAGAAGGCCGGAGCGTACAACGGCCGAAACGTTGTGACAAAAGATGGCTTATTAATTTTAACGCTTCCAAAACTAAACTTTTATCCATTAATTCTCTGATAGCCCCCTTTCTGCCCCCCATGGCTGATGCTAACCTCCAGGACTCGTTGCGCCTTCTGGGGCTAACGTTCTCAGTCAGCTGAAATGAAGTTGAACGACTATATTGAATCAATTGCTAGGTCAGCTACTAAGAAAGTTGAGTCACTGTGTCGTGCGAGACACTCTTTCTCTCCAGAATCTATCTTACCATTCGTCCCTGCATAGAATATTGCTGCCACATATGCTGCTATTTACCTTGATAAGATCCAAAGAAAAATCATCAATATTATTGGTCCTGATCTAGTAACTCGGCTTCAGTCACTTTCCCACCGCCGTAAGGTTATTTCTCTGCGCCTTTTTCTAAAAATATTTTCGTGGTAATTGTTTGAATAAGCTCTTCGCTATGGTACCTAGTCATTTTGAATTTAAGCGCAGTACTAAACTGGCGACGAGTTCTTATCCCTTTGCAGTTGAGCTGGCTAGATGTAACCGTAAATTCTATGCTAACAGTTTCTTTTCTCGCACTTCTCACTTGTCGAACTCCATACTTTCCAGCCAACTTTAATCTGCAAAAAATTAAACACAGTATCAATCGCTATCTACTGTCCTCCTGATTATTCTTTTCTCTTCTTGTTCATTATTAATGTTAGTAGAGTCATCTTATCCTTCCACAAAAACAGAAAGTAGAAGTATCCACTTCTGTCTCACTTTTTTAATTCCCCTAAAGTGAACTTATTTTCGCGTCAAGCTTATTGAATTTTTATATGAATATTTGCTCTAGATACTGCATAAATTTTGTATTTCCAAACATATTGTAAGCTATATAAATATATATAATTTATGCGAACAGGATGAAAAGTTGAACAAATTTCATAAAATTCTGAAAAGTAAGTGCGTATTCTACGCTAGATATTTTTTTCTTTTTCCAGAATTTCATAGGTACGGATGCGTACTGCAGGAACTCATAAAAACAGTAGTAAATGAAAACGATTAGAAAGGACTAACAATCAATTGTAAAAAGACAAAATATATGGTTGTCATAAAGAAAATGAAACAATATGCGAGCTACGAACTGAAGATGCCTGAATCAAACAAGTGCAGAAGTTTAAATATCTGGGAAGTGTTTTAACAGATGAAGAACCATATGACAACGAAATTCAAAGACAAAGACACCTTCCAAAAACCAATTTTTTTAAGAAACAGGAAAATTTCGTTATAAACAAAGAAAAGAGTGATGAACTGCTATGCAATATCAGTCCTCCTATATGACAGTGAATGCTGGACAATTTCTTTCAGATGAAGAGGAGATGTGGTTCTAAATATGCTACAAATACCATTGATGGAATGTGTAAGATACGGAGAAGTTTTAAGGAAAATGGAAGAAAAAAGGTTAAATTATACTTAGAATCAATAAGTGACAGTTGAAATTAACGCGGAAATAAAGTTCAGGTAATCTGATACTCACAAGATATATCGAAAGCAGAGTTACAGAGAGAAACAGCGAGTAACCTACCTAATGATCTTGTGTAAGTGATTAGAAGGGATAGTAAAATTGCCAAAATTACTAAGAGTACAAAGTATATGAAACTGTGGAGATCCATGATCGTCTACGTCCTGAAAGGACACGGTACATAGAAGAAGAATTTCTTGATCAGGCAACAGATATTACGAGACATATTGAACGAGGGAGATATTATAGAAAAAATTTTCTTTCTACGTTTATTTTCTTTTATTTGTCTTTCTTTCACTTTTTGTTTATCTATTCTTTATTTCTTTTTCCTTTTTACTTCTCATTCTATTTCTTCATTTCCCTTTTTTTTTTCTTTCTTTCTTTTTCCTTTTTGCTTCTTAACTTCGCATTCTATTTCTTCATTTCCCTTTCTTTTTTTTCTTTCTTCCTCAATCTCTTTCTGACATTCTCTTCTTTTTATCTATTTTCTCTTTCTTTCTTTCTTTCTTTCTTTCCTTCTAACTTTGTTGTTTTCATTCTTTCGTTGTGCCTCCCTTCTTTACTTATCTTGTTTTTCTTCCTTTTATTTATTTATTTCATTTTGTCATTTGTGATGTTCTTTCTGTCACTGTTTTGAAGGTAGAGTTTCATTTCTGGTGAAATACTTGTCTGGTGTCCCCTTTATGAAGAAGAGGGAACTTTGGGACAAAAATATCCCTGATTAGTGAGTATGTCTATGATTATGTGTGTGAGTAAGCAAGGGCTGGGTGTGGGTTAAACAACCTACATGTTTCAAACTTCTCTAACGGCTGTGTACTAAGGTTGGGGTCAAATAGGATCTTGATAGCTTAGGGCCTCGCCAAGACTAAGTCCGGTTTTGAGTACTTTTGAATGTTAGTTGTTCGAGCTGTGTTGACAAATAACTGATGCTGTTAGCGTAATTTTATTAATCTTGTTATAATCATATCTTCAACATCATGTCTTTTTTAAAACCTTATGCCAATTACTGGGTGAAGTCTTCAGATGTAAAGAATTGATATGTTACTTCCTCTGAAAAGTGACATTTGTTTATGAAAGATAAATGCCAGACACGGGTAAATTCTACTCAGATAACGTTAGCCTTTGTAAACAAATAGGTTATCGAAATCTTCAGGCTTCCTTCTTGATAGAAACCATCTTGATTTGAACGACACTCATCAACTGGCTGTGTCGATGACCAGTTCTTTTAAATCACAACACAATGCTTTTCTTTCCAGAGTTAGTGAAAGGGTTAACCTTTGTCGTAGGACTTGATTTGTAAATAATTAATAATTTCACTTCTTTTATAATTCTCGGTATTTTTTTAAAAATTATTACGCTGAGATGTTATCTCCATTTCTCCTTAATATTTACTTAATATTACCGAAGTAATTTTCATTTAATGTTTACTTAATTCTAATTTAGTTATCTCCATTAATCAAAAACCGCTATATTGAGCAAGATATAAAGGACATGCTGATAGATATAAATCATAAAACCTGGTTTATTTGATCTTATTGTTTCATGTAATATTTATCCACACGGAGACATGGACATAGAACCAACTTCATATAGACTAGGATTCAAATATAAAAAAAGTCCAATGTACTCGTCATAACACCCTATCTAATAATTGTATACCAGGCACACGCATAACAGCCAAATGTGCGCGATATGATGATAAATATTGATTAAAACAAATGAGGCCACTATTTACATTATTCGGACTATTGTCCTCATCTTTGTTGCCATATTTATCACAACGTTTCGGTCGTTGTACGTTCCGGCCTTCTTCAGGTGGTTGGAATGTCGAACTGAACCCTTTATTTCGCTCGCTGGGGTAGACGGTTCTAGTTCCACGTACCATGTCTAATGGATGTCAGTTATCAGTTAACTCCTGTTAATTCACCTCTCCAAGTTCTCCAATGCCTTAACCAGGTATTGAACTCACAACACTTTGCGCCCTGTCACTGGATCTAACCAACGCCTTTATCCACTGTGCCATGTGTCCAACCACCTGAAGAAAGCCAAAAGCGTACAACGGCCGAAACGTTGTGATAAATATGGCAACAAAAACGAGGACAATAGTCCGAATGATGTAAATATTGTACATAATACCGCATTTCAGAAATATAGACAGAAATGAGGTCCAGTTAGAAATATCTTAAAGTCGTCTACCTAGTTTGCTAAGACGGTCTCTGATTAAGGGTGTCCCCAAATATCTACATATAACCCACGTCGTTGTAACTGCCTTATCCTTCAGACTTAATAAAAAAAAGCAACCTGCTATAATGCATCCTCACTACTCCCGCCCATGAACATAATGTGTCAGCCCCTAGGAGACATGCACAAATGGTTATGATCAGACACATGACGTGCAAGATCTTTATTAATCAAATCAAAACATGTACATGTTAAGATCTCCACTTAATTAAGATAACAAGCTATGAATGTCATGGATGGGTAGCACCAGATAGTGTATTTTTATTATTATTATTATTATTATTATTATTATTATTATTATTAAGTGGACACAAAGTTTACATATGATTTTTTAGCTAAATATAGGGTGACCCAAAAAAACGGGAACTTTTTAACAATCCAATAAAACCAAGAGTGATGGAAGAAAAATATTTAATTCATAGTAATTGAAACCTTAAAATATGCCATTTAAGAAACAATGATGGAATTTTTTTTATTTTAAATTACATCCTGTAGATGGCGTCCTCCTGTACAAATGCATTCTTGAAATCTGCTGTTGAGATTCCTCATTGACTGCTGCAACATCTCTGCTGGGATACTGTGAATTTCATTCTCGTTACTAAAATGGCGAAATGTTTATTTGCTCAAGGTCACTGTCTCGCAGTGTTGCCACTTGCTCATGTCTGGCAATACGCACTTCAAAAATTCCCGTTTTTTTGGGTCACCCTATACTTAATAGACAGTTGAATACCAGGTTTTCGCTGGAAGCCTTTAATATTTACTGAAATCCTGGTTAATATTTACCTGCCTATGTTTAATTAGTCTTTGTAATAACTTTATTTCCTTGCTATAATCTCCGTGTTTATTTTAATTACTGCAAATGTTTAGGTATAAGATTAAGTGCTTTTACCGATGCGAAAAAATCTTTAAAAAACTATAACTTCATAATGCTCTTGGCAGACATTACAATGACTAATACCAAATGTTTATACCAAATGTTGAAGCACAACTGATATATGTCTGGCTTTTTTCCCTGATGTCAAAATAAGGTGGTGCCAACTATCATTACTTTTACACACTTATATCCAGTGACTTTTGACAGCAAATGTTTTTAAAGCAAATATTATTAAAACATCACAACCACACTCTTACGGAGACTCACCTGCCACATATCGAAGCATAAAAACAACTATCAATAAATAAAAGTAATTATAGCTTAAGAGCCTGGATCCTCAAATGAATATAAAAACGAAAAAAAAAACACGTCACACCTCACTTATGTCACAACACTGACTAGTTCTACGAAACTTATCAATTGTCTCTATCTACACTAATGGTGACTTAAGAAAGTCAACAACTTGGACCATGTTTTCTTCCGAAATGAATTTCAGATAATTTCTGACAGAATTTCCTCCTTAATTATTTGTTAAGGCCGATCATTAAATATACACAAAATATCTACTGTTTTTAATAATAATTGCCTTAAACTTAAAATTTATTATTGTTTTTTTAAGAAGTCAGATGAACCTGCTAAAGCAGTTAAATTGTAGAGTATATCAAGTTAGCCAGCCAGGAGAGATACCTTCAAAATTTCGGCGTAATTTCTTTCATCCTTGTTTTAACACATTAAAATTTTCCTTTTATTTCAGCGATGACGCCTCTAAAATCTCTACACCTAACGACCTTCTTTTCTTCCCCTTCAATGTTTTATCATAAGATTCGCCATACGTTCCTCGATTCTGTATTGATGCTTTGACTCTCTCCCGCGTAAATTTAGTGTAGGTGCCTATAACTAGTCCGATTCGTAAATTCCATTCATCTCTCTACGCTAATTACTCCTATCGACTACAGCCGGAATAGCGTTTTAACCTTCTACGGCTGGTTCACGGCCGCACACATTTTTATGAGTCATCACTTCTTCTTCCAATGTTGAGCACACCTAGCTCTCAACTCAAACTTACAATTCAATGGATGCGAATGGACGATGATCCTCTGGAATGATCTTGATTGACACCAGTGGTGTCCCAAACATCAAGTTCGCTAAAAATTAGTGCCACAGGTGGGCTGAAATAGTCACTATTTCCTGTTATAATTGAAGAAACTGTAAGGTTTTACGACGATATCACTAGAACTATAGATTGATAGAAAAAAATAGCGAGGAGTAATATGCGACCGTATTTACTTCTAAAATAAAAAATATCATCATCACTTACTCCAGCAGATGTGAATGATGTTTCTGATGTAGGAAAATGAATTAAGTTTTTGTTGTGGCCTTGTTAGGGCCAGAAATAAAGACACAAGAGAGGAATTGTGTTTAACAAAGATATTAACAGAAACAGTAATATAAACTGACTGCTGGAAACTTCCCTCTCCAAAAGACAGTACCGGCTCCTATTTATAGTTAGGAGAGTCCATGTGTGCGTGGGTAAAGTACCATAACAGTTTTGCGCTTCAAAATATAAAACACGGAAAAATATCAGACCAATATGGCATAGTAACAGACCTTTCGAAAAAAAACCCGGAGAAGAATTCCACTAAGGAATTAGCAAAAACATCTACCCAATACTGAAAAGCAAAGTACCTCAATGCTTCAGTCTAAGATTAGTAATCCTACTTAAAGAAAAAAAAAAAGGAATTGCAAAACTTTGGCATCTAATGCCCTATCAAATCCCAGATTATTATCAAAAGTGCTTACTAACAGACTAACAAATACCCTAAATGAAAACCAGCCGCACGAACAAGCAGGTTTTTGGAGTGTCTACTAAATAATAACCTTCCTACAAACAAGAGATCAAAAGAGAAAAAAAAAGACAATCCAATATATTTAGCTTTCACTCTAAAAAAGTATTTGACCCGGTAAATTGGTTTTAAACACACGACGAAATAATAACATTAACAAGAGCTATATAAAAAAATTTATTAAGAATTGATACGAGTGTAGTGCAATAAAGGGTAATTTTATTAACGTGGTATATTAAAAGGTTATTAATATTTTTATGATATTTTTATTGTCCTTCTAATGATTTCATTCTGTGCGTATAATACGAAGCTAATGCCAGTGAATGTTCAGGTGCACATATCCTGATCTTAAGGAAATAAATTTTCAAGAAATTCAAGGTGTTCGGAAAACAATATATTACACAGATTCATCAGATGATGACATCATAATAATACCCATGATCCTTTAGGACGTAGGCGTTCATCGTTCCTCACAGATTCGTTTTTTATTTTTATTTGTGAACTGCCATGACCGCTTGAGAAAGATAGTGCAGTCTTCACAAGCCTGAAATTCAGATTTTACTTTCTCTTAGGCTGGCTGCATACCGAGGTTAGAAAATGTGCTACTTAAGTCTTAATTAGGATGAGATGCATTCATGCCTTTCCCATTGTCAGTGCTGAGAAAGTAAACACGGTAAACTAGGCTAGAATCTGTACTCAGATCGCCGACTGCCGTATCCACGCCGATAACCGCTATGCTGTCCACACAATCTGGCCTATTAGTAATAGTAAATGTACAACAACAACGCTTTATTAGAGTCTGTATTAGTTTTCTTTTTTGTTCATGTTATATATTGTACCTATGAACACTAAAGGGTATGTCCCAATCCTCATAAATACATTGTACACTATTGTAAGTGGGGGTAATAAGCTATTCAAGTAGTCCACCACTAGCAGTGGTTTACCTACTTCACGCCGCTGGCAAGTATTGTATTTTATTGCTGTTATAAAGCTTACCATTTCATCTCCAACCTCCGTTTTGGTTATTCCTCATTCAGTAACCCTTCCTAGGTTACAACAGTTCAAGAGTGAAAAATAACTTCAAATGTGTATTTTATATTATCAATACAGAATGTTTATGTCCATTTCGATGTTTATTTGCATCATCGTCAGTACTACGACTGAAAATTAATAACACGTTGATTTATCACAAGTTTTTTTGTGAGTGATATATTTAGCCTCTATGTTTTAGAAATATTTTCTTTTTTTATAATTAGGCATCGCTTCGAATTAAACGAAAGAAAGAAAGAACGAACGAAAGAAAAACAATAAAGAAAGATTATCTATCGTGTCTTACTCCAACATACAATTCAAAGTGGACAATTACATACATACGTACGTACATATATATATATATATATATATATATATATATATATATATATATAAAACGAAATATATATATATATAACAAAAATATAAAAAAAACATATAGAAAGACAAAATACATATAAAAAACAAATATCGTCTCTGAAATTCACTTAAAAACGTTACGGACATTTGTTCTGACCCAGATCAAAATAAATATTAATCCGAATGTGAAAATTTAGGTGTGTGTAGGCCATCCAAGTTAAGCTGCACTAATTCCTGCTGGGTATGTAAAGAGATGTGAGATCTATCGTTGTCCTGGTGAGGGCGCTTCTACCTTAATTAGTCCAATTGGGATCAGTATTTGGCTGAATTCAGTGTCTGATTGTGCGAAAGGTGCTCGTAATGAAATCCCACCAGATACAAAGAATCAAGATCTTCGTGGAGGGGTTAATTGTAGTTCATTTAGTTTTCCCTATTTTTCTACATTATTGTAAACACACCATTTTTCATTACCCGTGATTGTTCTTTTTAATAAACGTAGTTGATTTTGTGATGAGGGGGGAGTAGACAAAGATTTGGTCATTAGGCTTGCCGGAATATTCTTTTGGTCTTTTAGAACCAAGCTAACCATTTACGAACAGTAGTCTCAGCAATGGCACCATCTCTATAAATGACACTTTTTGATTTTTTTTACAGCATTTTTGCTTGGGGTATAAAAGAAAATGCACCAAAGGACAAAAATGCATTTCATTTTCCTCCAGTTTTACTTTTAATTTCAAAACATTTAAAATTCATAATTCACATACGAATCGTACAGAAACAGGCACTGAAATGTAACTTTTAGTATATGTATGCATGTATATCATAAATTTCAGTCACGTGTGAAACTAAACGCCGACTACTTAAAATCGCTAATGTATATATTAATAAAAACATAAAGTTTATCACTTAGCTGGGTTGTGTTAACTTCAGCATCTCGACTCTAGAGTTTCGTAGACGAACCCACCAGCAATCAATCCGTGCACTCTTCAGGGGATATCAGCAATTGACTGTTAATATTTCTCGTTTTTCCAATCAGAATGGTCTCGAATCAGATTTTCCTAAGCAAGTTCAAAGATTTTGTTCTTTTTGCCTTGATATGGATAACGTCTTCATTTTCAGTTCGAAATACGTATTTGTGTCAAAGAAGAAAACCGAATTGCACTGAAAGGTAGACGCTCTACAATCTTTCCGAAACTAAGACTCTTAATAGCCTTTTGCTAAAACAGACGGAAGAAAGGAAATATAATCTCTACCACTGTTCAATGCACTCAACCGAAGAGATTTTTTTATCGATAAGTCTCTGAGGTTTAATAAAATAAAAACGAAAAAAAAAAAAAGAACAATTACGTATACAAATCTAAAAAAAAGAAAGAAAGATATATTTTCTTCGAAAAGTAGAAAATAGATTATCGTTGAAAGGGTGAAACCGCTGTTTTATCCAGTAACTGCCATGTAAGAACGAAAGTTACGTGTGCATTTGATCTGATATCGACATTTACAAAGTTTCACTTCGTATGGTGAAAGGACAGATTGGCAGTCGGTATAATGGCGGGGGAAATTGCATTATGTCAATCTTCCAAGTGAAGAGAGCTTAGAAAAAACTTCAGCGTCTAATATCAGCCAGACTTTGTCTCAAGATTTTGTTCTTTTTATTTGCAGTAAAGTTTCTTCCCCCGCTCACCTTGCTTCAATTTTATCCCCTCTCACATTCCACCCCGCACCCCGCACCCCCTCTGTGTACTTCTCTCATTCTGCCGTTGACTTTCACACTCAATCAGGTGATGGCTCTTTCCTGTTTCCAAAAAGTAACTCTCTCTTTCTATCTATCTATCTATCTATCTGTGTCAGCCCTTCTGGCTCCCTGGTTTTGTGCCTCTCTCTCTCTCTCTCTCTCTCTCTCTCTCTCTCTCTCTCTCTCTCTCTCTCTCTCTCTCTCTCTCTCTCTCTCCTCCCTCTTTTTCTCTCTTTATCTTTCTCTCTTTTTGTTTTCCTGTTTATCACTGTTTATCTCTCTGTTCCTTTCTTTCTGTCTCTTTTTGTCTGTTTCTCTCTCTGTTCATCTCTTTCCTTCTCTTTTTTCTCTGTCTCTGTCTCTCTCTTACTGTTCCTCTCTCTCTCTTTCTTTCTTTTTGTCTCTCTGCCTCCCGCTCTCTCTTTCTGTTGGCTTCTTTTTCACCTTTACATCCTAAGTCACACCCTTTTACAATAGTCATTAATAATTTTTACCTATACGGAGAGAACTCTTTTCATAACAGTCTTCTAACACTACTGCAAGCAATTCATTCGCATATTCTCTTGTACTAAACATTAGTGTCGGCACGATTAAATAATATCCTTCTATTTCCACCTCACCCGGCATGGTGCTTACTTTGAGAGGCACGCTTATTATTATTATATGGGAGAGTGATTTATCCGAATATTCACACACTGATCTTCTTTGTCAGCAGACTTGGCATATTAGTGACGAGACATTTTTTAAGAATCGTAGCGCAGGTTAGACTAGGTTCTCTTGAATATTTGTAGCAAGCGAACATATGAAATCTCAGTCGCAATTCGAACTCGAGTCGACGATTCCATTTTTATCCGATAATAACATTTACGTCACTCGACAACGTGACTGTTAATGCATACCTTCTTTCTTTCTTTTTTTTTTTTTGTTTGTTTGTTTGTTTGTTTGTTTGTGTTTTCGAAATTCGGCGATAACAAGGTGACTAATATTCCGGCTCTAAAAGAAGAAGACGTGCATATTTTTCTGACATTCCTTTTTTCCTTTTCTTTTTTTTTTTCACTGTTGGTCTCCCTGAATATAAGTACATACTGAGACGTACGCATACGCTTTCTTTTTTAATTTCTCGTGGCCATTCTTTCTTTCCTTTTGGACTCACACCATAATTTTTTCAATCTGTCTCAATGATTGCTATCCTGCCTCACTCCATACACCTTCCATGTCTTTTTCACTCTCCTTTTCTCTTTTTTGAATACAAAACGTCTCACACGTGAGAGTATGAGCCTACTCAATTATGTAACCCTTTCCACTAGACGCCCATCGTGGCACTATTTTTTTTTAAAACTAAAAAAAAAAAAACGGCGGACTTTTGTCTACGCACAAATACATTTTTTGTTAAGGGCCGAACAACGAACGCGGAAGGATCACACGGTTTTCATATCGTCTTGTTGTTTTGTAATCAATCGGAAACGGTTTTTGGAGGCAACAATAAAAGAACAATTACGTACACGTCACTTCACATTGCGCGTGTGGTTGTACATTCATCAATACGACTGTATATTTCTCAACGTCGTGCGAGGTTGTTCGTTACAATGTGGGAGCATAATGTGTACTTTATGTGCGTCGGTACTGACGCGTCTTTGTGTCCTTAACTGGATGTATTAGAGTGCATGTAACTGCTTTTTAGTATTCCAAATGAGATTGGTATTTATTATTTACTACCAGTGTGAACGTGAATATATAAACGAATCTGTTAATTCATGCAAAGCCGTATGTCGGTATGAATGGATGTATGTTCTATATATATTCAGTGCATTGGAATTTAAGCGTGTGTTTAGCGTTTACTATCGTGTGCCTTGATAGCTGCCACTATGTAAGTGAGTGTCTACGCACGTGTGCTTTTGACTGGTT
The DNA here is from genome assembly GCA_964036315.1 of Acanthosepion esculentum. NCBI lineage: Eukaryota > Metazoa > Mollusca > Cephalopoda > Sepiida > Sepiidae > Acanthosepion > Acanthosepion esculentum. Next base: position 33,827,630 of record OZ038486.1, on the reverse strand, counting down.
GTATGCACTAATAACGGATCGTTGCGTTTTTAATAAATAATTTATGTCTGCTCCTTTTCAATGCACCTGATGCTGGCGTAAATGTTTACTTCTGTTCGAGAATCCAGTTTGAGTGCATGTGCTTGTGCATGCTGGGATCTATGTATATGAATTAGAATGTGTCTGGGGCAAGGGTCTGAGTGCGAGTGCGTGTGTGCATACGTTTGTTTAGGTGATTGGGAGCGTTTTTTAGGCATCCGTGCACGCTTTTTCCAATGCCTTAGTGTATCCATTTGCCCGCCTGCATCTCTCTCTCCCCCCCTCTCTTTCCTTCTCTCTCTTCCTCTCATCTCTCTCTCTTCCTCCCATCTCTCTCTCTCTTCCTCCCATCTTTCTCTTCCTCCCATCTCTCTCTCTCTTCCTCCCATCTCTCTCTTCCTCCCATCTCTCTCTTCCTCACATCTCTCTCTCTTCCTCACATCTCTCTCTCTCTTCCTCACATCTCTCTCTCTTCCTCCCATCTCTCTCTTCCTCCCATCTCTCTCTCTCTTCCTCCCATCTCTCTCTCTTCCTCTCATCTCTCTCTCTCTCTTCCTTACATCCCTCTCTCTCTCTTCCTCCCATCTCTCTCTCTTCCTCTCATCTCTCTCTCTCTTCCTCACATCTCTCTCTCTCTCTCTCTCTCTCTCTTCCTCCCATCTCTCTCTGTACTTATGCTTTGCTTTATATGAATTTGAGTGTTTGTGCATATGGGAGACTGTCTTTTGGTCGTTGGTCTATTCCTGAGTGTTAACAAAATCAGTAAATTAAAGACTATGAAATATATCTTAAGAATCCCATGTTAACATTTAAAATAATAATTCATTTGGGTATATAGGACATAGTGTTAATCAATTATGTTTCCGTGGCTTCTGTTGGATTTAATTATACTTTTTTAAAAAATCGTTGCATAAAAACTTGTCATCATCATCGTCAGGGATGTTTCAACTTGAAGACAAACTAATCTTCAGCATAGCTGCTCGTTTCTGACCATGTCCATCTGCTAAGACCCATTTGTGTTTATCAGAACGCACAGAATCAACTTATGGCAACTATTCTGAAAAGACTTATAGATATACTGAAAGTTCAAGTATGCGCCCCACCAAAGAAAAGAAACGGCTTTGAGTTTAAATTTTCCTTCTCCTATAATGGTTGCTAGAAAGTCTAGTCTGCCCTGCTATTAAACCCATAGCTGGAGAGAGGACAGATGGGTCAGTGCCTTTCGGTTTTCGTACAAAAGTGAAAGTAACGATCTCGGGTGGAATTCGAACTCGACTCAGCGATTTCTTATTCCAAACCTCACACCACTGCACCAACTGCGAACCAAAACTAGACCCTTACTAATAGTTTTAATGAGGATAAATATTATAAGCTGAAATACATAGACTCTTGCTCAATTTAATTTAAATATATTCCGAAAATGTTTACAGTGTCGCTTGGCCAATACCAGTTTTATTGTGAAAAAAACTAACTCTCATAATCTTCCCCGGTTTCGACAAGAGGTCGTCAGGTGGTGCTGTTAAGCGCCTATAAAATGGGACATTCCCTGTTTTCCTTCTCTTATCTAGCGTTTCCTTCTAGCATGTGGTAGAAATGACCTCTCCGGGTATCTTTCTCTTAAGTAACTGAACTCTTTCACACACACGCACAAACGTATCATCCACATAATTCCTAACTTTTAATGTAGTCTTACTTTTGTATGCATGTATGTATTTTCTTTCTCTTGTTACTGAGTTATATAAAAATCAACATATAAAATATCGTTTTCTTGAAATTGTCTTCCATTTCCTTACACTAGTCATTTACACGTACAAAATATTGTTGCCAAAGATTTTACTCTAACTAGAAATAGTACAGTGTAACCCGGATATAAGAGAGTTGTCGGGACCGGAGAAGAAGTCTCTTATATCCGGGTTTGATCTATTATATATACATTAACACAGGCTCTAATTTGGGACCAGAGAAAATCTCTCTTATATCCGGTTTTATCTTATATCCGGGTCTCTTATATCCGGGTTACACTGTATTTCAATATGCGTAAGGTTTTGTATCGAATGCCTCAATATTTTATAGAATGTTTGGCGTTGTTTTAACAAAGCTTATTTAATTCTGATTTTTTTATATTTTACTCGCGTATTTTAGCTTTAATTTTATTAACAAACTTGTATCTGAAAGGTAAACCAGACAAAAAAATATTCTGACGAAAACTGCATCATTTTTTGTCTTTTATACCTCGCAACATTCTGAATTCCAATAACAATTTAAACAGCATAGCGTATTTTTCTTAAACCAGTATCAATTCTTTATTCGACACTTTCTCTTACACGTACGCTTACCAAATTCTTACTAAACTCACGTGAACTGTTATTTCTGCAGCTATTAAAACCTATGTAATGTATATATAAGATTGTAATGAAATAATCTTATTTTATATTTTGTCAAAAACTGCGAGAGATTCTATAGAATACCGAGGTATTTTATTAAAATCGCTAAGTATAGTTGTAATGAAATAAGTGCAAAATGATAATTAAAAAGTAATACAAAAGCTTTGACTGGCCCCAGCCAAGTTGCACCTGAACAAAAGAACTTGTAATAAAAGACGCGGATAAAAAAAAAGAACTTGTGAGTGACAACCCAACCCACCGACATGTCGGTCTTACGCCCCACTCGTCTGTATGTATGAATGGCAAGACACGACATCTATTTAACAGAATGAGGAGTACAGTCAAGCATAAAATATTAACGGCATGTCTCGCTTTAACACTTTGTCAAAAACAAGTGTGTATGTGTAGAATAAACCAATATGACCATTAATAGCTGACTGATATTGTTATCACATAATAAAAATATGATTCATTTCATAAAGAGGCTGGCCAGCATTTGCTTTGGACGAGTTTTACGAGTCCCATAACGGTTGTAGCGCGGTGAGGTCATTGGAAATAAATAAGATTTCAGTTTATTGTAATAAAATAAATAATGTTTAATGAAATGATTAAGATTTTAATTTATTGATTTTATAATAATAAAACACGTTATATTTTAATAAAATAATTAAGATTTCAATTTATTGAATTTATAAATAAATAATAATATTTTGATGAAATGATTAAGATTCCAATTCATCGAGTTTATAGTAATAAAATGAAATAATGCTTATTATGAAATAATGCGCAGGCTGTGGAATCGGCGAGCCGAGTTCAAATCACGACTGCGTCTAGTGCGTTCACTTTCACTTAGGAACGATTCGGAAAGGCAAGAATATATCTCCTCCCCAACCTTCAGCTATGACAGAGTAGACCGGGTTGTTGTATTATTTCACCCCAGGTAGGGCAACAAATCCAACAAAGACGCATGGGGTAATTGACTGTGAAAGAATATAGGAAAAATAAAAATATCATTAAGGAGAAAGAACAATACAAGAACCGGAATTAAGAAGACAGATGATAATGATTGACATTGCATTTAGATTTATCTAAAGTTGGCTGGCTGCCAGTCTAGAGGGACGACTCTGAATTCGAAATCATGGTGAAGGCATCAGAAAACCATTCTACTATTTTCACAAGAGTCATGTTTATTCACGGATGATAAAGACAAAAATCTACAGAGGACTAGGATCGCCAATTTTCTGAAGAGATATGGCATGAAAAAAATAAAATAAGTAACATTTTAATCACTTTTTATCGTCTTGAAACCAACCAAAATTTCTTTGGTTTTCCCTTTACATAATAAATCTTTTATTACCAATAACGCTTTTATCCAAAATGATATTTTCTCTGTCAAGCAAAAAAAGAAAGACGTGTCTTTACAAGTTGACTGACATTCGGTTCGAAAATTTGTGAGAAAATGAAATAAACTCGATAAACAAAATAATAATAATGAATAATAAAAAAAAATTCCCATGATGCTAACAGTAAAGGAACCGGAAATAGGATTACCTCACTTGGTTTCGTCAAACACCGCTAGACGGCACTGGTTAAGTCTATGAAAAGACAAACAATTTCCTTCCTGATCTTTTTCTCCTTGCTCCAAGAGGTACTACTAATGTTAATTACGTTCCCGTTGAGGAATGTTAGTTTCCCCCAGTCCACTGACGACTGAACACTCTTCACACTTTCCATATATATATATATATATAAAGAGAATAAACGGTCTGTAGTAGAAACCCAAGTTTTGTATGCTCCTTCTTAATTATTTACATACGAACACACACACACACACACACACACGCACACACACACACCTAATATAAGCCAAAACAAGCAACCTTTTAAATTCTATGAATTCATGCAGATCCCATTTCTCGAAATTTCTAACCAACGCCACAATTGTGGGGTGCCCAATGAAGATGAAGCATGCATGTAAGTTTACGAGGTGGAGACTCCAATATCCAAAACTTTGTATCTTAGATCAACGTTATTAAAAGTAAATGCATTGCCAATGAACAAGGTTATATTAAAAATAAATATTGATTTTATAAAATAAATACTTTTCTCATCATTAAACTACGGACTTACTGATTTTAATTTTTCTCCCTCTATCTTTCTCTCACTCTATATACATATACACACACACACACATATATATATATATATATATATATATATATATATATATATATATATATATATATATTCCCTTGGGAAAGGTGTGTATACTCTTCTTCTCCATATGGGCATATAGCAGGACAGACTGGGTTCTATAGCCTTGGATGGCAACTGGTCTAGGAGAAGGAATTCAACTCTGAATTCAAAGTCGTTTGGGGACCCTGTATTCGGCCCTTCAAAAAGTGTGGATGGTTCTGCACGAAACCTTCACAACTATAATCAAATCTCATGTGCCGTTGTCGGGCTGTCGGTTTCCTGGGAACTGATCTGCTTGACCCTCATACGTCAAATCGACGGGAGAGTCGAATATATATATATATATATATATATATATATATATATATATATATATATATATATATATATATATACTGTCATCCACAGATAGATTGTTTCGCTATATATATATATACATAACTAAACAATCTGTCTGTGAATGACAGTGTATATATATATATATATATATACATATATATATACATGATAGAAATTATTAGGAGGATTTGATAATTATATTTAAGATTAGAGAGAATGTCAGTAGAGTTCCACCACGGAATATGTGAGCGAGGGGCGCTATATTGAGTCTGATTTGCTATCTCTTCATCACCGAGGTCCGTTGGTACAGTTGGTATGATGTTTACTTGATAACCTAACTGTCATGGTTTCAATTACTCGGTAGTGGATGCGCACTGCTGATGAGTCCTAAATATAGGACGAAACGGCAGTCCAGTGCTTCTGCATTCTGTTGAGGTTTCAGACTCGATGAATTACTTAAATATATATATATATTACAGGAAAAAGTTTCGGGATCATGTTGCATTTCTTTAAAATGAGATATTTTTTAAAGTAAAAGATAAATTTCAGTAACTATGGTGTATTTATATTTATTTTGACAAAAATATGCACTTAACTATAAAAAAATTATGATACAACACCATCATATTTTGTTTTCGCCAATAAAACCACCACGTCGAGATTTGAACATTCTGATAGTAAGAGAAGCCTGCAAAAAGACGGATTTATAAAAGTAAATACACTGTATTTACTGAAATTTTATCTTTTACGATAAAAAATATAAAAAATCTCCTTTTTAAGGTGTTTTTTATGCAGGGTTTCCCCCAAAGTATTTGCCTGTAGTGTGTATATTTTAAAACGGTATAACATTTTATGTGTCCTACTGTGTTAGGTTCAACTTTGAAACAAAATATAACAACACTTTCAAAATAATGAGCTGCTGAAAATCCATTTTCTCTATATTTTCTCACATCTCTGAAGATGAATTATGTGAATCGAAAACTTGTATCTACAAGGTAACCAAAAAAGTTCTGTCCGTTTTTAAAGGAAAAACGCTTTACAGTATGTGTAACTTATATATTCTTCGAAGTAATCGCCATCGGCATCCAGCACCTTCTGCCTACGTGTTTCCAGCTGTTCAAATCCCTTGCGGTAGAACTCGGGGGTGGGGAGGGGGTTGTTGACGCAAAGAGGTTCGTGGGGGCTTTGTGCAAGTCTGCTTCATTGGTGAAGGATTTCCCACGAAGATGATTGTCCAGGGAGTGGAAGAGGTGGTAATCGGATGGCGCATGGTCAGGTAAATAAGGTGGATGGCACAAAGTCTCCCACCCAAGTTGCTGTATGGTATCCCTGACCACTCGCGCGACATGCGGCCTGACGTTGTCATGGAGGAAAAGCACACCTTTGCGAATCACCAGTGCTGGCTCCTTCTGGCGCAATGCCTGTTTCACACGTTTCAATTGCTGCGAGTATAGGTCTCCAGTGACCGTTTGGCCCGTTGGTAGCAGTTCATAATGAACCACTTGACGACCTGTCCACCAGATACAAAGCATAATCTTGCGTAGGTGCATAGGCGGTCTTGCGGTGTGAGGGACAGCATCCTGAGGAGACAACCAATGTCTGGGACGCTTGGGAGTTTCGTACAGAACCCACTTTTCATCACTGGTAAGCACTCGATTGAATAAGGATGCGGTACGGTGGTGAGAAAGCAGCGATACGCAGGCTGCCACTCGATGTCCCTTGTGGACCTCCAACAGCGTTTGCGGAACCTACTTGCTCAGTTTGTACGTCTTACCTAGGCCGTACAGGTGAAGTCTGTTTCATCGGAAACGTTGAACTGTCTTGCAAGTTTACCACACGTTAGACTACTGTCCTTTTCAATTGCCGCCTTCAGGACTCCGTCATTCAAGACCTGTGGTCGTCCACTGCGAAGCTCATCATGGAGAGACAAATCTCCCGACTTGAATTTTCGAAACCAACACCTTGCAGTACGTTCATCCACAGCACTATCCCCAAACGCTTGACATATGCGGCGACTTGATGCAGCTGCTGATAAGCCCACTTTGAAGTCGTAGAGTAAACAGCCCTGAACGAGATCTCCAGACACTTCCATTCTTCTCACGGCTGTCCGGCTTATAACTGATGGCCGGGCACGGTGCGCGTGTTTAATATAACGTCTGATGTTCCTACTTCCGGCTGTCCGAATTTAAAAACAATTGCTACACGCATTTCGTATATATTTCAACTTCATTCAATGACTAATCAAAAAACAGACAGAACGTTTTTGGTTACCTTGTAATACAAATGTCGGCTATTTTTTTATATCTAATACAGCCACATTTTCGAAAAGTTATTCCAAAAAAAAATATATATATATATATATATATATATATATATATATATATATATATATATATATATATTATACACTGTTACATTAGAACATGTAAGTTACTACTACAAAATTGTACATTTTGTTTCGACGTTTAATAAAGAACTCCTCATCAGGTAGTTAACAATGATGTTAATAAATAATCGTTTATTACCATCACTGTTAGGCACCTGAAGAAACGTTTGATTTTAACGTTAAAACAAAATGTACAATTCTGTTGTAGTAACTTACATGTTCTAATCTAACACTGTATAATAAATATTTATTGCTCTACTTTTGTATTGAGCCCTGTTTTAAATTAATGTTTTGAATGTTGTAATTTTATTCTTCGTTCTCTTACAATTGTGTGTATATATATATATATATATATATATATATATATATATATATATATATATATATAAGGAAATCTATGCCAATGTGAGAAAAGTTTTCTTGTGATGCGTTTCGTCCTTCAGGACTTCGTCGGACTAAAGTGATTCGTATGTTGATGCGACTACACATACGCACTAAAAAGGGTGGACACTGAGAATTAAAATTTTTTTTTTTCAGAGGCCTTCGTTTTTTGTTCATTGAAATCGGCTAGACTATATACAAAAAACATATTTAAGAAAGAAGATATATATCTTTAAAATTATCCTTTCTTTCATATGCATGTGCAATCACATGCATATAAGTATCACTTGAGTCCGATTAATTCCTAAAGGACGAAACGTGTCACACTAAAACTTTTTCCAATTTGTCATAGATTTCCCTAAAATTGTTCTTGATATATAAAAATTTATATGTCGTTTTCTCATATGTGTGTGTATACATTCAGGTCGGTAAATGTAATTAGTACTGTTTATTATAAACAGAGCATTTACTTAAATAACTGTATCTATAAAAATAACGTATAAACAGAAAATATATTAAAATAATTGTTGGACTTAATCCATTTCATAATATATGTTGTCATGTGTTTACGTTAACATACATTTCGAGCAGATATGATTGTTCGAGAAAGATCGTGGGAAATTTGTTGGTTACAAACAGTAATTTGGACCTTACTAACCAGACGCTTGCCGTGTAGCTGAGTAGTATCGCACGTCAGATCACATGACGCTCCCGTGTAGTACACAGGTTCGATTCCTGTCGGAGGATACATATTTTCTACGAAATTTCTCGGACATTCAGGACGGTAAGTATAATTAATACTGTTTTTTTATAAACAGAACATTTACTTAAATAACTGTGTCTATAAAAATAACATATAAACGAAATATATTGAAATAATTGTCGGACTTAACCGATTTCATAATATATACTTACACATACACACACACATATATATATATAGCCACCCTCTTGACCCAAGACAGCATTGTATCCTAAAGGCACTTGATGTACGCCTCCGTGCTTAGTCTGCGACACTGTGGGAAGATGAATGGAGGCATAACGTCGCCATCACTAGTAATCACTCCAGACACGTCATATATATATATATATATATATATATATATATATATATATATATATATATATATATATATATATATATATATATATATATATATATATATATATATGTTAGTGAATTTACATAATATCCAACATCGATAGCACGACTCGGAGTTTCATGCAGTTTATAGCTCTGTTTCATAAAACTGTATTTATAACACCTGAGGAAGAAATATTTATACGTACGTGCAAATATTTGTGCGTGTATGTAGATTTTTTAATTGTGCGTTAAAATAATTTTTTTTATCCTACCCATATATATATAAATATATATATATATATATATATATATATATAGAGAGAGAGAGAGAGAGAGAGAGAGAGAGAGAGAGAGAGAAAGAGAGAGAGCGGTGGATGCGTATTAGATGTAGCATGATAGCAAGCGTATAGTTTGTTTTATTCAGAATATGTCGTCACTACATTAGCATTACATGTCTAATCATCCACGTTTCTTTTTTTAATCAAGTGATTTTCAGGCGAAAAGCAGTTAGTTCCCAAAAGAAATATCAAAGCCTAACGGAGGAATTTGAACCAGAGAAAGAAATTGGAAAGGGATTTTAATCTGTAGAGGAACTTAAAATTGGGGGAAATGTACTCTGTACCTTGTACATATACATCAAATAAAATAGCGATATCAAGATTATCACGAATTAACAGGTCACAAAAGAAATTTAATAGATGCTGCCCCAGCCTTCTTGTCATTTGAAACTATTCAATTAGTGAAGTTTGAAATGTATCAGTCACGGTATATTTATCGAGAAATATCGGTTTCCCGTGCTTTGTAAGCTTAATTTAGCTATTCAAAATATGATAGCCATTATAAAAGTATAACTAGGAAAAGTTCTAGTTGTAAATTCAAAATGGGGAGAAATTGAAGATATCTGAGATCATAAGGGGAGGAATGTGACCTGGGACTCAATTGTTTTAAATGACACCATGTTTAATGCTGTTTACAGCATGCGGTATTTACAATGTATCATAGATTCTTCGGTTAAGCACTTTAATATTTTATTGCACTATTCTCAATTTCAATGACAATTTAAATTGCCGAGTACAGTTTTCTTAACAGGAAAATCTCTTCGTTCAAAACATAGTCATACACATGCACTTATCACACACTTGCCAAATTCCCGTAGATAATTTTGCTGAAGTTATTAAAATCCATTAAAATCCCTATATAAATTATATAAGATCGGAATGAACTAAACTTATTTCGTACTTTGCCAAAACTGTTAGACATTCTATAGAATACCAAGGCATGTTTCCTTGAGCCAACTTATGCCCCATGAGCTAATCTAAAGTAAACAACGTCACGACATTTTATTAAAACCCTAGGTAAAGTTTACAACGTTTAATATTTGTGTTGTAAACAATTATACAATTATAAAACTGAATAGGACAAATTGAAACAATAATGAAGGATGAATGAGTAAAGCTGACATTTTTTAAACACGTCAGATGTTTTTTTTCAAGCGCAATTTGTTTTATTTACTTTGTCATTTTGTGGAAAAGTAGGGGTTATTTTTACACGACTCCAAATGAATTGAGTGAAACAAGCAAAATTCCTTGACTGGACTCACCCGCCTTCGGTTAAGTTTTGATTTCAACACTGCGAGATAAATCGTTCAGGGCCAGGTGTCAGCCACAAACCGCTCAGTTTACTGATTGGTATAAACGAAAATGGGCACCTGGTGCAGATATTTCAGTGTCTCTTCCGGAGTGGGAGAAAAAAAGCAACTCATTTTTGCACCTATTTCCCCCAGAGTTGATAATTAATGTCGCTACCCACTGTGGCATTTGAGGGTTTGAAACAGCAAAGCAATGGCCGAAATGACGCTCTACTTTAGGTTTTAAGATACAAACAAATACATCGACCTAAAAAAAAACACTGCTTATGAGTAAAAACTAACTAACTATATATATATATATATATATATATATATATATATATATGAGTTAACGATATATATTTTTATATATCAAGAACAATATTGGTTAAATTATATGACAAAGTGGAAAAGTTTACTTGTGACGCGTTTCGTCTTTTAGGACTTCATCGGACTAAATTTGTTATGTTGGTAGGACTAGACATGCGCATGACAGAGGGGTGCTGGGAATTTTTTATTTCTTTTTTTCATCAGCCGAATTCATTTAGAGTCTTTTCTTTTACTT
>OZ038486.1:33799150-33804150 GCA_964036315.1 Acanthosepion esculentum | reverse complement strand
TATCAGATATTTTGTAGGAGAAGAGCCGAGAACTTTTCAACAGCAATTCGTATGAATAATTATATCTCTCTGCTGTAAAAAAAAAAAAAAGAAAAAAAATCTGCAAACACGAATAATGATAATTCACCATATCAGAACATAAGACAATGCTGAGAAGGCAAGAGTTTAGATCGGCTGAAATGATCAAAAGAACAAAAATGAGAATGCTAGTCTGAATGATTCATAGAATGATAATAACGGCCCGGCTTAAAATTGATGAAAGCATTTACTGGTGCCCATCCTGTCGACAGTTTTTTCTTTTTTCTTTTGTTTTTAGATTGGCGTTCATCTTGAACAGAAATATAGTAAGTGTGTATACTCAGTAACGCTCACTCTCAACCTTGACAAGTCTTATAAGTTTATAATCATTTTTAGAGAACTTTCTATTTTTGGGAAATTTCAGGAGCAACGGTAAACGAGCCAACCTCGTTAGTCACTGAGTTCAAGTTTTGTCGAGTTCTTTAGAAATGCGTACCTGATTTAATCTAAGCAAATCGGTGTTCCTTTTTTAGCTGATTGTTGCATTTATGATATCGTGGTAATAAAATAAGGTTTATTTACATAATAAAATCTGAAAGGATCAAATGTGGTTGGAAAGCAATTAGAATGTTTTGCTATCAATGCCAATGTCTGAAATCTAGCAACTCCATCTCTTATACTCTATGATATTAAAATCATTAAAAAAAAGTGAGATCATTTATTCCCAAAGTGTAGTTAATTACCCCCAAATTGGTAATTTGTGATTTACAAATGACTAATGGCAGCTTACAAAAGCATACCTTTGATGTACTTAAATGTTTTTTTAATGAATTACTTATCCAAAATATTTATTCATTTGTTTTATTTTGTTTGTAGTTAATGAGCTTTGTTATAGTTCTAAAAAAGGTTAATCGCACTTAAAACTTTTGGAGCCATTGTGTTAGAATAGGGGGTAATTTTTCAAAAGTTCTCTTCCAAATTTATTTTCATTTAGTTAAAATATGGAAAAGTTCGTTTTGTATTTTTTTTTTGTATTTTTTTTTTTTGGTGTGGGAGGCGGGGGTATGATAATCTGTTCAATACTCTACTACTATTACTGATGTCTACTAACCTTAATATTGGTCCAAATTTGGCAGAACCTCCCTTGTAATCAACATTTGTAATCATTTTTTTTTATCTAACTTCAAATATGTCAATATCACCGATGAGAAATATACAGCTATATCGGCCATAAAATAGGTCGCATCCGAGTATTGACATTATATAGTTATTTACTAAGCATAGCTTAAATATGTCACAAAGCCGAAAGTAGAGAGTACCCAGTGAGGATTGAATTCACTCAGTCATTCATGTGCCATGCATGATATACGCTTAGGCGATCATGATTCTTTTGATACATGACTAACGAGACAGATTTTTTTTCCGCAGTAGATTGCCATTTCTCTCTGCGGTAGACCAGTTGCCATCCAAAGCTACAGAATCCGGTCTGTCCTCCTATTTACCTATAGTTGGGGTTCTAACACTTTCGCCCCAGCCCCCCCCTCAACCTCCGACGTCTTACTCTCTGGGTTGAGGTGTCTACTCGGTCTTAACCGAACTTAAGGGAGTGACCGTAGGTCCCCTGAGCATCCGTAGATCATTCCACCGGTCCACTGGTTTAATCCTGCTTCCTGCCCACGTTGTGTTTGGTTTGATCCAGTAAGCATAAGTGATGTTTATCCATTCACGGTCGACTGAAGATGTAGACATAGCTAGAGAGTCTGTGCTAAAAAATTTAGAATGCACCAAAGAAAAATATATATCTGCAGAAAGCCGGACAAAATTATTAATTCAATGGTTGAATTGTTAATGTCTTTTATATAGCAGAAAAGAATAGTATAGAAAAGAAACGGTTTACAGAAAAGAAAATAATTGACGTAAAACTCATACACTGGATTCTAGACACAGAGAGAGTGGGTTGCGCTTAGCTTATTGTGAAATCGTCTCAGAACGATATACGACTCTTGCGATGGAGAGATAAAGATTTCTGTGCGCGGCTTAAAGTTTATAGTTGCGTTCCTTCTCGGCAGTAGTAACAGTAGTAGTAATCTTCGTGGTAGCAGAAGCATCGGTACTTATATTAACAGTACATGTTAGCGGGGGTTTTGTTTCAATCCTTGACGTCACTTCCAGTCCGATATCTCTCCACCCAGCTGCACTCGACGACAGACGAACCCCAAAACAACCTTTTGATTATTGTAGCTTGTTCGACGTTTCCGTTTCCAGTGGTAGTAATAATAGTAGCAGTAGCAGTCTTAGATTGTTGGAGGAGTAATTCGCTTCTTCGTACTTATATCAACAAAATATTAGCGGGCGTTTGGTTCCAATCTCTGACGTCGCTTTCAATCTCCGACCTCTCTCCATCCAGCTCGACTGCACTCGACGGCAGACGAGCCAACCACTCTGTCAACAGATTTCTGTGCGCGCTTATATAGATAAACCTGGCTGATCATAAATCGACCCTTAACCCGCACGCGATTATCACGAGTGTACCTTCAACCCAAAATCATGTGAATTTCAAAGTTCCTCATAGCCTTAGTAAGCTCTATTTCAAATTTTAACCGATAAAAATTATCTCGATCATCTCCATTGTCTTCCTAATGACCCAATTCCAAATGGGCTAGATCAGATTCCCATCAGTAAACAAAATTGTTCTGATCTAATTTCGCTGTTCAAATCTACACCAATTTCAATAAAAAAAATATATGTGTGTGTGTGTGTGTTTGCGTGTGGTTCCCAAGCTCTCTGTTACAGGGGGAGAAGAAGAGGGTTCATACCTTTCCCAAGGGTATTAGCACGTAAGTGAATGTAATGGAATTCGATTGGAATTCGAACTCAGATTCCTCAATCCGAGCAGTTATCCATTACGCCACCTTGCGGTCTACAAAACGCCTAAATACTGACATTACATGCTTAGAAAAGAAACTATAATTTGTTCTTATGGAAGAGTAACCACTAAAGTTAGAAAAGGTTTCGTTAAAGTTAAACTTTTATTTTATATGTATTCATTGAATACGTTGAAGTATGCATGTATGCACGTATGTTCATGTCATACACACTTCTATAGCTACAGTCTCCAATTTACGATATGTCGAAATTCCAATCATATTTTTTCTTTAAACTTGCACCTTTCTTTCGCAGACAATGAATAAAGACTGAATATATAATGTAATTCCATAAACGGAATTTTATTTGAATGTCAAAATGCAACTGTATTTAGGAACTGAAATTTTACAATTGACTTTCTGTTATATAGGAATAAAATGTTGCTGCCGACACTGTAGTTTGAACATATATCGCCAGAGAGCAAACACAGGCGATCCCATTATTAAATTAAGTAGGCCACGTGATCGCAAGGGAAATGTATATATGGGAATTAGCGTGGCGTCTAAACGATCACTATTTCTATTCTATCCTCTATTACTATGCGGTTCGCTATTCTCTATACTATTCACTAATTCTACACTCTATACTGATCACTATTCGGTGGTTACTTTCGAGCGAGTATTATCGAGCAAGTACTATTAGTGCGCGTATTATTCAAAGGTGCCTGACACCAGTATTGTTCAACGGCGTTACTATAGTTGTATCTGCGATTACAATGTCTCTACTACAACTAGCATTACGAAAGTGACAACGAGTGATCGTTGACATCACAAAACTTTCTACACGTTCCTTTGTACAAATGCATACAGAGATTTAAAAAGACCTCTTGCTACAGAATTGAAAAATAATTTAGTTATTTTTTCAATTCTTTTTTTTTTAATTATATAGATTTTACGAAAATTAATTTAACCGTTATATGTAATTGAAGAGCTCTTTCTTTCTTTCTTTTTTTTCTTTCGTTCTTTTTTCTTTCTTTCTTTTTTCTTTCTTTCTTTTTTCTTTTCTTTCTTTCTTTTTTCTTTTTTTCTTTTTTCTTTCTTTCTTTCTTTTTTCTTTCTTTTTTCTTTCTTTCTTTCTTTTTTCTTTCTTTCTTTTTGCTTTCTTTCTTTTTTTTCTTTCTTTCTTTTTTTTCTTTCTTTCTTCTTTTCAAATAATGTCCAAAATTTGACAGTTCAGTAGTCAAGAGAGATATTAATGCCTCTGATGGTCCAGAACCTATTTTAATCGTTTTTACTAATAGAATACATAGGGAATGAGTGTGATTCAAACTATTGGATACAACAAGGCGTGTCTTGGCTTTAAATGTCTGAACTGATGGCACTTAAGAATGGAGCTCATCAGAACATTTGCCATGCAAGTAACGATAGAGTAGCTATACGCTTGCATCTGTGGGAAGCAGGAGAGATGGATAATTAGTGGTACAAACGTGTGTTATTAAATTGCTATTACGGGATTTCGATTGATGCGGCAAGAAGGATAATCAGACACGGTTCGAGAACAAATGCGGCGAAAAATCTGTGGTGTACCTGTACTGCTTTTCATTCACGAGCGCTTTTCAAAATGCTGTAAATTTTGCTTACAACTCATACATATATTTTATGTGACGGACTCTCCCACCGATTTCAACATCTGAAGGTTCAACAGTTCAATTTCGAAATGAACCGCCACTCTATCTCCACAAATGATTGTATTAGAGTGGTAAGGAGCCAGCCACAGTTTTAGGAGGAACTGTTAACAAAAAAAAAAGTGCTCAGTGTGCCACAAAATCTGCGAACGACCCTCATATTTTATTGTCTCTGGAATAATGTCAGAGCCTAACGACAATGCATCACTGTAAACAGGAACCTACCAGGAAAGACATTGCTATAGGGCCCAGACTGACCTGTTATTTAACCCATATCTGTGAGAAGAAAATATGGTTATATAACTTCCCCAATGGTATTTGCACGTAAATGAACGTAACAAACTCGACCGGGATTCGAACTCAGCTCCAAGTTTTCATTCTGAGCTGCTATCCATTACACTGCGCATCCAAGCTTACAGTACTTAATATTCCC
>OZ038486.1:33756650-33796650 GCA_964036315.1 Acanthosepion esculentum | reverse complement strand
ATGCCTCAGCGCTTCTTTACCCGCCTACAAATAGGCATGTGCTTACATGTAAGCGGCTAACTGCACCTCCCCGTATATACATATTTGTACACTGACTATTATACATATATTCAATTGCCTGATTGAAGTATGACTGCCTGTTCATCTTGCGGTAGAAACTAGATTTTTTTCAGTCCTATTTTGACACTACGGACAATACCAATGAAAAACGCAAGCAAAGTCATGTCTCTATTTCATTTGATATCTGAATACAAAATCTTTGCATACTGATCTCGCAGAATCATCCGAAGAGAGTTCGATTCTCATTAGGTGCCGTGTTATGCCAATAATTAGCAATTATTCTCAAGATAAATACTCCCCTTTTTTTTCATACTAGGTACTTCATGGTGTTCAGACCAGCACAAAGCCACATGAGGACTACTTGGAAGTCTATGTTACACCAGTCTTTAAAATCGGTAGAGGCTGTCAGCATTCGTAATCAGAATTTTGCCAGGGATCGAACACCGACTATTGCGAAAATACGTAACTCCTTCAGCCACAAAATATTTGTTAAGCTTAGCAAATAGTCACAAATATAGGGCATTCAGTGAGAATCGAACTCATATCCATAGTAACGCCTTTTCAGGTTAGCTTGCTAACCACTGCTTCACGTCGTTGCGTACATGAATCGGTGTTCGTAAAAAAAAAAAAGAGACAAAATAAAGCACGATAATAATTTCTTTTTACAAAAATATATCTTTCTGCTAAATAACAAAAATTTCTCTTTGATGACGTTCTCTGCTTCCTTTTCAAAATTAACGTGACATCATTGCCCAATACAAATATGGGCTTCTTCATGAGTGACTAATTTACACTAGGCTGAATTGTTTCGGGATTAAGTCAGTAATCTATTCTGAAAACGAAGATAAAAATCTTGGCTTCTCAAGCAAAACTTTTGTCTGCTTTGAGAAAATAGATATTGTTTTGTTTTTTTAAATATTTCTACTGATAACATTCATTCGATATTCGGATACAAGAAGTATAGAAAATGAAGTAATTTATACCTTAAATTGTGATTTCTTTTTCTGGTATTTTCATTGGAATGGTATTTTGGTAGATTTATTTACTATTGATATTTTCTAAACTTAGCCTAGAAAGTCACAAGACTATTAGTGTGCTGTATCAAGACAGGATCTTACTACAGCAGTAATTGTAAGAAAAATAAGTCTGCATATTCGTAACACCAGTTATGTGCCATGCGTGATATACGCTTAGGCGATCATGTATCGAAATTTCAAAAATATCAAATTTTTCCCGCAGTAGGTTGCCATTTCTTTCTGCAGTAGACCAGTTGCTATCCAAGCCTATAGAACTCGGTCTATCCTGCTATTTACTCATAGCTGGGGGGGGGGGGAGAAGAAGAGGATTCATACCTTTCCCAAGGGTATTAGCACGTAAGTGAATGTAATGGATTCGGCAGGAATTCGAACTCGACTCTCCGATTCCTCAATCCGAGACTCCCTTTTCGCAACACCAGATACCGATATTGAATGATGGGTTTACCTCATCGCATTAACAAGCTGATTTCGCAAACCGTTACTACTGACTAGTGAATGATCCTCATTAGGTCGTCCAGGGTAAGACGATAAACTACGTTCGCGTCCAGGGTAAGACGATAAACTACGTTCCCGTCCACAGTATGACGATAAACTACGACCGCGTCCTCGATATGACGATAAACTACGTCTGCGTCCTGGGTAAGATGATGAACTACGTCCGCCTATTGGGTATGATGATAAACTACATTCGCGTCCTGGGTAAGACGATAAACTACGTCCAACAGCAAGGTCTCTGATCAGGAGGTTTTGAGGAGCGTGGAACCACCTCTTAATTGCTGGTGTTCCCAGGTCCACCCTGACCCGGGTTGATAGCACCTATTAGGGCCCCAGCTATGGGAAAATAGTTAACCCCGAAAATGGGGTAAAAACATTAGGAAAGTGTAAAAATAGGTTTTAATACCAGAAATACATGTTTGAAAAAAATTATTACCAGCAATACATTTTTGAAAATATTACCAGCAATACTTCTTTTGAAGGAAAAATTTTACCAGAAATCGGTTTTTGACAAACAAAATATTATCAGCATAATCGTCGGTATTAAATAACCTATTGAGGTTGATATGCCGTAAAAGAAAAACAAACAAAATCAATCCTCATTAGGTGCTCTATACTTATGTCCTTGTACCATAACTGAACTAAATAAAGAACTATGAAGACTAACTTACTTTCTAACTAAAATAATTTCGAATGAAGATTGTCAAAGCAGGTTAGATCGTATCCCCTCATCTGATCACGAAATCAGAAGCCCCAATTAGTTTATACGTTTTAGTTAACAACTACAAAATTTTCATAGTTTTCTTTTTGTTGTATTTTATTTATTTCACATAAACACTTTAGAAATATTTATTTATTAGATAAATATTTTACATATTCATTATTTCAGGTCACTTTACTGATACCATGTAACCAAGTAATACTTGCCACATAGTCGGAACATCGTTAACTAAACCGACTCCCCCACTAGACTTTTCTAACACACTTTGAAAACAAGTCCTGTGAAGTGGCGGCTGAACCTTCTTTTACAGTTAACTGCTATCTAGCAAAATCCAGTACACTGGGCTCTACAGATATATATGCAGCCATTGCAGTGATGTGACGATATCGCTGGACGGTGGGATTTCTACTGAAGCCAACGGCCACGCCAGAGAGCTAGCCTGGTGGAAACAACGAGTACGTGCCAGTGACCAAAGTGAACCTTCAGGTTGAGTTGGAGATCATTGGCTGTGGATCGAGCTGGATAGGGATGGGATCTGCCAGAAGTACTTGCCCAAGGCTCGGTACATATAAATGAATACTTCTCTGGCTTTCAACCCAGGTATCATGTGCTCAGAAATGCAGCGACCTGATGACCACAGACGGTTATGGGAATGATGATGGTGATGATGATTTATTTTATGAGTTCACCTGTAACGTGAGAAATGGCAATAATGTAACTCTACAATTGCATTGTATGTGTGTATGTTAACCCTGTAGCCACCTCTGCAGAAGATAGGGCTACTGCTTCAACACGCTAGGTTTGGCCGCTGTGCTTTCTATAGCAAGTCGATATTTTTTTACGGTTTTGAATTCAGAGTTGTCCTTCACATAGAATGCTTGCTCAGTCTGCTTTTGTATTAACCTCTAGCTGGGGAGAAGAGGTTTATTCCGATATTTCCAAGAGTATTTTGCGAAAAAGCGAACGCAACTGCTTCAGCTGGAATTTGAACCCGACACGCCTATCACATTTTCAGTGCCAACAACCTCGACGCTATGCACACAATAAATTTCACTGTACCTTTTTTTAAGTTAATATTGTACTGCATTTTCTTGCTTATTTTCAAGACTTTCAGAATATCAAATTAAACGATAACTAAAAATAAATAACAACTGATCATCTTGCCCTAATGTTATAAATGAAACTAATTTTTAACCTAATTCATTTTATATTTAAATATTCACAGTGTTAAGAGTTCATTTTACATAATGTTGCTAGTATAAACACAGGTTCTTCATCACCAGAACAATCCAGTATGCGGAAAGAGGCAATTCTTCAATGAGGATTGCCACACAAGACAATCTTATTAATATTTAATCAATGCCTGGCGTCAGTAACAAGGACTGATATTTACTAAGCTTATTTGAGAAACATTTGCAGGAAAAACAGTGCGAATCGAAGGTAAGACGACTCCACGGCAATCTCACCCACTCGAAGATAACCATTGGGTGAGGCTCGTCGGAGACGAAACCACATTAAGAACACAGTACGGATCAAATTCACACTGCTAACGGATTGGTTTGCTAAATGGTTGATAACCATCGCCATCAGAGAGTATGTAGTTCCCAGTGAGAATCGAACTCACTTCAGTAATAACAGTCTGTCCCACGGCGAAGCAATCTCATCAATAAAATAGATATTTCGATATATAATTTGTTTAAACTGCAGGTTTTAGAATCCCTTTTTTAGTGCTCTCTCTTCTCTCTCTCTCTTTCTTAGCCCCTCTCTCTCTCTATCTCCGTCTTTCTCCCTCTCTCTCCCTCTTGCTCTCTGTCTGCCTGTCTCTCTCGACTGAATTTCTATTAAGGAAATATTTTCTCTAGCCTTTTTGCTTGCTTACTCATACTTATATATTTATGTATGTTATAAGTTCACCTGCTGTGCATTTTTTAAGCACCTGAGCTGTTAAGAATTTTGCCTTCTTGTCTTTCTCGCATCTTATACTTGGAACGTCTGTTACTTTGTGATTATAATAATAAGAAAAAACAAATTTCTTACTAATGCAATTTCTATCATTTTTTAATCATCTTTACTTTCGGCTTAGATAGATAGATAGATAGATAGATAGATAGATAGATAGATAGATAGATAGATAGATAGATAGATAGATACGCTAATAGATAGATAGATAGATAGATAGATAGATAGATAGATAGATAGATACGCTAATAGATAGATAGATAGATAGATAGATAGATAGATAGATAGATAGATAGATAGATAGATAGATACGCTAATAGATAGATAGATACGCTAATAGATAGATAGATAGATAGATAGATAGATAGATACGTTAATAGATAGATACGCTAATAGATAGATAGATACGCTAATAGATAGATACGCTAATAGATAGATAGATAGATAGATAGATAGATAGATAGATAGATAGATAGATACGCTAACAGATAGATAGATACGCTAATAGATAGATAGATAGATAGATAGATAGATACGCTAATAGATAGATAGATACGCTAATAGATAGATAGATACGCTAATAGATAGATAGATAGATAGATACGCTAACAGATAGATACATTTGTCAGAAGAAACCTAACAGTACATTACCCATTGTAGATCCAATACACTACACAATATTCTACGATAGCAGCTTGTTAACCACCATTGTAAGAATCCTGCATATGCTTAACTTTAGATTTTTCTTTACAATAATATTCACTTTGTATAAGACCCAAGAGTCACTCAAGGTAGAGGGTTACAGAGTACGAGGCACAGTGTATGGGGATATATGAAGAAGGTAACGACTGACCCGAATCTTGAACATGTTAAGATTGTATTGATCGGGGAAGCATCTTCTTGGGAGTCGGTTCCATAACACAGTGGTTCGTGTAAAGAAGCTGCTTGAGTGGAACTTACATCTTACCCACCGGAATACAAAGGGAATAGGGGTAACTTGCTACAATGTGCGGGGCATGACAGGTCATAGCTGTGAAGGTTAGAGCTGGTTGAACTAAGTCTGAACACTTTCCATTCAAATAGTGATACAGCAGCGAGAGGTTTGCAACCTTTCGTCTGTGGAAAAGGGGTTGCAGGGTAGAAAATAATCCATAACCAACGCGGAAACACTTTTGGACTCTATCAAGATTGGAAAGTGAAAACTGGACAGCTCCTGCCCATATATTGCAACAGTACACCATTTGTTGGTCTGATCGCGCTTTTATAAAAGTAAAGAATAGCAGGAGGAGTCAGGTACTCACTGGAGTAGTACAGGAAGCTGACCATTTTCAACCAGAATCTTTAGTGATGGATTGTATGTATGAGTTCCAATTGTGGTCTGGGTTGAGCTTAAGTCTCTATATACACTCAAGGTACGCGGCTTCCCTGAGAGAGCTCCTGTTCATCGCGATAGGTGAAAATTCAGGGTCATTTCAGTGATGATGGAACTTCGCTAGTTTAAATACAAATAATAAAACCTTAAAAAGGTATAGCCATGAAAAAAACTCCTTGGCATTTACCAAAGTTAAGCACATTCGAGATTGGTCATTGTTTACGCAGTATACTCTTTGTCCGAGCAATGATAAAAAAAACAACTTCAAAGTGACAATCTTGTTATTATCTATTTGCCACGCAACCATGACAAAATATGACACATACTCGATACATCACACAAGCTCAAGTTTTATTATATGGTGGGTCATCCAGAAACTGTCCAGATCCCTCCACCATTGCAGGGGATATCAGGACGAACTCCTGATTCCTTAAAATACATTAGAGAGGAGATTCAATCTGGAAACAGATCTCCTATTAGTAAGTTTCTAAAGCTAAACAAGCCCAGCCGTCCATGAAAATTTCTTACTATTTCTTTTTAAGCACTATCTGTCTAACGTTTTTCACTGACCTGAAGGGGGATGATTATATTGAATCAATTGCTAGGTCTGCTGTTAGGAAAGTTGGCTCACTGTGTCGTGCTAGAAATCTATATTACACATTTATAAGTCTACCATTAGTTCTTGCATTGAATATTGTTGCTATATCTGGTTTGGTGCTTCTGTTATGTATATAGTGATTATTGACAAAATCCATAGAAAAATCCGCAATGCTATCGATCCTGATCTGGCATCTCGGCTTCAGTCACTTTCCCACCGCCGTTACATAGTTTCCCCGTATCTTTTCCATAAATATTTTCACGGTAATTGTTTTGATGTGATTTCCTCTTTAGTAAATCGAATTTATGAACTTAAGCGTACTACTAGATTGGCAGTAAAGTCTCAGCCTCTTACAGTTGAAATGGCTCGATGTAACCGCAAGTTCTATGCTAACAGTTTCTTTTATCGCACTTCTCACATGCGGGACTCTCTTCCGGCGACTTGCTTTCCTGTCAACTACGATTTTCAAAAATTTAAATGCAATTTCCATAGTCGTGTTCTGTCTCCTTGGATCGTGTTCTTTTATTGTCCTCTCTCCTCAATAACGTTTTCCCGGTTTCTTCCACTCACATTAAGCCGTTGCGTCTTAGGGGACTTATTACCTTGCTAGGGGTGAAATGATTAAAAAATATTTTAAAGGAAATTAACTGAAGCGAGAAATTTAATAAATCTATTAAACTTTGAGTAATATTCTGATGTGACGCTATATAACATGGTAACTACTTTTTATCCCTTAAGCTTATTAGTATGAATCGTTAAGTCCGTCTCTCATAGTTATGAGCTGAATTTTGATCTTAAATTTTCACTGTATAATCTTAAAGCTACATGATTAATCTTCATCAACCAATTAAGCACCTCGCATCGAATATCTGTTAGGTCTAAAGCTTACTCCAGACCTGAAATGGAACTCGTATATTCAGTGCCATTTCTAAAGATGTTGGAAGAATGGCTGGCTTCAGTTGTATTGCCTTAGAAAATACCAAACTCTTACTCTGCTATGTTCTATCGTTACAAGAATCAAAGAATGGAGTAGTGATATCTGGGTTGGTGCTGCCCAGTTCTTACTGTCCAGCCTTGAGTTCGAAAGACATTACGCGGCCTTGTAGGTGATGAATTATTTTCAACCCTGCAACCCATTTCCCACGAACGAACCGTTGCTAGAGTCTCACGACTCTATCGTTATTACTGTGGCAAATATCCAAATAACCTACATTCCTTAGTCTCGCCATTTTATACTTTCATAGCTAGAACCAACCATACTTCAAATATAGGATCAACCGATATCTATCCATCTTTTCTCATTCCTCCTCCCTATGCCCTTACAACAATCTAATTCGGTAACTTGAGTGGTTCTTGGGCCTTGTATCGTGGGAACAATAGTAAAAAACTGCATTAACAAGGAAGGGAATGATGTTCAATATCTGTTCTTTAAATAAATGTTCTTTTTATTTCATAATTCGTTGGCGGAGATAGTGATGTAACTATTTAGATTAGAATTTTAAAAATCTATAATTTGGGGGCACTTAGTGAGAGCTAAACTCACTAGTGTAGTGTTTGTTGGCAAGAGAAGCTCGTTAACCAGTACTCCACGACGAGGCGTCATCAAATGGTGAAGCATGGAATCGCAAAAGAAAAAAAGATAGAAAGAAGAATTGATAAAAGAAAATGATAAACTAAATAATAAATTGATAATAGAAAGATAGAATGAATGAATGAATGAACGAGAAAAGGACAGAAAGAAAAAAAGAAAGAAAAACACTAAACGTTGTCTTTTGCTAATATTCTGTAGGCAGAGTAGACATTTTGAGATATTGCTCATTTACAGAGAATGTTGAGATGAAAGAAATGCATTTGTGCGTTGAATGTCATTCGATGTTTTTATTTTTAGAAAAAAAACTGTAAGTAAAATGATGATCTAACTAAATGTAATGAATAAACTGCAACAGAATTGATTTTTGAGCTCCGTTAATATCAAATAAAATTTAATTAAAGATTTTTCTTGAAAAATTCTATTCATCGATCTGCTAATCAAGCGAAGTAAGTCCGACGAGGAACTGTATGTTCTTTTGAAATTCTTTAAGAAACCATAACTACATGTCTACATGAATATATTGAGTTTATAACTGGTTCCAGTCTAATAAAATATTGAACGTATTATTTAAAGTTATAAGGTAATTTAATATATAGATTTGTAGCTGAACAAGTTTAACTTCCACATACACAGAATATCCAGCCATACGAATGAACATCAACAGTGCAGCTATATATGGATCTTCAGATTTAGCTATATGGAGTTTATTTGTTCTACTTTAGGTCAGGTGTTTATTAAGCTTTGTCTAGCATTGAGAAACAACTGTGAGTTACACAATGAGACTCGAACTTACCGCAAAAGCCTAGTCTAGTACAAGCTTTGTGAGGATCGAAAACATGGTACAATGATAATGTTTTGCAAGACGAGGGCCCTAGTCAGTAAGACCCCTAAAGAAGTAGCCTATTTCATGGCTAAATGAGTACGGTGACGTTGCTAAATAATATCTCTTTCTTTTTTCGCCCTGTCGGCTATTATCTAGAATACGCCAATCGCATCACGTTCAATGGCGTAAACACTACACAAAGGGGCCAACTATTTATTATGCCCATGTCTACCTTTCTGATGTCTAAATTTTTAGTTTCGCACAAACCAAACCTATGCCTACCTTTTTTTTTAATCTCGTGCAAACCAAGAATATGCCTACCTTTTGGGCTCATTAAATAACCTGAAAAAAAGCTTATATACAGTGTAACCCGGATATAAGAGAGTTGTCGAGACCGGAGAAGAAGTATCTTATATCCGGGTTTATCTTATATCCGGGTTTGGTCTATTATATATACATTAACACAGGCTCTAATATCCGGGTTACACTGTATCCGTAAGGGAAATGAAACCAAACCAATCCTTCTTTTTAGCTACCACTACTAAGAAGATACCATGGCTGGTAATAAAGTCACAGAAAAAAGTCACAGCTTTGTTTAGGTAAAAAGTCACAATTAATTCATATGTTTATAATTTATATGTTAAATATTTATATTTACATGTACATTCAGTGTTTTTAATGCTGATAATTACGACGGATATCCCAGCTTGCACCACAAAGAAACTCAGTGATACTGACATAGAAAAGAGAAGGACAAAGTTATACACTATACGTAGACAGGTCATATCAACGTGACCTTTCACCCCCCCAAAAATGGTTTTACTAGATAAGACAACCTGTGATCACAGTGATCTTAGCTGACTTACTTTAATCCTTCCAGGTTAATGTTGCCCCAATTATACAAAGATCTAATGTTTTGGCTCTATTTTACCATTTAAGCAAAACTCATTAATTTACCCTCAGTTCTATATATTCCATTACTGAGAATGATTGACATATTAACCCTAAAAATTATTATTAAATAAAGCGACAGAAACAATGCCAACATTGTCCTGTTTCTTTTTTCCTATGACTTTTTTCCGAGACTTGTTTCCGAGATTTTTTTCCGTGACGTTTAGATCTATTCTTTTCACACCAAATAATGTAAAGTTACTTATCACAAATATTAATTTACCGCAAGAAATTATAAATTATGAATCAAAGTTTGATTTTTATTAAATTTTTGGCACATTTTTGAAATTATAAATTTTAAATCAAAATTTGTTTAGCCTGCCTTAGAACAACTCCAACCCTCAGAATGAAAAAAATACTAAAAGTCTCATGAGAGTTATTCACAATTCGTAAGCGCGAATGATATTCGAAGTTCTTAAAGGATTTTTTTACAGTTTAAAAAATAATTGTTTTTGGCTTGTTTATTGGGGTGAGCGCGCGAATTGAGACCCCAGAAATAGCGCACCAGGGTCATCCACATTTGGGGGTGATCGCAAAGGTCAAACTTACCGGAGTGCAATGGCTTCGCTCTGGAAGAATTTGGTGTGAATTTCAGTAAATATAAATTATTTTTATTTTGGGGTGAATTAATATTTTAGGGGGAATTAACAGAAAAGCTCCTGACTTTTATCCTGTGATTTTTTTTTACCTGTATTCGAATATATACCGTAATTCCGCATATATAATACGCATTATTTTCTAAAAAAAATAATAAACAAAATCAGAGGTGCGCGTTATGCACAGCTACAAAAATTTTTTAAAAGTTGCCGTAAAATAAAATAAGAATTATCATAAAACTAATTTAGTTTTATAATAATATTATTCTATGTTTAAAACCATTTTTAATACGAGTAGGAAACGCTGGCCGTAATGAAATTGGAGAGGTACAACTTATAGGGTTTGATTACCAAACAAGGTGTGCGTATTATGCACGAGTAGAAGCATTTTCCTACACTTTCAGCACAATTTTAGAGGTACGTATTATACATGGGGGATTTCTTGATTTAGTACAGAGAATATCTTACCACCTATATCATTTCAGTTAATGCGCTTTTATGAAGGCACCGAAGACCTACATTTTATAAATAAATGAAATTCATGTATAACGAATTTATTCAATAAATATGGTTCAACCAAATCCGAGGAAACCTTTGAATGCATGGAATTACGGTTTAGTTATTAGATGTTCTTCGCGGTAGCGTAAGCCTACATTTAGATGAATCAGTCTGCCGAGTTGTGTTGTTCTGGTTGGATCAAATACATATTTTTCTTTTTTTCTTTACTGTTTATGTAACTCGGGCGATGTCTTTGTTTTAAGCTAATCTGGAAAATTTGAAAGATTAAATAGTCTGATAGATTATTTATTTATTACATTTATAATACTGCTAAACTTGAGAAAGCTTTTAAATACCAGGTTATGAAAAAGAAAAAAACGCGTGTCTGCAAGCGGTACACACGTTTTAGAACAAACAACGAAGAATGTATGCAATGAGGAAGTTTTAATGAAAATGGTGACAAAAATAGATATTTATACATAAAATCAAAAACAAACAGAAAAATTGAAATTTTTGGGACAAAAGAGAAAAGAAGGCCAAGAAAATTGGTCGCTCACGGGATATGTTGAATGTTAGAGGGACAGAGGAAATCAGCGCATAACCTAACTAACGAGTTTGTGTAAATGGATGATAACAGAACAAGGAGGGAAGGGATAGCAAAAAGATAAACATTGCTAAGAAGTACAAATGATAGGAAATTGTGAAAAGCCATGATCACATCAGTTCTGAAGGTACACGGCACATAAAAGAAGTATTCGGAAAATTCCAAAGTAACAAAGAAATTTGAAACGATCATTAATTTAGTGCCACTCCAATATATATCTCGCACTGCTTGGGTCGAAATGTGTGTCAAAGGGTAGATCAAAACCAGTATTTTTGCTGTCGAAACAGTACTCTTTTGTAACAAATACAAGTGTCGTCTGGGAATTTTTCATCTTATAAAATGAGAGTAAGTTTAATAAAGTGGAACAAAATAATCTTGCCACAGAGAAAATTATTTGGAAATGAATAAGCATGCCATAACTAATAAGCCCCGTGCAGAGGGGTGGGGAATTGAAAGAAAGGAATTAATCGTACCGACTCTTGTATTTGGTGCATAAAAGTATGATATGATATAACACACACACACACACACACACACACACACACACACACACACACACACACACACACACACACACACACACACAAAATGTGGAAAATTTTTTGAAGAGAATAGGTATTTTAGCTATTTTTGCCTAACCTGTGCGTGGGATGCTGAAAAGTTCTGGCTCCAAACCATTTTCCAAAAATGTGCCTAAATGGCTAAACATTAGGGGGTTTCTTTTTTCTTGCTTTATTTTGTTTTTTTGTTGTGTTTCTTTTTTATTGATATTTTAAGTGCCTCTTAGTCGCCGATATCTTTTCAGTTGCTTTACAATATTTGATACAAATTTGATTTTTGCTGTCAAAGATGAATTAGCCCCTTATTTTAAGATTTACTCGACTCCAAACATAATAACTAATTAACATTCAATGGAAAATTTATGATAATTTCGAACAACGTTGAGAATACCATGGGCAGAGCATGCCACAAATGAAGACGCAATAAAAAGAGGAACTACAAAGAAACTTTTGATGACATTTGAAAGATTGAGGACACTATAACGAAGAGAGAAAGATTGGAGAATTTAATATCCTCAAGGCATGTCGAAGCAGAAGAAAGCGAGTAACCTACTAGAAAAAATTGATCAAATGGCTGGGTGAACAAGTGCCACAAAAGGAAAGTGTGTTCATAAATGAGCAATTATTGCCGAGAGCAATAAAAGAAAAGAAGCTGTGAAGAGCTATGTTCCCGTATTTCCTGAGGGGGAAAAGTACATAGAGAGAGAAGAGAGAAAGAAAGAAAGGACCATAAGTGGTTATGTCAAAAATGTTTAAGAAACGTATAAATAAGACATACTCATTTCTGATTGTGAACAGCCGTTTGGGTGATGGACAAATGCAATTTATAATGATTTTAAACAGTTCCTCTTGTTAGAATATGGACATAAACACTTCGGATAGACATAGCAGAAGAGACAAAAAAGTTTTATGAACTTGATTTGATTTGTTTGTTTAATGCTATATCAACTACTTATGGGTCATTTAAAGCCAAATTTTAATCTTCTTGGCAACTTTGAATTAATAAAAACATGATACATGTTATTCTGCTTTCGCAGTTGAATACATGGTAACGGATACTCAGCTTTTGTGTATATGCATGTTTGTGCGGACATGACTAGAGACAGTTATATGCATGTTTTATGTTTTGTTGAATTTATATTTTAGAATACAGTTTGATTTAAGAAATTGTAGGATATTGTGTCGATTAATATCATGAAAGATCTTTCATGTTAATTGATGTAAAAGTTGATAATTTTACTATAAATCGGCATTGTTGGTATTTTTTTATATAAAAATGAATTGCTGGTATTTTTACTATAAAAATGGATTTTTATACTTTCATAACATTTTGTTTTTGTTTGGAGTTCACTATTTACCTATAGCTGGAACCCTAACAGGTACTACCACCCCGGGTCAGAGTGAACCTGTGAACAACAGCAATTAAGAGGTGGTTCCACGCTCCTCAAAACCTCCCGATCAGAAGCCTTGCTTCCGGATGTAGTTTATCTTCATACTCAGGACTATTTTGTGGACGTAACCATTGTTATACTAAAAGTCATGGTCATAAGCACTTCTGATTGCTTAACCCTGGATTCACTTTAAGATCCATATTTACCTCATGTGTTTCGAAGTACAAGCTTTTTCAAAATTTTCAAATTAAACATCGTCCTCAAATCCTGCCACATGTCTGAGATAGTTGTATATTTCCTGCTGACACCAGTGGTTAGTTTTCCCGATCCGGCAAAAGGTTAGAATGTTGCACATTAAGACGAGCAGAACATAACATTCGTAACACAAATTCTAATTCAGTTTTGCTCTAAAGCCCATAAATCGGTTGAAGATATAGCATAATTACCTTTTAATTATAATTATCTTTTGAACCCTCCGTTAGTAATGCGGGACATCGTCACAGTATTAGTGCAGTGGGGATTTCAAACATCCCATTTATAATTCTGATAAATCATTTAATTCTTAATTTTCTTGTTGTATATTGTCTTGATGGTTCTTTCTGGTGACATAAAAATGAAGGAAAAAAAATTTATTTTGAAATATCTGACTAAAAGACTAATAATAATAAAAAAAACTAATAAAAGACTATTAATAAAAAATACTATTAAATACTACTAATAAAAAGATTAATAATAAAAACTACTACTAATAAAAAAGACTACTAATAAAAAGATTAATAATAAAAACTACTACTAATAAAAAAGACTACTAATAAAAAGATTAATAATAAAAACTACTACTAATAAAAAAGACGACTAATAAAATGATTAATAATAAAAACTACTAATAATAAAAATGACTACTAATAAAAAGATTAATAATAAAAACTACTAATAATAAAAAAGACTGCTAATAAAAGATTAATAATAAAAGCTACTACTAATAAAAAAGATTACTAATAAAAAGATTAATAATAAAAACTACTACTAATAAAAAAGACTAATAATAAAAATATTAATAATAAAAACTACTACTAATAAAAAAGACTAATAATAAAAATATTAATAATAAAAATAAAAAAGACTAATAATAAAAAGATTAATAATAAAAACTACTACTAATAAAAAGCCTACTAATAAAAAGATTAATAATAAAAACTACTACTAATAAAAAAGACTACTAATAAAAAGATTAATAATAAAAAAACTACTACTAATAAAAAGACTAGTAATAAAAAGACTAATAATAAAAATGCTAATAATAAAATAGACTAATAAAAGATTTCTAATAAAGAAAGAAGTTTGTAAGTTTCACAAATCATATATACAAAATAATTTTTTATATTATTTTCAGTATGATCCTTTAATACGAATATTCACTCTAATCAATCTTACTCCTCTGTGACTGTTTTTAAAAGAAACTGAAGTTGTTCTGGTACTAACAGAGGACTAAGAAGAGAGAGGACATCTATTTCAGGGAATATTTTTAGTGACAACATTAGAATTAAGAGCTGATAATTGTTATCAGAATTAAGTAATGTCTTAGCGCCTGATATTCAAACTCAAAAAATAAAACGTCTTAAAGAAACATAGAAGATCACCTGTGGTGTAAAACGTAAAATTGTGTGCTAACGCGTACACGAATGAGATTTTTTTGAAGACTTAAGTAGATATATAAGCTCTGATGTCTGTTAACATAGTTACGTAAGCGCGTCGGAGATTAGAATACACGCTGACATGTGCAAAGATCTGTCTGCTGATTATGAGGTGGCGGAGGAATGGGTCTAGTTAACAGGTGTAAATAGAAGCAACAGTGGAGGAAGATTCGTGAGAATTGGAAAGAAAGAACGAACGAAAGAAAGACTGAACGAACATATGGTAAAAGAAATAAACAAAAATATTGAAGAAAGACAAAATCTGAACAAGGAATTGAAGAAAGAAAGAAAGAAAGAAAGAAAGAAGAATTAATAAAATCAAGAAAAATTAAACGAATAATTGATAAAGAAAGAAAGACTGAACGACTATATGTCAAAAGAAATAAACAAAAATATTGAAGAAAGACAGAAAGAAAGAAATTTGATAAAAGAAAAAAGATTGGATAAAAGAAAGAAAACTAAATGAGGAGCTGATAAAAGGAAGAAAGAAAGAAAGAAAGAAAGAAAGCAAGAAAGAAACGAATAAACAAAGAACAATGAATTGATAAAAGACAAAAAATAATAAATAAATTCAATAAATATTGAAGAAAGAAAGGAAATGTGATAAAAGAAAGAAAGGCTAAATGAGGAATGTATGAAAGAAAGAAAGAAAGAAAGAAAGAAAGAAAGAAAAGAAAAGAAATTTGATAAAAGAAAGGAAAGCTAAATGAAGAACCGATAAAAGTAAAAAAGAGAAGAACAAAGAAAGAAAGAACGGATAGAAAAACTAAACAAAGAATTGATAAAAGAAAGAAATCAAAAATAAATATTGGACAAAGAAAGAAGGAAAGACAGAAGGAAGTCAAAAGAAATAAGCAAAATTGTAGAAGAAATACAGAAATTCTTAACAAGGAATTGACGAAAGGGGGAAAGATATTTTGAAAGAAAGATTTGATAAAATGAAGAAAGGCGAAAATCGTGCTGATAAAAAGAAAGCAAGCAAGAAAAAAGGAAAAAAGAACAGCGAATTGATAGACGTAAGAAAAACTAATTTAACAATTGATAAAAAAAAAGAAATCAGAAAATAAATATTGAAGAAAAAAGACCTAACGAACATGAGGTAAAAGAAATAAACAAAATTACTGAAGAAAAACAAAAAATCTGATTAAAGAATTGATAAAAGAAAGAAAGGTTACGTTAAATGAGGATCTGATAAAAGAAAGTAAAAGAAACACAAAGAAAGAAAGAAAGAAATAAAGAAACGAACGAACGAAAACGACAAATTGATAAAAGTCAAAAAACTAAACGAACAATTCATCAAAGAAAGAAATCAAAAATTAAATGTTGAAGAAAGAAAAAAGAAAGACTAGACCGATTGATAAATACGATTCAGAGCTGAAATAAATGGTGGGAGACGCGGGTACAAGTTCTCAATCAAAGAGAGACAACAACAAAAAAATGGGCAAGAAACTAAATAAATTAGAACAACGACAAGATTATAATTCCCTTTGGCCATGAGTAGCATTTGTTGTTTTAGCAACAAGTGATGGAAAAGTCACCTGAGAGAAAGAATCCACAAGAGCTGGTTCCACGTGATTAAGAACGTGTACGTTTCCGCAGTACAAGCTTCGCCGTGTATTTTGCCATTTCGCTAAAGTTTATCTGACACAGATGCTATCATTCTCTTGTTAGCATGAAAGAATTTAACTGATCGTGTAATTATTTTTTCCAAAACGCAAAGACAGAAAGACAGAAGGAGAGAGATATACGAATAGACACACAGGCAAACAGAGGAAGAGATGTGATGGGTTTAGAGCTGGAAACTCTCCGTTTCACGATTATAGTGAGAGAACATTTGCAGCAAAGATCGCTCGGAAGACAAGAAAGACAATCTTTGCAAAGTCTAAAACTATAATTACAAATTCTCTGTTTCTACCTGTCTTTCTTTCATACGTCTGCCTCTTATACTTCATATATCTATCTATATATATATATATATATGTGTGTGTGTGTGTGTGTGTGTGTGTGATTCAGATATAAATATATCTGCAATGAGACTTGCCTTGACAAAGTTTTGCAATGAACGAAACACGTTGGCATAAAATGTCTATCTATCTATCTATATATATATATATATATATATATATGTGTGTGTGTATGTGTGTGTGTGTGTGTGTATGCGCGCGCGTATGAGGTCGATATTATATACTAATGTATATAACTGGATAATAGTGGATTAAGCGAATGACAAAATAGAAAAACTCTTCAGTGGCGAGTTTGGATCCATTATTAGTCTGAAGAATTTTATTCTCGGAACAAAACGCATCACTATAGAGTTTTTTTTCTATTTCTACTTACCAACCCCCATATATATATATATATATATATATATATATATATATAATCACGTTATTATATTTAAACTTTATTTTAGTGGATACTCGTATTTGAGAAGACGCCTAGTTTATTAAACAATATATATATATATATATATATATATATATATATATATATATATATATATATACGCTCCGTTTATTAAACAGTATATTTATTTATTTGCATCTACCTGCCTGCATGTTGCAGAAATATTATTTACAAAAATATCCGCTCACCGGCACGATTCGAACCTGAATTCCCCTTGTTCGAATGTAGTTGCCATTAGAGCCAGCACAATCTGACCGACTGAGCTACAAAGAACTTAGGGCAGTGCCGGAATAGTGCCTTTAAGCAAAACCTCTCTCGTCATAGATCCCTCGAAATTTTTCATATCTGCACAGTTTCGTATCCAAGAGTAAACAAAGCATTCTTTAAAGAAATAATGGATTTTTATTCATCCGACAGATTTTTTTTATCGCTTTAAGCGTTAATTTTAGTGGATACTCGTATTTGAGTCAGGCCAGTAGACGAAAATAAATAAATATACTGTTTAATAAACGGAGCATATAGTCAAATCCAAGTATCCACTAAAAATAACGTTTAACGTGATAAAAAAAACTATCGGATTAATAAAAATGCATTACTTGTTTAATATATATATATATATATATATATATATATATATATATATATATATATATATATATATATTCAGACATGGGTTATTGAAATCTACAGACAAGGTTTATTGATTTTAAAGATTTTTTACAGTTTGCGTATAAACAGTCGTACATGGAAATCAAATTCAGGAAGAAACTGTCAAAAGTTCATACAGTTTTTATTGGTGTACTTAAGGTTATCACCAGATGTTATGAAAATGTTAATGTTTTCAGTTCCAATAGAGAAACATTTTAGATTTATTTCATCCTGACATTTTGGGAAATATTATGATTCTAATAAAAATGTACGCGTAGAATGATTTTTAATTATATATATAACCAATTCTTCTTGATACTATCATCTTAGAAGACGATCCCGGCGTGTAGCAATATTTGGAAGTACCCTTTGAAAATACATGAAAACCATACCACGGGTTGATTTGGGCCTTGTGAGTGAAATTGTGAAGACGAAACTGTTTGTAAGCCATTGACCTTTTTAATTAGTTCGTTAAAACATACCAGTACCAAAATAATCATTTTTTTTTAAATTCCATTTTAAAATGTCTTTCGTATATGGTGAAAGATATTTGAGTTGATGCAAGCAGTTTTTTTTTTGTATAAGAGTTCCAAGATTTTAGAGTCCACCTTTATAGTTTTATATAGTATTTTACGATGTTTTATCATTATTTAAATTTTAAGCACATTTTTTTTAAAAGCATTCGCTTAAGATATTGTTGATAATTTTAATATTTTACATGTACAATGCAATTGCAAAACTAATAATATTAAAATGAAAAGTGCATCGACTAAGTGTAATGCAATTGTCGGGATCCGTCTATCCAAAGTTTTGTTGTTATCTGAGCGTTGTGATTCCAGACATTTAACAACAACAACAAATCTTTTAAATGAAACATAAAAAGGTTATTCGCTAAAGGAAAAGTGGAAGCAGAACGTCAACTGAAGTTAAATTTATATATTCTTTTCAGAAATATACAATAACAACAAAATGTTCAATTTTCCTTGCAGTGAAGTTTGTTTTTATCAAGTAATTAAATCTTCTTAGAGCGGTGTAGGATGTGTCGTCAAACTTACTTCATGATGGTCAAAATAATGTTTCTGTCAGTACGTGGACAGTGCCTTAGTCGGCGGCTGTTGGCACATCTCTTCCATTGGTTGCGCGTGCGTGCGTGGAGCGCACACGTACGTGGAGAACAAACGTATCTCTGAAATTGTTTTGATCTCGTAAGGTTTTATATCCGTAAGGGAGATCAAAATCTAATTTCACATAGAGGTTTGAACTTTTTAAAACCAAGGTTTTAATTCGTTCGAAAATAATTTCACAAAGGCTCGCGAAAATGTTTTTCTCGGATTTGCGGAAGTGGTGAAGGGAATTATTATTGTTATTTTCTAAATGATGCAAAAATAACACGTACTAGGTCTACAACAAGTTCCACCAAGTAATTATTTTTTATCAGACAGGTTTCTTCTCTAGACACAGTGTAGGGGTCTGAGCAAAATGGATTGTTTCTCGTCTCATCCCGAAGGATTGTAGTTCATTTATTGGTTTATTCTTAAAATTAAGTATTAATCTAGTGTAAGTCTTGCAAACCCATTTATAAACTAGAGTCACCATTACTTCAGCTTCTTACTATGCTAGAATTTAGGTATATGTATATTTATACATATATTGCTTTGTGTGTTAGTCATGTAATTATACAATGAAATAATTAACAATAATAATAATAATAGCAGTAGAACTAACGAATAAATTTTAAAATAAAATGAAAATTAATTATTATTAATAATATTATTAATTATTATTTGCTACAAATATTTGGCTGCCTTCTAGAATGAAAAGAATAAATAGGAGTTTCGATAGGTCTCAGATCTGAGAAGAGAAGAGAATCGTGTATCAACCCAATTTCTGTCATCAACATATTAATGAGGGATTATGACTAAGTTTACTGCCAATGACGGATATAAAAAAATAACTCTTCACCAATGTCAAGACGCAAGTTCCGTCTATTGTTGAGCAAAATAAAGGAAGGGAAAGGACTCTAGTCTTAAACTATTACTCAAGTACCCCAATAGCTATTCTCCTACCTCGTCAAAAATACTCCTGTGAAGTTTATATGAAATAATAAGCCCTATTATCAAGTAACAATTCTTCATTTATGTTCCAATGTTCTTTCAGGATGTGGGTGATCATGGCTCTCCACGACTGCTTGCCTTTTATTTCTCGTTAGTATCGCTTTTTGTTCGTATTCTACCATTAATTCGCACACACATGCTAAGTATTAATATATTATACGCTATCTCCTTCTGCTTCCCTTCCTTTCAAAATTTTCTCTTTCTTTATAATTCAAAAACTTCAACTGTTACTTTCTGATTGTAAGTATTTTTTTATTCTAGTTTCTATGTTCCTTAATGTTGTGGATTCCGGGATTAAATCCGATATCAATAAATAACAAACGCCAGGAATAGATAAGGAAAATAAATGTATTAACGTAATAATACAAACTGGTAATACGGGTTAGTAGATCCAGGAATGCGGGTTAGTAGCAATAATATATATACAGTCTTGGTATTGAAGTATCGCGGTATGACTCCTTACTGAGTCTAGGTGCTCGTGACGATGACTCTTGTGCTACCCTCCTCTAATACTACTTCTCGGCTGTCTTAACGTACTGCCGGGTATTCACTGGTGGTAGTATATGTATACCTCGGTTGAGTCCATTTGTGTGAAAAAGGGGAGACCCCTTAACACTTAAATGTCTTCACATGCTCTAACTATAGGATTTCCAGCATTCGTCGGTAGAACTACATCTCTGTTGCTTTTTCCTCTGGGAGTAGACAGTCCAGCATTCACTTCCATATACAGAGCAATTCAGTGCTTTTCTTTGTTTCTAAGGATATTTTCCTAACTCTTCATGCTTAGTTTCTTAAAAGCATATTTCATTATTCCTATGCATATTCGGATTTCAGTGTTAAATCTTTCATTGTTTATTACGACACTAGCCAAATAGTTAAATTGAATTAAATTGCTCTACTTGCTTGATTTTAACATCCCCAAAACACGTGGCTCAGACTCTGGGCTGTCCATTTTACTGACGACCATGCTGTCTGTCTTCTTACAGTTAACAGTTAGCCATTTTTTCTTACTTTCTATTACTACATTGTCTAAGTGTTACTTCAGTTTATTTTCTGAATTTGCCATCAACAAGAAGTCATACACATATCTTGTGTTGTTAAGATTATGTCTGCTGATAATGAATCCTGATAGGTCTTTTAGTTTTCATAGGATAAAAAAATCATAAATCCGGTTTTGTTTTACTTCTAGGAATGTATTTTTAAAAACTACACACTTATAATACCTGAAACTTTCAGACAAGTGACTATGAGATATCACCACTCATTGTACTAGTAAAAGAGTGATCAACGGCACACCCTGATGTCTTTAGCAAAGATAAACGAACACAAGTACTGTTATACTTATCAAACATAAAAAAGATTTCATGTCGTATTTTTCATACGAGAATGCGAAATATATATCATGAGACATCGTTTGATGCTGTCCAGAAGTTATTATTTTTCATTACTTATATTCTGATAAATTCTAGATATTTATTCATCTTAAATTATTTCTTCACAAAGGATGACTACATTTTGCCAATGCTCCGAGATGTTTTGCATAGCTGGAAAGTGAAGATTCTATCATTAAACACGTTCAACGTCAAACGACGTTAATTAACATCTCCCTTTTTCAAATATGCGCTTGGTCTTCATATTGTCCTCCGTACACTGTTGTGATTAATACTTCATTTCCAACTTAGCTATTTGATCTCTAGTTAAGCTATTGTTCTATTCTTAGCCCACACACGTCAGCCAAGAAAAACGGTGTTGAAGATATCAAATAAAAGTTACTTTTTAATCGGCACCCATCCCTGCAAAAAAATATTCTTCTCACCAGAGAGAAGTAAATCTTGTTAAGCTACCAACAGTTTTTTTCCCACATTACAAAATGTTGTTTATAAAATATTTTTCAAGCTTACTGTCATTCGACTAGCCATCGGTTTGTCGCTCCCTCGGGTTAATTACTTCCGAGAGGATCATTTCAATAAACGATCAGCTCAAATCGATTTTAATAAATATATCTTGTATATTTGTGTTTAACTGGGTTAATTATTCCAAATTATGTCGTCTTCGTTATTTGATAATTATTCAATTACAATTTATTCTGATCGAGTGTAGAATTGCAAGATCTATATGCCGAATAAGAATAACTATTGGGTTGGTGCATAATTATCAGTCGTTTTTTAAACAATATTTATTATAAAAAAGAAACATAACAATTCAACAATAACATTTTTAAATGATTATTCCATTCTGGAGCGTATGATTATTGACACACATTTTTATAATCTGAAAATAAAATAATATTTTTATTAAAAAAAGGTAAACAGCAATATTTAATAACAAATAACTTACCTACAAAAACACCTGATAATTATGCACCAACCCAATACTATATGCGTATATATTCCTACGCATATGTATACGCTCACACACACACATACACATATATGTATATATATAAGTTTCGTTAAATCTGATGACGATATTAGAATTGTTTTTTTTTTCTTTAATTCTTTTACGGCAGTTTTGAGTTTTTTTGATAGAATATTGTTAGAATTATTGCGAGGAATGCGATATTTTAGTCCTACCTTGAGAAGATCTTTCAGCTTTTGATGGAGTTTTATTATTTTATCAACTTCCAGTTGGTATAATGACTGGTATCTTATTTGTGAGGAAGTCAAATTTAGGCTGGAGATGGCAATTTGATCCCAGATCTATTAATTCATTCTGGTCATCTGTTAATTTTTGCCTGGATAGGTTTATATATTAATCACTGTCATTGTGAAGTAAAATGCTTCATTGGTGTAAGTCGCAAAGCTTTTTAATAATTAAAGGTAATACTGTATCACGATTTGTTATATTCGGGTTTGGTCAAGGTGTTTTTTAGTATCTCATTGTTTTTAGTATCTTATTAAGTAGACTCGGTGAGCCGAGTTCAAATTCTGGTCGAGTCTTTTTTCATTTATTTCGCGTTATTGCTCTTGAAAAAGGCATGAATCTGCCTCCTCCCAGTTATGGGTTAAATAGTTGACAACCAATCTAAAAGAAGAAAATTCTGAATTTGAACTTTAAGAGGGTTGCTCAGAAACTGTGTGGTCCAGTATATGCTATTTCTCTGTTCTGACTTCTTCTGAAAAGTCTGGCTGGTTCTACACAAGCTTTCACCGCTACAATCAAATCATCCGTGTGGGTAATCTAGAGATCTTCTTCTACACTGAACTGTTTGTCTTTTACACGTTGACATCAACAGGAGAGTTCATCGTATTCGCGTATACAGACAGATTTTTATTTGGCATGTGGAAGGGAATATGTAACTCGTTACATGATGACTGTCGACTCATTACACGAGTCTGACCATCGCTGACAAATTTGATAAAATTTTTTAGTTCTCGTGAGAACGACAATGGCGCCTGAAACCTTCAGGTGACTTGAAATGCTTATTGCAGACGTGACAAACTAAGTCATTCTGTACAGGGTTTGGTCTTTTTCGTAAATTCTGTTCAGTTTTCTCGTAGGTTTTCACCTGACGGGTTAGATCGGAGCAGTCTCTATAGTTTTTCTGACACACTACGTTATTCCAGCGTAGTACTAATCATAATGTGTGAAAGGTCTACCAATATGATTCTTCTTGTGACGAACGAGGCCTGCATTGGAGAAACATACTCTGCCACATTCATCACATGCAAATTGATGAATTGACAGATCAATGATCTTTCCCTTTCCTAGCGACACGCTTGACATTTGTCCAAGTGATTGCATATTTTTAGAAGATCTTATTAGTTTCGTGAATTGTACGCTTCCACTTATTTCAATCACAAGCTGCACTTTCTCCCTCAGGATCTCCTCTATGATAACCTGCCTGAGTCTCTCTTGAAGCTCCTCGTCGGTTTACGGTGAGGTCGAGTACTGTAGAGCATTTGCTTGTGCATTCTGCTGTCGTCAAGGTGATAGATATGCCTTCCCAACAAAGTACAAGCATCCGGCAGTTCATGGCCGAGAAGAACATCGCCGTACTGGAACAACCTCCCTGTTCACCTGATCTTGTCCGTGCTACTTTTTACTTTTCCTCACACACAAGTGGATTGATTATCAAGGGGGTCTGTTTTGAAGGCGTGGAGGCCATCGAGAAGGCCGTAACGACGGAGCTGAGAAGCATCCAAGAAAAATATTTCCAAAAGTGCATAAAAGGCAGTAGAAGGATGGAAAAGTACATTAGACTTGAAGGCGATTATTTTGAAGGGGAAACCAAGCAGTTTGTTGTTTAGAAATGAATTAAACAGCACTTGTATATATATATATATATATATATATATATATATATATATATATATATATATATATATATGCACATTTCATTAAAAACGACTGACAAGGTGCTTTTATTTAGTTTTTTATATAATTTCTCGTGCGATCTAATAAAGTTTTTCTTTTCAGAGGATAAATTATATAAAAACTGTCCGAATGTTCTTTTTATCCGAGCGCTTTCGGCTATACATTTAGATATACATACATTCGGACAGTTTTTATACATTTAGATATACATACATTCGGACAGTTTTTATATAATTTATCCTCTGAAAAGAAAAAATGTTATTAGATCGCACGA
Organism: Acanthosepion esculentum; assembly: GCA_964036315.1. Classification (NCBI taxonomy): domain Eukaryota; kingdom Metazoa; phylum Mollusca; class Cephalopoda; order Sepiida; family Sepiidae; genus Acanthosepion; species Acanthosepion esculentum. Next base: position 33,771,941 of record OZ038486.1, on the reverse strand, counting down.
GAAATTATATAAAAAACTAAATAAAAGCACCTTGTCAGTCGTTTTTAAAGAAATGTGCATGAAAGAAGGATTGCTGCCTAAATACACACATATATATATATATATATATATATATATATATATATATATATATATATATATATATATATATATGAAACAATTTAAAAACGTCTATTTTGACAGGTTTCGTCGATGAATCAACGTCCTCGGTTAAAGAATTTAATTTCAACAAAATCTACATTAGCGAGACAAAACGAGAATCCCATTAAGCGAGACAAGATGTGATTTACGTTAAGCAAGACAAAATGTAATACGCGTTAAGCGAAACAAACGTAATTCACGTTAAGCGAGACAAAACGGGATTCACGATTAAGCGAGACAAAACGGGATTCACGATTAAGCATCTAACGTCTGAGTTTTACTTTAGCTCTGTCGTTATAAACATATGAGTGTAATTTTAAGTTAGTTTCATTTTATTCATTCAATGATGTATTTAAACATTTCTTCCATTATAGGATGCAGCGGTAGCCTCCTATTATGTCTGGGTGGAACCGGCCTTGTTACCTCGATTCCATCTCCTTGACTGTAAACTTCTTAATATATTCATAGCTTACGGCACCCAGATCCGTGGAGGGGGAAAAAACTCCCAATCAAAATATAAGAAAAAGTAAATATTTTAAAAAATTTGTAAAACTTCTATTTCGACATGTTTCGCCGATGAATTGGAGTCATCAGAAAAAAATATTTTAGTAATTAGCGAGAAAAAATATGTTTCATACTAAGAGTATGAATGCTTGATTTTTTCGCAGTTTTCATTTTTATTTACTTACAGATTCATGTATTTTAAGTTTTACATATCCCATGTAGTTCCAGTACTAATTTTGTAAGAACAGGCATAAAATTTAAATAGTCGTATATTAATCATAGGGGATTCGTAGATCATGATTATTTCATTGGATCTTCGTCTAATTAAATTGTATTTAGTTTTTGTAAAAACGGTATTTTTCAGAAAATAAGTTAAAATCAGAACGGTTTCAATAGCAAAAACTTATATATATCATGTCTGAATATTGAGTTCGAACCTTAGTTGGAACCCCATGTAAAATTCGATATTAAATAACCCAACAGGAGTTAACATGGAGTAAAATCAACCAGCGCAAGATAGATAGATAGATAGATAGATAGATAGATAGATAGATACCAAGAGAAGATATAGATGAACAGACTGAGATAGATAGATAGATACCAAGAGAAGATATAGATGAACAGACTGAGATAGATAGATACCAAGAGAAGATATAGATGAACAGACTGAGATAGATACCAAGAGAAGATATAGATGAACAGACTGAGATAGATAGATAGATAGATACCAAGAGAAGATATAGATGAACAGACTGAGATAGATAGATAGATAGATAGATAGATAGATAGATAGATAGATAGATAGATAGATAGATAGATAGGAACAAAAGAAAAACTTATCTTAGTCGAAGCGTTCCGTCCGCTGAGGGACTTTATCAAGACAAATGCAAACATTATATTTTTTAACAATTATTTATATACAAGAGCAAAAATGTTATTGATTTTTCAAAAACCTTTAAATTTAAGAACGATCATCAGTATTTATCAGGGTAGCCAAAAAGTCAGGGTATGGAGGACGCGAAATGACACAATCCTATAAAATCTAATAAACGAAAGTGTGTAAGAATGTGCGGATATTAATTTTTAAATTTAAGAACGCACATATTTATGAGCCGTCTTAAAATTTAAAATAAAAAAAAAAACAATAGGATTTTCGCTCTTGTATTTAAATACTTGTTACAAAATAAAATCCTTGTATTTGCCTTGATAAAGGCTCTGATAGGACGAAACACGTTGGCTAAGATAAGTTTACCTTATGTCTTTATTCATATTGTCCTTTTACAGATATAGTATATCTGAAATTTTTACACACTGTCGACATGGAAAACAAAAACATGTTCATACACTTAAAAAATACAAACAATTATTAATATCCGCACATTCCTACTCACTTTCGTTTATTAGACATTGAATTGTGTCACTTCACGTCCTCCATAGCCTGACTTTTTGGCTCCCCTGATGAATACTTATGAGCGTTATTAAATTTAACATTTTTGAAAAACCAATAAAATTTTTGTTCTTGTATATAGATACTAGTTACAAAATAATATCCTTGCATTTGCCTTGATAAAGTTACTCATAGGATAAAACGCGTCGGCTAAGATAAGTTTACTATTTGCCTTTATTTATATTGTCCTTATACAGATAGATATACTCTATCTGAAAAAATTGTAGATAGATAGATAGATAGATAGATAGATAGATAGATAGATAGATAGATAGATAGATAGAATGAGCTGACTGAGATCGAGAAATACGAAAAGACTAAAATAGTCTCCAGTCAATACCTATTTTTAGAATCGTCATGACTCCAGTACATTTCTAAGTTTTAATATTGCTATGTGCAAAATTGAAGACTAGAAACATGCAGATTGATTTTTGGTTACATGTCACTGTTGTGTACTTGGAAATAAACTCAAATTACCTTAACACGATTGCGTTATTGACTACAGTGTGTTTAGTTGAGCACATGGTCATAAGCTGCTCACATTACTTATTATTCCTAAGCAGTCACTCATCTAATATTGATCATGTTCGATTCTGCTTAACTACAATGAGCAAATGAGCATTGGCGCTTTCAGCGTGATATAGCGGTTAGCATATATTTACTTAATTCGACAGCAAGCAACCGTGAAGCAACCTGTAAAAATAAAAAATCCCTAAATTAGCGACTTGGTTTTGAAAAATGGGCTTGTTTAACTACAGCATCTGATTAGGTTTTCTTCTTACCGTCATTCTCATTTCACATCGTCCACTATCAGTATTGATTCCGCTCTCGCTCTCTTTTTCCTTCTTCTTCTTCTTGATTTCTTTATCGTCCTTTTAGTAGCTTTCTTTCTCTTCGCTGTCACTTTTTTGCCAGCTCTTTTACTATCTGTATTTTTACTTCTTTTCTTTTTTATTTAGTTTCGTCTTCTTCTTTTCTCCGACGTTCTTTCTTTTTCCTTCTCTCTTTCTCTTCTCTGTCACGTCCTTTCCAGCTCTTCCACTTTCAGACTTTACTTCTTTTCTTTTTTATTTAGTTTCGTCTTCTTCTTCTTTTCTCCAACGTTCTTTCTTTTTCCTTCTCTCTTTCTCTTCTCTGTCACGTCCTTTCCAGCTCTTCCACTTTCAGACTTTACTTTTTTCTATCTTTACTTTTTCTTCTTTTTATTATTTCTTTTCTTCTTTTTCTTTGATACCTTTCATTGAAACGCTATTATAAATATATGCATTCACTTTCTTGCCCTTCTTTTTCACCCTCGTCCAATTTCTATTCATAGGTGACGTCGTTCCATACGACAAATATTTGCATTGGATGAGAAAAAAAAGACGGGCGATACAAGGATTGCTTATAAAATCACAAAGCTAGATTGTAAATGAAAAAGAAAGAGAAAGAGCGAGAGACTGTGTATGAAAGAGCGAGAGAGAGTGGTGGGCTGAGTGGGCGTCACAGCGAATCGTAAAACGAGATCAAAGAGTATAGGATTAAAATGTTATTAATGAGCGAAGAAAAATGTCGTCAAGGTGTAGACCTTGTTAAAGAAGGTCTGCAGCTTACGTGAGTTGGCGACATGAGTGGCTTGACTCCAAATAAGGGAGGAGATCCATTTTATTGTAAAGATTCTAATATTTACATACCACTCCTTATCTCTCTCCCTCTCTCTCCCTGCCTCTGTCTCTATTACACACACATACACATATGCGCACCCACACAAACAAACGCACACTCTCGTTTGGTTATAGAATGCCGAATATAAATATAAAGGAAAAAATCACAATCAATTAATAGAAACTTACACATAGATTCAGTTTACACTAGTGTCAAAAGGTAGATATAATTCCAGTTTATACTAAAGTAAAAAAAAGTAGGCATATGTCCATTTTACACTAAAGTCAAAACTGTAGACATTGATCGGATTTAGTAGCAAGCTTTCAAGTATTCACTTGAAAGGTGGTTCGGTTTTGGGTGGGGTCTTATCCCCCTGCAAAGGATGGATTCGGCCTATTCCAAGTCCCGCTGACAGGGAAAACATTATTCTGCATGATGAATGTTACATAAAAACATGGATATTTCTATTCCTTTAACCTATTAAATTATCGATGTTTATTCTTAGTATATTATAGGTAAATATAGCAGGGCTGTTTATAGGCATATCATGAAGTTCGTAGCCCAATAATAAGGACATCATTTTATAGGAAACAAATATTTCTTTTTCATCATAATCTCTTACCTTGTCAATACCCTTCTCCATGAATCACATCGATCATGTTATACAATCTAAACGTCAGATCAAATTTCAACTAATAACCTTTTAGAAGCTGTTATCAAAGAGTTTTATTTTTTCTTTATAATTTTGTATCTATTTGTTTGTTTGTTTTTTATTGATATCTACATGTATTTCATTTTATTTCCTAAGAAAAACACAATATATACGCATAGACATAGAGCTCCATAGGCTTATTATTAAAATAGCAGATACGGCCCTATGCTCTTTGGGAGAACTACAGGAATCCAGTAAAATCACGCACACATTAGTGTGTGTGTGTGAGAGAGAGTGAGTGAGAGAGAGAGAGAGAGAGAGAGAGAGAGAGAAAACTTTGCAGTTCCACAGAGAAGGCATTTCCGCAAAATTCTGATGCTTGCTCATTTGTTCAGAGAAAACGTTTGCATTTCGACCATAAGACCCGTGTTTGAATTTCCCCACGGTCGATTTGTTAGGAAGGTGACTTCTTGATGTTATCGGCCTGAGCAGGTGATCCCAGTGCATGGCACCGTTCAAGGGTATCTGGAATCCATACCACGAGTTGACCAAAGCCTTGTGAGTAAAATTGGATAGATGAAACTGTTCGAATGCCGTCGAAGGTTGGACTAGCACGATGTCACAAGTCATCGTGACCGAAGGTTTGAGCGTACTGTCCTTTTTCAAACTGTTGATCATGCCAAATTATGCGCTCTCTCCCAGGAACTAACTAAGGTCCACTCAGCATAGTTACATTATGCCTGAGCAGGCATCTACAACAGAGGTTAAGTAGCCGTCCTAACAGACCGGTGTACTCTGATACGAGTGGCCTCCCATTTTATGTATTTCTATCAGTTTTTTTTGTTTTTTTAAGTATGTGAACATGTTGTAGTGCCTAGGAGAATGCCGTTCTTTAATCTTCGCATTCCATCTTAGATTGGACAGATGTCGGTTATGTCGTCATGACGCGGGGCAGCAGATGATCCAGAAGATAATAAGGACCTTTCTACTCCACTATGTTATCTTTACCTGGTCTCAATTTGTCTCTTTCTTTTCTTCTCTTTTTATCTCCCTTCCACTTCTCTAGCGTTTGTTTACGCGTTTGATAGATTGATAGATTGACAGACAAATTAGAATGACATCAACAAACATACATGCTACGTTTAGTCTGGTGCGTGCTAAAAATGAAAGAGACATAGATGTTGAACCAAACTTGACAATAAACATTCCTAATATTTTCACTATAGTTCTGGGAAAGATGACACATGAAGTGATGCATGGTCTAAAAATGAACACTGGGGCGTAACCGTCCCCCCTATACTGTGTCCACACTGTCTATATCTATAAATGCTCTGTCTTCGATATTGAGCACTCTTCATCCATAAATACAGCAAATTTTAAATTATATATATATATATATATATATATATATATATATATAATAGCTGGCTACTCGTATTCGAGGATACCAGAAGCTAGCCAATCACTGTTGCAGACATTTGTGTTTTTTTCAACATACACAGAGCCCTTGTGGTTTATACTGCAACTATGCTGAGCAGACATTAGTTACAGTTTCTGGGGGATAGCGTGTTATCTAGCGTGATCAAACAATTTGAACAAGGTCAGAATACTCAAGCCCTCGATCACGATGACTTGTGCCTTCGTGTTAGCACAGCTATCGACGGCTCCCAAGTGTTCCGTCTACCTAATTTCATTCACAAGGGTATGGTTTTCAGGAACTTTCCAAATGTGCCGCACGCAGGCCGATACCACCAGGAAGTTTCCTTCCTGAAAAATCAACTGTGGTGAAATTCGAACACAGGTCTCATAGTCAGAAATCGAACGTCATCTTCAGGGGTAAATTACAAAGACAAACGTGTATTGTAACTGCGATAAAATCTGGATTCCGTTGTGGTCGTCATTTTAAAAATACTCCGTTATTTTAAATTTATCCGTTGTAGTTGTGAATTTTTCTTCCGCAAAGCAATAGTTTCAATGTAAGGGAGGTGACCGCAAATGCCAAATATACATGCATTCTTATCTTTGTATATATTTCTTTGTATGTGCATTTATGTATTTATACATGTACGCATGTGTGCGAATGCATGCATGTCTATTTATGTAACCCAATATATATACAGTGTAACCCGGATATTAGAGAGTTGCCGGGACCGGAGAAGAAGTCTCTTATATCCGGGTTTATCTTATATCCGGGTTTGGTCTATTTTGTTTTATTAACACAGGCTCTAATTTGGGACCAGATAAAAATCTCTCTTATATCCGGGTCTCTTATATCCGGGTTATACTGTATATATATATATATATATAATGTTCTTACAACATTTCGCCTTATTTGGCAGACCTTCTATTATGTCAATGTTGGGTAATTAGTAACAAAAGTGATAAAAATATAATTTAATTTAAATTTTAAAATTACGCACATGTGCAGTTATGTCAACGTAAAATTCAGTTTAGTCCGAAATGACCAAACCTCATCGAAAGTTTTTCCACTGTGTGTGTGTATGTGTGTGAGTGTGTGTGTGAGAGAGAGAGAGAGTGTGTGTGAGTGGGGAGGGAGGGAGAGAGAGTTGAAGAATAGGCAAGTTAATGTAAGGAGCTATTTCTTTTTGTGATGTCGATGCATACAATTTCAGAAATTATTTTTTTAAATATTGTTATAATTTTGTTATGTTTGTTTTGTTTTACAGCGTATCAATCTCAATGGGTTATTTAATGCCGACAAGATTTTTTATTGCTGGTAATATTTTTTTTCAAAGATGTATAGCTGGTAATAATTTTTTTTTTTTTTTAAATTTATTGCTGGTAATATTTTTTCTTCAAAAATTTATTGCTGTTAATAATTTTTTCAAAGTATTTCTGGTATTAAAACCTGTTTTCACATTTTCTTTGTGTTTTGACTCCAGTTTGGGGGTTTAACTATTTACCCATAGCTGAGACCCTAACTAGTGCTACCACCCCGGTTCAGGGTGGACCTGGGAACGCCAGCAATTAAGATGTAGTTCGACGCTCCTCAAAACCTCCTAATCAGAGGCCTTGCTGTTGAACGTAGTTTATCGTCATACCCAGGACGTTTTTATGTCATTCTCTTCCAGAAATAGGCAGTCATGTCCTTCAGAAATTTTGTATTATTATTATTATTATTATTTCCTTTGATATCTGCCGTTTACACATTTCTTTCCGGGTCCCTCCCAGGGACATAAGGTTAGAAATGGTCTCATGACACTTTCCACTGAAAACAAAATTATTACATAGATAAAGCCCTCCGTAAAGTGTGGGCTGTACTTGTCAGAATAATTTTTTGTATCTCTTTGAGGCATGGACTTCCAGGGATCCCTTCAATTAGTCTACTGGAATCTTTTCCAACCATTCCTAAGGCTCCATCTACAACAGGGATTGTTGATGTTCCCATGTGCTGCATTTTTGAGATTTCTATTTCAAGGTCCTTGTATTTTGACAGCTTTATTATTATTATTATTATTATTATCATTATTATTATTATGAATTTCCACGCATTGTTTGGAAAGATAGTAGAATGGTTTTCTGTTGCTTTCCCCATGATTTGGAATTCAGAGTTGTATTTCTCTTAGACTGACTGACACCCAGGGCTAGAGAGTTCAGCATACGCTGCTATTTAACCCCTCTAGCTGGTGGATTTAGAAGAGACGAATTCATGCTAAGGTCATTAGTGCGAAAGTGAACGCAACAGACTAAAATTTGAATTCGACTCGCCGATTCCACATTCGGCGCTGATATCCGTCACACTACCCACATATCCGTAACACTTTATTAAATAAAATAAAATGTTACTAATACAGTTTTTTTTTATCAAACAGAGGTGGTAGTAAATTATAGCCTATAAAAGTGGGAGAGCAACCTAAAGGCCAGACAATAATTGGACAGTGGGGGTGGGTTCTCCATGACATCATTTTCCCCCAATCACTAATGATCATCATTCTACAGATTTATTGATTTACACACGTATACTAGCCACATATACATATAAGTTTATCTTTTTTCTCTTTATTCTCATGTTATCAGATCTATCATTTTAATTCGCACAAACATCCACTCACATCCGAGCGTTGCCCAGCACTGACACATATTCGCCGTTTCCTTCCCCCGCCCCCATTAACCCAGGTACACGTGCTCAGAGACATACGCGCGTACACACGCATGCGCATCGTTCTGTCAGTGCGCATCTTGCCAACACTAATCAACTGTTGATTTGTAAACGTAGATCTATAATTGGTGAAGACGTCAATTCTATTCGGTTCGCCCATCGACTCGATTTTTCCGTCTGTCACGCTCACTCTTGCGCTTCTGAGAATAACAAATGGGAAAAACAAAATGTTGGAAGAGAATTCGGCTGGGGGGCGGACGGGGGGCGGGGGATGAATAGTAGGGAGGCAAGAAGAAAATTAGGCAGCGGTGTTTTTAAAGGCTGGGGTGGTAAGATTTCTAGATTCTATGCAGGTCGGGATGTGCGGTGCTTGGGTGGAACGACAAGGAGGTGGGGGGGGGTTGTACTCGACCACAAGATGGAACGGTGACCCTAATGCTCAATATTGCCAGTCCGCTTTTCAACCCTACGATTTGAAATTGGCCGTTATCAGTAGTCAGAATAACAAAATACTCGCCCACCATAGAAAATAGAAAATAGCATACAGACATAATTATCAAATAGATTAAAATAACGGAAGTTTTTGGTAGAGATTAAAATGAAAGTAAAAGGAAGACATTACTAATAATTAATAAAATTAAATTTTTTTTAATACTTTGTCTCTTCAGGATGTAGGTGATTATGTCTATGCACAGACTCGCTTTCTTTATTATCTCTGGAATTATATTTTATTCGAGCCCATATAGTCCATATATGGATAGCAGCTCGGAATGAGAAATTGGATAGCCAAGTTCGAATTCCAGGCGAGTCTGTTACATTCACTGACACGCAAATATCATTGATAAATGTGTGAATCTATCCCCCGCTGGCTATCGGTAAATGGCAAGACAGACTGGTTCTTATAGAAGGAAAACTCTGAATTCAAACCAATCTGGCGATAGTCAGGCATCGTCAGGCTATCTTGCCCTAAAACACCACTGCTGATACGACTACAGTACATGTGGTGCGCCTACAAATCTCAAGGGTTACGGGACTCGTGATTGTGATATATTCCACAACGCTGCTGTTAATTGTAAACTCCATAATAGTTTCAATGTCTGTATGCGCATGGCCAAGGCTATATGCGGTTTTGAAATCAGAATTGTTATCCTCCTCGACCGGTTACCAACCATGGCTAGAGAGACCAGTGTACCTAGCTCTTTAACCCATAACTCAGGGCAAAGAAACGAATTCAGACCGTTCCCAATGCTATTTGTTCGAAAGTGAATATAAATAACTCGGCTGGAATTTGAACTCGGCTTTTAAGCCTTCTCTTTCCAAGCCGCTAACAGCTACACCACCCACACGTTGAAATAACTTTTAGGGAATATAGTGGAGTGGTTTTCTATTGCTTTCGCCGCGATTTGAAATATAAAGTCCTCCTTTTAAAGTGGTTACCACCCTAGAGTGTCCAGGTTACTATACATAGCTGGATGAAGAACAGATGGATTCATGCTTTTTCCAAGGGCATTAGGGCGAGAATAAGTGCAACATTTATTATATTTGAAATAGATATGAATGGTGAAATTCGATTTAAATAAGATCGAAGAAATATGTTTCAAAGAAAAACTAGAAACTGGATAAATCTATGTGTCCCAAAAGTTGCGAAATAGTTTTAAAATCAAATATTATATCTAACCTATGTGTTATCTATTGAGTACTTAATACCACCAATGCTTAAATATGTTTCTGGATAGACCGGATGTTATTATTCAAATTCCGATAGGAATTTGTTTTTCAGATCCTAATGTAGAAAACATTCGACATTGTATACTGTGGATTTTGTCTAGGTAACAAGAACAATTACGGCATCGACAAGATAACGGAAGTAATAAATTAAATATACAACAGTGGTGATATACCGGAAAAACCTCAGTTGACCAATCATCATAACGCTGCCTAAGAAACCAGGGGCAAATGAATGCGTGCTTCATCGGGAAATTAGCTTAAAGTGCCACATAATTATCATCTAGATTCTGATGAATAGAGCGCGTAGTAGAATTGGTCCGAAAATAGGTCAAGAACAGCGTGGGTTTGTTTAAGACACTAGAACAATAAATATGATATTCATTATCAGAATGTTTTCAGAGTGTGCAATACAAATGTAAAAGCATGTACACGTATGCTTCATAGACTACGTAAAATCATTTAATAAAGTACGACACGAAGATCTATTTGAACTATCAGGAAAATTAGCTTATTTGGAAACATTTACTGTAGGATTAACTGCCTGCATGGGGATAAAATAAATTGAGCAAATCTCCCAAAATAGAAAAGGACGTAAGACAATGCTGCGTTTACTGACACGATTTATTTATCCTTTACAACAGGGCAACCCTAAAAGAACTAGAAGTCTTGCTAAGATTTATTATAGGTGGATACAATCTCAACAATCTATGATACGCAAATACAGCCAGAAAAGTGCAGGAACACTGAAAGTTGTAAAAGTAAGCGAGAAGAAAGGACTAGTCACCAACTCTAAGAAAACAGAATGTATGGCCGTTAGTAAAAGCCCAAGAGGCGAGCTATGATTTGGAGACGTCAAAATCAAGCCTGTAAGGGATGACAGATAATGTGACACAGAGATCAGAAGGTGCATCGGATTAGTAAAAGAAGCCTTCCAAAAGCTAAGTAAAGTATTAAGAAACATTAAAGTTTTGTTAGAAACATAGAAAAGTGTGTAATATCATTCCTTCTATTTGACAGTAGATGTTGGATAATTTTTTCCCAAATTAAAAGGAGACTTGAACCTTTAGAGATATGATTCTACAAAAAAGATGCTGAGATTACCACGGATGGAATATGATTAACTAGGAAATTTTAAGGAAAATTGCAACAACAAAAATAAACGGACACTTTTACTTATAACCATAAAGAGAAAGTTAAAATTTCTAGTACACAAAAGAGGAAAGGGGCCTTTTAGAATTTGACATTCACAGGGCATATTAAAGGCAAGAGAGATAGATGGAAACATCGAATAACCTATCGAACTAGTTTGTGTAAATGGATGGCAGAACAGACAATTGGAGGAATCGTAAGGGGACAAGCACAGTTTAGAGATAAATAATATAAGAAATCGGAGAGAAGCATAAACTCCCACGTCCTAAAAGGACACGGCATATAAAAGAAGAACAATGAAATAACAGTCACCAAAAGGATTTGCACTATTTATCTAAACGACAACGTTAGTTCACTAAATTCCGATCAAGGAATTGACCAGAAAAGGATAGAAATATCCGTTTCAAAACAATTATATTAAATAATAAAGACAATTCAAGACGATTATATTAAATAATAATGGCGTTTATGTAATTAATTTCATGCAATTTTTTTCTAATAAAAGGCATTTATATATTTTTTTAAATTTTAATATTAATATTTAAAATATTTTTAAAAAAACTGACTTTACTTTCTATTACCTTCAAGAGCATTTCTGTTTGCTAATTATAAATACTTATTTCTTAAAATGAAAATTTGAAAAAAAGAAAAGAATATGAAAGTTAATGAATTTAAAATTTTCAATATCTTTCTGGTTAATAATCTCTCTTTGTTTTCGTGTCATTTGGAAAATCCTTTGTAAAGATGTATAAATTGAAATCAGTCAAAATAAAAGTGAGAATAAATTAAAATAATAAAAAAGGTGAAATAAAATAAGAAATAGTTATCATAAAGATTAAAAATTTTGCATTTTATATTTAAAACATACTAGCATAATATCCGTCAAAACTGACGGTTTTAATTACATATGGATCGGTGTAGTATAAGTGTGCTCTCACTATTACTTCCCGGTACATCTACAATGTGCACAAATATCTGTAATATTTGTGCATTCTGCGAAAAGTTTTATGATGCTACCCCATATATATATATATATATATCATATATGATGCTACCCCATATATATATATATATATATATCAATATATATATATATATATATATCAATATATATATATATATATATATATATCAATATATATATATATCAATATATATATATATATATCAATATATATATATATATATATCAATATATATATATATATATATATCAATATATATATATATATATATATATCAATATATATATATATATATATATCAATATATATATATATATATATATCAATATATATATATATATATATCAATATATATATATATATATATATCAATATATATATATATATATATATCAATATATATATACATATATATATCAATATATATATATATATATATCAATATATATATATATATATCAATATATATATATATATATATATATATATATATATATCAATATATATATATATATATATATATATATATATATACCCAAGTTTAGGATTGGTATATACGGAGTGAAATCCAATAACCAACAATTAATATTCTTTAAAGAGTGCTCAATACAGAGTAGAGCAGATATAATTATTTATTTGAATATTACAACATAAATATGTTATAAATTATTTATTTGAATATTACAACATAAATATGTTATAAAATCACGACAAAAGTAGCCATTTTGTTTCAACACTTCTTGTGTCTTGTCAAGTGAATCACTTGACAAGACACAAGAAGTGTTGAAACAAAATGGCTACTTTTGTCGTGATTTTATAACATATTTATGTTGTAATATTCAAATAAATAATTATATATATATATATCAATATATATATATATATATCCATATATATATATGTATATATCAATATATATATATATATATCAATATATATATATATATATCAATATATATATATATATATCAATATATATATATATATATATATATCAATATATATATATATATATATATATATAAATATATATATATCAATATATATATATATATATCAATATATATATATCAATATATATATATATATATATATATATATATATCAATATATATCAATATATATATATATCTATATATATATATCAATATATATATATATATATATATATATATATATATATCAATATATATCAATATATATATATATATATATATATCAATATATATCAATATATATATATATCAATATATATATATATCAATATATATATATATATATATATATATATATATATATATATATATATATATATATCAATATATATCAATATATATATATATCAATATATATATATATCAATATATATATATATATATATATATATATATATATATATATCAAGCAGGGACTCACAAAATAAAAATTGCATGGCTAAATAAAATGCTAAAAATGGAAGCTACTAAACCAGATATCAAATTTTAAAGATTCTTTGATTCGATATTTCTTATCTAATTTCACAAAACAAAATGAGCATTTTTTTTAGAAATATTATCATAGTGGAAACCATTTTTTAGTATACAATTGCTTTTTGATATTTTTTTTTCTTTGTTTTTTGTTCTTTTTTACGCTTGTAATTTTTTCTGAGATGAAACCTACGGACATTTTCCGCATATAAGATTTATAGATAAGTTTTGGAATCCAATGTTTCCCGGTAGGGTGGGACGGAAAATGAGGTTTTCATATTTATTTTGAAAGTTAATGGCTGTAATGATTTTAGATAAATGATACAGTAGTTTGAGGCCAAAAGGACAGATTTTATATCCCGTACAATTCTCACTTCTATAATGCGGTGGATGTATATATATTGTTTACAATTTCCTATTTTTATAAGGCAAGGGTGCTCAATACCGAACATAAAAAGGTCGTTGTTTTCCAAATGCAAGTACGAAGACTAATTCGTACTTCGCTACCTACAACCACATTATGACCATAAAAAAATAAAATCATATAACTTAAAACTAATAAACTTTATTCCAAATACCAAAAATTAGAACCAAAGAAAAACACATGAAAAAGGGCAAAGGAAGGAAGAAATTAATTATATAATAAATAATAAATATATAAATAAAATAATTAATCTAGAGATTAAGACCATAAATAGAACTAATATTTAGCTCTAAACAAAAGAACTGGAGAATGCTGCTTCCCCACTTCCTTATTTATCCAGTAGCTTATATATAGAGCCCACTAAGGGTCTACTGGCACTTAGTCTGAACAGTGTCGATTCCTATATCCACACGAGATAGAGACAGGCATAATATACTGATTTTTTTTTACTCCTTTATCTCTTTGTTTTTGTAAGTGAATAAAGCTTTTCTTTTGCCCCGTTACACACACACACATTACTTAGGGGGTCAGTAAACACTAAGGTATTAATATAGAGACTATATGGACTTTTCAAAGTTGTTAATCTAAACTGTTTCTCTGGTGTGTAGATAGATAGATACATAGATAGATAGATAGATACATAGATAGATAGATAGATAAAGGGGTGCTGAAAAGTCCTTGGCCCGAGCACCGCCTAAAATCTGACCAAACAACAGACCTTTGGAGAAAACCTTTCAGCGCCCCCTCTCATCTTTTAAACAATTAGTCACGGTAAAATCCCGTATCTCCACTGTCTTAGAGTGAGTTCACGCTAGATTTTAGATTGTTTTTTATACTTTTGATTTTCTGATCTGGACTATTGAGTACTGTCTGTTTTCGTTTAGATTAGGTTGTTTTTTATTTTTTATTTATTTATTGCCAGTTTCGGCCCGGTTATTTAGATTTTATTATTGTATTAGGTATTTTTCGTCTAAACATGATTTGCTGGATGGAATGGACAAGGAATTTCTAAGCTTTTTTGTCTCGGGTGGAAACCTGTAAAGGAACTTGC
>OZ038486.1:33739150-33751650 GCA_964036315.1 Acanthosepion esculentum | reverse complement strand
GATTCCAATTAAGGCCGCATAAAATTGACTGAAAAAAAAGTAGCATAATAATTGACTGAAAGCAGACGACACTGACTTATTTCGTCTGTTCGCGTATAACAGCAGATGTGTAATGCTTGTCTCCAATGAAAATTCAACAGAATACTTTATCGCCCGTGGAAATTTTTGCTTTGGGATTTATTTAATAGTTTTAAATCATTCGTATATTTCCTCGACATATGTGTTATTTTGTTCTATTTTTTTAAACTTGGAAATAGTCTTTAATCAAACACAGAATGTTCCATAAACTGATTCAGAAGCTTGGAAATACCAAACATACAACTACTTAACTTCGATCCACTAAAACTATGCAATGGCATAAGACTTACCAGATACAATAATCATATCAAGAAAATATATTTATTGCAGCCTGTTTGATCCTAGATTCCGTGTGAGACCAACTGACTTGCTACTTGTTTTTAAAATCGACAGATCTCAAGGACGATTACATAAAGTTTTGAGACTAATCTTGATCCTGTCTTTTCACATGGCTACCTTTATGTTGGTCTTTCAAGAATTGGATGCTCTGATGGTCTCACTAGAGGGGAAAATAAAGAATACTGTTTATTATGAAGCTTTAAACTGAACAAGTAAGTGAACAAAAAGTTATACTTTTTATAACAGTGGAAAAAAATATTGGAATCATATTTGTAACATAAGCCAAACTTGCATATTATTACTCCATATTTTTATCCTTGCAATTTCCAAATCCCCTACAAATTGACTTGATTTTTCTTCAATAGTTTCATTTGTATTCAGAAGAAAGAAAGTTAATGTCCGTTTTACAATGAACATACATAACAAACCAAACCCCTCACAGAAAAATTAAATAAATATTTTTTTTAATTAATTTGATAATTGTGATCTAATGATGTTTCAGTTTAATAAATAATAAATAAACGGCAAATTTTGTCTGTCCGTCCGTCCATGTATCTGAAACCCCTCTGACTTGGGCCACACTTTCTCGACATAGACATATTATTGTAATTCCTCATGTATAATACGCCTTCATCCATTATACGCACCCATAAAATTGTGCTGAAAGTGGGAAAATGCTTCTACTCACGCATAATACGCACCTCTTGTTTGGTAATCAAACCCTATAAATTGTACCTCTACAATTTCATTACGACCAGCGTTTCCTACTCTTATTTAAAAAAAATGATTTTAAATAATATTATTTAATTTAGTTTTATGATAATACTCATTTTATTTTACGGCAATTTTTTAAAGATTTTTTGTAACTGTGCATAACACGCACCCCCGATTTTGCTTATAATTTTTCAGAAAAAATGTGTATTATACATGGGGAATTACAATATACCTTTTTGGAATCAAGATGATCCCGAGATTGAAAGGATGCCCTTTATCTGGTGCTTGAACATCCAACATTGAGATTTTTATCCAGATCCGGAGAAAACAGTTAAAAATTTAAATTTTAAAATAACTGAAGAATTAGTGATTTTAAAAGTTTTAATTTATATTTAATTTAAAGTAACACAAAATCTTTATGAATTTAAAAAAATACATCATTCTAAATTCAGTTTAAAATATCTCCAAAACTTTGAATTGAGGAAATCAATTTTATTTCTTCAAAATGCCAAGGAATCGGAGTTAGTGAGAGGTTTCGTGACGTGAGGTTTTGAAGTTCCTCAGAGTTTGGGATTGGAAGAACTCAATTTTAGGCCTGAATTGGAATTTCGACCGAAATCGGACTTTCAAGTTAGAATTAAAGAGTGATTTTGAAGTTCTATGGAGTGAATTGAAGAATTCAAAGTTATTTCTTCAAAATTGTCAGTACTATTTTCTAAGCTGGACCAGAGGTCCCTTTAGTTTTAGGCTAGAGGCCCAATTAGCTAGCTTAAAAGTTCACACGTGGTTCGGCTTTATCTAGTTGATAATTTGAGATAATTTTTTTGCGAGTACTCTTAACTTCCACAAAAAAACTTAATATTTAAGAATTTAAGAATTTAAAAAATTTAGTTGATTTCTATTAAACAAAGCTGTTAAGTGAATGTAAAGAAGATGCAAATAACGTTACTGCAATAATTAATGGCAAGTAATCATTCATTCATCATCTCTACATATTGTAGAGATAAATTTGTATGTTAGAGACTTCCTGGTTTGTATATCAGAAGAAGGAGGATATAAAAGGTCTATGTGAAGAAGCTGCAACTGTATGACTTTTTGTTACGTTACTAAATGCACTGAGCGACTTGTGAATACCACTGAATACACTCTAACACTTGTTTTCACCCGACCCCTTTAGTTAGTAAGATAGCACTCCCTGCCATTACCGCAGATAAATAATGGGCCTTTCCGTTTTGAACTGCGAGAAAAGACGAAAGAAAAAGATATTTCAGAGATGCTATTTGGTTTTAGTGAGAAAAAGAAACCATGTATAATAAAAAGAAAGAAAGATGTGATAAAGCTGCCATGAGTTTAATATCAAATTCAGTGAAATGGGAAACCTTGTCAATTATTAATCTTGTCATTTTCACCCTCAATAATTTTAATGCTATTTTTAATCTAATACAAGGACAAAGAGTCACTCGCGGTGAAGGGTTACCGAATAAGACTGTTGCAAGAGAGTAAGAGAAGGGTATGAGAAGGGGCATATTATAAGGATAGATAACGGTTGACACTAGATTTTAAGGAAAGCAGTCACACGGGAGTCTGTTCCACAAAGTAACAGTTCTGGGGAAGATGCTGTCTGAGTGGAACTTCCTCCTTACCAATGGAATATGAGGATTAGTTGACTTGGTGTATGTGGTATGGCAGTTCCTGGCTGTAAATTTAAATAAATAATTATAAATTATTTATCACTTCAAATGTAATTTTTACTCGTCAGTCAGATCATCCTGAACGGCCTGATAATAGTTTACCCTAGACTTGAAGAAATTAAGATTGTAGTGATTGGGGGAAGCATCCTTTTCGGAGTTTGTTTCATAAAGTAACAGTTCTGGGGAAGAATCTATCTGAGTAGAACTTCCTCCTTACCAATGGAATACAAAAGGAATGAGGATGATTTGATGCCGTGTATGTAGCATGGTAGGTTCTAGCAGCGAAAGTCTGAACTGACGGTACTAAGGAATGCAACTAATCTGAACGTTTGCCATGAAAAAGGCTCCGAGGGAAATGAGTGGAAAATAATCACCCACAAGGTCGCTTTTGAACTCTATCAAGACTGCAAAGAGAACTGGTCAGCTTCAGCCCAGATATGGGAGCAATAATAACTTGCATTCCTACTGTTATTTGTTGAAGTTGTTAACGACACAATAGAGGAATTTCCTCGTTGAACTCGCAAGGTGTTTATAAATTCAATGATAAACTTATTGCGGAATCTATGCTGAGTAAGATGTATCAGGAGGTGAATTTTTGTGAAGGCCAAGAATGTGCGTGATTATGATGCATTTATCCCACAACAAATAAATCAAACTCAGAGGACATTCTTTGTAACCTAGCCCTAACTACCAGAGCTTGATCCTTCTTGATAAGCAAGGAGGACAACTCTGCCTTAGCTAAGGCTACTTCCCCACTATCACGGTATTTCAATGTCCGATCATCTTTTTGTTCTAAAGCCGGTTGCGCCGCTAATCTATCTAGATTGAGTCGACGACTAAAATCAACAGCAAACGTTCTAATTTTGGATTTTAATTTATCTCACCAGGCGTTCCCTAAAACCGCCTCCGTCAATTCCCTCTGTATCATTAGTAGCAGCTGGTCCCGGAAATCCTGCTCACCAAATAATGAACAGTTTAATTTCCAGTAACCAGCCAACCTAACCTTAGGCTTATCTAAGTTTACACGGACCCGGAGAAGCCTATGATCCGAATAAACTATATAATGGAAACTTGGACACCCTAAGAGCCCTACATCGAATCTCTTAACTAAGACTCGGTCGAGGTAGCTAGCAAGCGTCGCAAGAGCCGAGTTGCCACTATTTGTTCAAGTCCATGCTACCTCCCAGGGTGCTCATTCCGGTACTTATCGACAAGATCAAACTCATCGATAAAGTCCCGAAATGGTTTCACATCCCGGTTGTTAGTACCCGGATTTTGCACTATACGATCTATATCGGGGTCAAGAACGGCATTCCAATACCCCGCTAAAACTATCCGACGAGATGTCAAGAACGGCTCGATCTGCCAAAACAAAGCAGGCCGCTCAGAATGATTATTGGGCGCATAAACCCCAATGAGACGCAGAGCCTTATCCTTTATGGTAACATCCAGCACGCAAAGCCTGCCCGCCGGATTCGCGAAGACAAGAGTACATGCAGCCTTCAAATACCTGCTCACCAGTCAAGAGACACCCATCGAACGACCATCAAAACATGCTAAATAAAGGAAGAACCCCCTAGATAGCACGTCCTCACGGTCATGAGAAGAAAACCGGATCTCTTGCACAAAACAAACATTCACCCTGAGGCGCTGAAGGTCGCGAGAGAGTAATTTTATCCCATTTTTATCTGGCGTGATTAAGCTATAGTTTTTCCTACTTTTAACATGATTTGCTTTAATATTTTTAAAATAAAACTAGTAAAATTACATCTTTTAATAATCTAATAAATAACGGGAAAAATCGATCCCATGCAAAAAACACACATTTACAGTTGTTCTCATCCTTATGAAGATTTTAATCATTTTTAATCTTATTTTTATTTTAATCATTTATTTTTTTATTTTAATGCATTGTAATCTCATGCCTTTATAAAATGATCAAATTGGATATCAGCGTTATTTAGCTTTCAACTTCCTAATATTTTTTAAAAAATTATTCCAAAGTGTGCTAAAATTACTTATATCTCTAAAATATCAAGTGATATGTTCTTACTGTGTTGTTGCACAATTACTCTTTTTCTTTTAACAAAGATAAAACACTTTTTGATTCTTTTTAGAAATTATTAAATTTTTAGTTTTTAGAAATTTATTTTAGTCAGTAAAAGTTATTAGTGATTAAATTTTAAAAATAAGATTGAAGACCCTTTATTATTTATTTATTAAGTTGCAGTGATAATTCATATTTAGTTATTATTAAACGTCTGTAGGCAAATTTAAAATTTGCATTTATTTTTTATTCATTGTCCTGCAGAATTAGGTACTCCTTGAACCACAATACATAGTATGATGTCTTTCTGCTTAGAGTATTATTGTTGCAATATTATGTATATATATATATATATATATATATATATATATATATATATTAAGGTGTCTCTTATTTTTGAAGTGCATGCTGAAATTGAATTGTCACCCCTAAATTTGTTCCATTCATTAAAAAATGCCACATATAAAATTTGAAGATTGCATAATATATAGAGGGGGGGGCCTCTATATATTATCAAATCTTTAAATTTTTGCTTGTTAAAATTTGGACAAAAATAGATCCTTTTTATTTTACAATTAACAGCAAACCATTATTAGTTAAATCTTTACAAATTATGCACATTCGAAATGATGATAGCTTATTTTCAAACCCCAATTATGGCAAGTGTATCCAATGCCAAGCAGGAAAGTGTTGTTTGGAAGTATTTTAAGATTTCTGATGATAACCAAAGTAAAGCAATATGTCAACTGTAGTTATTCACTTAAGTGATTTATGTAAATAAATTGTTCTCTTTATTAAACTCTTACCCAAATTTCTAAATAAAAAGGATATCTAACTTTATTTCATAAGTTTTTGTATTCCTTTTTCTACTGAATGTTTTATTAATAAGTGTACTTTTTCATTAAGTTCATTAAGTTTCCCAAACTAACTGTAGGTCCTGAAAAGAGTGAATTTTAATTATTGTAGATATCGGAATGAGGAATTGTATCGAAATCTGAAATTTAGAACGGGAATTGTATCGGAATCGGTAAAAATAATGGTATCGTCCTGTCACTAATTATAATATTAGGGGAATTTCCTCGTTGAACTATTCAAGGTGTGTAGTCAATGATTAATTTAAGAATTAAGTTAATCATTGAATAATTGCTGATTGTGGGATTTTGAGGTTATGATATGTGGAAAACGTTAAAATATCATAGGTAACCCTGATGAATTATATTATCTTATAATACACGGGAAATATATCTAAATAGCAACAAAAATTTAAATTGTAATGATTATTGTTCATAATAAATTTTTACATTACTAGTGTTATTTTGATATGATACACGGGCAACGCCGGGTAGCTCTGCTAGTCATAAGTAACTCATTCATGGCCGACCGCAGTCTGGATCATACATCCATTGTAAACTCCATGATCCCTTCATAGTATGTGCTTCGCCAGGACTACATACGGTTTTGAACTTAAAGTTGCACTTCTCTTAGTCTGGTTGTAACTCTAGACTAAAGAACCCAGTCTGCCCTACTATTTAACTTATAGTATCTAATGCTATCGTCACACAAAAAGTACTTGTTGGGATGGATTGTTTTATGAATCAGCAAGAAAAAATGATCTGAGCTGCCTTCTACAATAACGTAAAGCCAGTTTGACGTGGAACACAATACGCGTAGGTGTGGGTAATAGCAAATATTGCCTAATCCCATCATTTAATTCAATATAGATGGCTTACGACCACATAACGTGGAAACACCAGTTCCCTTGCCTTTACCGAAGTTAAGCAACGCCACGCCTGGACAGTACTTAGATGGGTGACCGCTTGGGAATATCAGGTTTTGTAAGCTCGCGTGTACTGATGGTATAATGGCTCGGAATTGTTAATCGGAGAGCCGTGTTCCAATTCCAGCTTGGTTCGTTATATTCACTTACATGCAAATATCCTTGGGGGAAAAAAGTATGAATCCACCTCTTTACTTCCCCCAGCTATATTTTAATTAGTAAGACTTTTATCACTAAATCACTGTTATCACCCGTCCTAAAATTTAAAAATATTTTGCGGCTTTAAATAACCTGCAAAGAGGTGATAAGCCGGAAAAAATGAATGAATCAATGAATCAATCAATCAATAAACGATACAGAGGTTATGGCTGACAGACATATCTCAAAAACACAGGAGGGTTCATTTAAGCCCGAAGATAAAACACACACACACACACACACACACGCATACATACATACATACATATATATATATATATATATATATATATATATATCTGTGTGTGTGTGTGTGTGGCCTGATAACCCTATGGTGAAAGTTTACTAGCTAGCAAATTGCTATATAATTTCTCTTAAATGAAATTGAGAAAAACGAAACTCTTCATGCTAACACGAACCCACAAGTCAGCGTGACCGAGGGTTTGAGCGCACTGGCATTGCTCAGATGCTAATCACGCCAGATCATGCGCACACTCTCAGAAACTGAAACTATTACATCTTCTTCTCCTTCCTCTATGTACCGTATCCCTTCATGACGTAGGCGATCATGACGAGTAATGTTTATCTTTCCCCCCCCTCTTCCCACACTCTGTTCTGCAATCCATTTCACAACCTTGTTAGGTAGGTTACGCGCTGTTTCCGTCTGCCCTTCTTACCATCAATTTATATGTTTCTAAGTGTCCTTTTTATTTACATTTTCCTTAAAACTTCCTTGTTACTAACATGTTCAATGCATAGTTACTGCAAAAACCATCAGTTGGTTCTGTGGCTGTCTGCAACAATTATTAGCTACCCCCCCCCCACCAAGTGGACTCCCTCTCTCGAGATTGACGGGTGCCTACTATAAATGTCACCATGGTCGGTTTGCCAGTATCGGTCTGGGGATATGATCACGGCGTTCGGCACCAATGGGAGGGGCCTGCATACCGTATCATAGGTTGATCCTTGCTAGTGTAATTTGGTAGACGAAACTGTTTGTAAGTAATCAATTTTTGTGATGGCATAAAATCATAAGTCATTGTGACCGAGAATTTGAACGTACTCGACTTTGAACTATTGATCCCGCCAGATTATGCTCTCTCTCTCTCTCTCTCTCTCTCTCTCTCTATATATATATATATATATATATATATATCTATATATATATATATATATATATATATATATATATATATATATATATATATATATATATATATATATATATATATATATATCTATATATATATATATATATATATATATATATATATATATATAAATGTAACTAAGGCCCGCTCAGGATAATTGCATTATAAATATCAATTAGGCTCTCTGGGTGTTGAAGAGACAAAAATGTGTGAGCAGGAGTCTGCAAAAGTGATTTACTAGTCACCTTAGCAGACGGGCATACTCTGAAACAAAAAGCCCGCTCTTAAATAATCATATTTTATTATCTCGTGATTTTCTTATCAAGAGTCGGCGAGTGTACGGAGTCATTGCTATGGTGGTTTTCTAAGTTACTCTGCTCAGGATAGATCCAAAAGTTCATCAATTGTGCGACAGGTTTTTATGCCAGTCTAAGTAGATCTTTTCTAAATTCTGACGCCTGAAGTTTTTATACAAGAAAAAGATTTTGTCGTTCCACGATCTTCATTCAAATTTCTGGTGACAAATTACGTTCTCTGTTCGCTGCAACTTTCTCAATAATAATCGAAAAAAATATTAATAACTCATTCTACTTGATTAGAGGCAAATGAAGTGTAAAAATGACGTCTTTACATGAAGTGACGATGATTTTATGACAAAATATTATTTAAAGATAATTACATTACAATATTACGGTTACTCCACTCAAAACAGGAGTAATATAGGGTGACCCAAAAAAACGGGAATTTTTGAAGTGCGTATTGCCAGACATGAGCCAGTGGCAACAATGCAAGACAGTGACCTTGAGCAAGTAAACATTTCACCATTTTAGTAACGAGAATGAAATTCACAGTATCTCAGCTGAGATGTTGCAGCAGTCAATGAGGAATCTCCACAGCAGATTTCAAGAATGTATTCGTACAGGAGGACGCCATCTACAGGACGTAATTTAAAAAAAATGAAAATTCAATCATTGTTTCTTAAATGGCATGTTTTAAGGTTTCAATTACTATGAATTAAATATTTTTCTTCCTTCACTCTTGGTTTTATTGGATTGTTAAAAAGTTCACGTTTTTTTTTTTTTTTGGTTACCCTGTATTTTGGCGGGATAGGCTTTGCACTCAATTGCAGACCAGCACAAGGAAATCAGGTGCAGAGTTGACCTCAGCTAACCCCAGCCGTGATGGGGAGGAGATCCGCGATTCAACTGTTATCAGTGATGACGAGAGGTGAACACCTGTGGGTCTAACTTCGCCTGATATGTGCGTGCGTGAGAAAGAAAAAAAAGTTGGACAAATGGTATATAAACAGCTGCTCCAAAGAAGAGTTGGTCAGTCTCTCTGACATATCGCAGGCTAAACATGTAAGCATCATGTGTCATAAGAGGGCTCGAGGCCGCACCCGACACACTGATCGGGAATAAATGACGAAGTCACGAGTTTAATAAAATGTAACGTAACGAAAGATACACCCACTTAATAGCACAGGCATCAGCTATTAAAAGGGCATAAAACTACTTTAATTTTATCTATAAATATTAAGGTAGCAAATGAATTACATTCAAATAATGACTAGTGTTCTGTTTGTATCTTTGTTACCGTTACGCAGCAAAAACGACACATTGTAGCGATATTTTTTTCGGGACACTACAGTTACAAAGTTGAAGAATAAAATATTCTCCAACCCAATTTGCAAATAATAATAATAATAATAATAATAAAAAATAAAGAAACTGGAACATAATCCAGACCCGGTTACAGCGATAGGACCTGTAACAGTGTTATGGGACTTTACAATACACGCAGACAGAACAATCAAAGCTAATCGCCCAGATATCGTGAACAAAGACCACAAGAACAGAATATGCTTTCTTATTGACATCGCAGTCCATGCAGATTGTAATGTATTTTTAAAGATCAAAATACAAGGATCTTGAAGTGTAAATCTAAAACATTTAGCACATGAGGACATCAATAATTCCAGTTGTGGTTGGAGCCCTCGGATTGATTGGAAAATGTTCCGATAAACTTATTGAAGGGATTCCTTATCGTCCATACCTTAAAAAAAAATACAAAATATTGTACTCACACATTACGAAGAGCTTTATCTATGTAAAATGTGTTTGATTTTTTTTTTTTCCGTTTTTACAAACAACAGTGGAAAATGTCATGATGCCATTTCTGACCTTAGGTCCCTGGTTGGGACCCGGAAGGAAATGTGTATAGAACAGAAATTCACGGAAATAATAACAATAATAATAATATGGGAGTTTTTGTTCGCGGTCACCCCAATAATAATGATCCGATTTTTGTATCTTTGCGTTTATTACAAAAATTGTAACGAAAATCACAGGAAAGACAAAACAAAAGATTATTAATCGCCTCATAAAATAATGATATTTGTGAAACAATGTCTTCATTTTATTAAAATTATTTTATATATCTTTATATTGAAATATAACTGCTAATTATACAATATTGTCTTCTTACTTATGCATTTGCAAATAATTATATTATAAATTCTGTAGATAGGAAATGATTTTCGTGGTCTTTACGCAATTTACAATAAAAAAAAAGCGATTATTAATTTGAAATTGTTCTGTTCATGTTCCAAAATTAAGTAATACCATTATCTGCATATATCTACGAACACACAGGCTGCTTACTGTCTGATTGCAATGATTCATTTTCATTGGTTAACATTTATGTGGTTACTGAGATACGATTCGTGAGTTCTCTGTAAAAAGCTCTTGCAAAGATTCCCTAGTCGAAACGAATAGGGATTTATTCTTAATTACTGTATTAGATCAGCGTCAGCAAATTCTTTTTGTTTGAGGAAAATATATTCATTCATTGAATCATAGAAAACCTTGTGTGTTATTGTACATGATTTCCAGTAAAAAAGTCGTAAATTCAGAAAGACGCGGGGCAGCCGTTGAAAACTGATGACGGCCGATGTGAGTGAAAAATCCAAGAAGAAATTCTGCACATTTCGTCAATCCCCACGTCGGATGTTCTTCTTTGAAAAGTACGATAACTTGACGCTCAAGATCAGTGAATTGTTTAGCCATACGTGAAGAGTAGATCGAAAGACGAAAGTTGTCAGCAAATAACCTTTAAATGACGAGTCACAAGATCGAGCAACAATTAATCAATCATAAAAGAACAAATCAGAGTTAAATAATTGAGAGTCGAATGTTTATTTAGGGTTATGAATATTCAAGAAATTTATTCAAAGTTATTCAAGGTTAATTATTCCTGAGAGATAAAACAGATAATAAATTTGCCACTTTTTCGTTACTGGGAACTCTGTAGTTATTTTATATTGTATTTCTGCGGAAGTCGGAAAAACTTGTACGTTCATTACCATCGCATAATTTAGGCGTCTTACCGCGTAATATTGGTTAACAAATCAGTCTTACATTACAACTATAATACAATAGACCCGTATTAGGCAACGCAAAGTTGTTGCCTCGTACTGTATTCAGCTAGTTTTAGTAAATATATATATAACTACTTACTGATTAGCGAGTTTGTTTCAATGACCATTACTGCTGTAGCGAATTCAGTCCTCACAGGGTGCCCTATATTATAGTTTTGGTTGTTTTTGCTTAACGACATATCAACACGTATGAGTTATCTAAACATTTTTTGTACACAATTTTATTTTATTTTTGGATATAATAATGGTTTAGTGATACAAGTCTTACTAATTAACCCATAGCTGTGGGGGAGAAGAGGTAGATTTATACCTTTCCTAGGAGTATTTGTGTGTAAGTGAATATAACGAGCCCGACTGGAATTGGAACTCGGCTCTCCGATTAACAATTACCGTTACACAACATAAGTATTCCAAGCAGTCACCCATCTGAATACTGACCAGGCTCGAAGTTGCTTACCTTCGGTGATCGTACGGGAATCGATGATTCAACGTGATGTCGCCGTAAGCCTGTAGTCTAGTACTTTATTGAATTAAGTGTAGTATATATATAGTCGCCTTGTTCTGGCGTAATGATTAAAACGTGTTATCAAAAATGTTTATTTACTCCTCTATATTTATTCTTATTCTTCACTTTTTCCTCATTTCTCCATTGTCACATACAACAAATTCTCGAATGCGCAGGCCGATAGAGCTAATACACATTGTTTAATAACAAAAAAAAAAAGAAAAGAAAAAAAAAGGGCGCCTATTTCAAATACCAAATGTCCACTATAATGACATTTGAAGTAATAAAAATGTCGGACTAAAATATCAATTCAGTTTCACGCATTATTGATCATCTCTGTCCTTGGGAAATGAAGCAAAGTATAAGCAATATATATATATATATATATATATGTGTGTGTGTGTGTGTGTGTGTGTGTCACTACCACACAAAAAAGAGTATGTTTAACATCCAGAATGTTTAATATCGAAAAATATAAGGAAAATTAATTCATTTTAATAATATGTGGAAATATCCACTCTTTGCTTGAAGAAGTTTGCGAGACCCGAAATACGTGTTGCA
>OZ038486.1:33726650-33731650 GCA_964036315.1 Acanthosepion esculentum | reverse complement strand
ATTTACTGCCATATAGCAGATCACATGTTACATAACAGTTCATCACTATTATTTTTCTAACAGTATTTCTTAGTTCTTCTTACTTTGCTTAGTTTCTGGAAGACATAAGAATATGACTATATGATTAAAGATGAATGACGTCTAATGATTAGCTTTCGTAACTTAATCACTAAGGCGCTATTTTGGTAAAACAAATGAGAGTTTAAATGTCGTCGAAAGTTTATTAATTATATTCAGATCAATGATTCTTAGTTAACAGATGTAAAAACAATCTGTGCCCTGCGATAAATAGCTACAAAAATAAGATGAAAAATTAGTGAAAAAGAATGTTTCTCCTTGTTATTGAAAGTAGAGATTAACGTCTTTTTTAATATTTTTAGGGATTAAACCCACCCTGTTAGCGAATACGCCCGATGGGTGGCGCTTCCTCATTTTGTTTGCTCCGGAATGTATCAGCAAAAAAAAAAAACAAAAAAAAACAACTTCTTTTTACTTTTATCCGCCTAACAGGCCGTTTTCTTAATTTCAACCAACCACGTGACACACACACACACGCACACATTTTCTAAGTCTACAAATACTTTTCAGCTGTGTATACGCATGTATATTTTCTCTATAATTATGTTATTCTTCATATAAAAATATATTGCAATGTTATCGGTCCTGACCTGGCATCTAACCTTCAAACATTTTTCCACCGTCGTAATATATCTTCCTTGTGTTTTGTTTCTATAGATATTTTCATGTTAATTATTCTGATAAGCTTTGCTCCGTGGTACCTCGATATTAGTTCTCATCATTTTACAGTTGAAATGGCTAGGATGTAACAGTAAGTTCTATGTTAACAATTTCTTCACTCCTGTGAAACTTATTTCTAGTCTAGCTTCTTACTTTCCAGTTATTATTGATGTCCAAAAATTTAAAAGCACTATCAGTCTTTATCTTTTTTCTTCTTAATTTCTGTTCTTTTATTGTCCTCTCTCATTAATATTTTCTTTCTTTCTTATTCTTTCACACTCCTTGGTTGTAGTGAAATGATTGTGTGTATATATATATATATATATATATATATATATATATATATATATATATATATATATATGGTATATCAGAAATACTTTTACAAACTTAGGGGCGAGTTCCTTACACCAAAACAAGGACAAAAGTGCGCATAAACATATGTCCGCAAATCCTTTGTTTTTGAGTTTAAAGGTAACAATAGACGCTGTTAAATGTACAATCCAAAAATACTTTTATAAACTGTAGGGGAGAGTTCTTGACACAAAACAAAGTGAAATGTCCATATCTAACAGGTCATCGCTGTACCTCAACACAGCAACTCATAACAAATGTTCAAAATGTCCCCCACTTGCTTTATACACACGCATGTACCCGTCGGATCATTGACTGGCGGGTCCTTTCAAATACTTCCACACAGTGTCGAATGGCTTCGCAGGCCCCCATGATACGGTGATGAAGCGTCTCTGCATTATTAATGTCTCAGCAACGCGACGATAAACAGTAGCAAAGGTTTGATGACTCCGCTGCCTTTGGTCTGAAAAAGCAATCTGATACCGCCGTGCAGACTCGCGTTATTATCATTCGTGCAGTCTTTTATAAAAATCATATCTGCCTGTTCACAATATAAAATTATGAATATCCTGCCATTGTTAAATGGAACCTTTCTCGGTTAACTCACTACTACACACATTAAACGTTGAAGACAGACTAGCCACGAATGTACATGAATGACAAACGTAACCTAGTCTAACTGGCAACATAGAGCCATCTACAATAAACTTTCTTTAAATTTAATAACTCAAAAACGAAGGATTTGCGGACATATGTTTATGTGAACCTTTGCCCTTGTTTTGGTGTGAGGAGCCCGTCCCAAAAGTTTTTTAAAGTATTTTTGATACACCCTGTATATATATTGGGGAAAAGAAGTATGACTTTAGGACTTCATCAAAAGGACGAATCGCATCACACGAAAATTTTTTGCACTTTGTCATACTTCTTTCCCCTAAAATTGTCCTTGTATATTTAAATATCGTTATCACATCTTAAAAGACATCCGTGAAAAGAAATTAGTAACAAACTTCTTGAGAATGGTTAAAGAAGTAGCCTAAAACGCTTGGGAAAATTGACACTAAGGACAATTTTTACTCTCACTAACTCACCCACCAAACGGGTAATTTTGAGAATGCTTGAAAAACTCAATAAAAAAATCATCAAATTTACCTCGTATGTCATATTTAACGAAACCTGTTTGAAAGAAAGTTTGCTGCCTAAATATACATTATAAATATATATATATATGTGTGTGTGTGTGTGTGTGTGTGACTGTGTGTGTGTAAAAATTCTTCCACATGTTGAATTCATTTCTTTTGAAATGCTGAATTCATTTACTTTGAAAGTCTTCGTCTTCATCAACAAGTCGCAAATCTTCCCGCGACAAATTTGTGGCCGACAGCAACTTCGTCCAATACAAATTTTGCAGCTATTTTCCATATATTTCATGGTGAACCACTATAATTAGTCAGATACAAGATCACGATAGACGCGCACACAGTGAGGATTTATTTCACTAAACAGTAATTAATTAAAATAAAATTAGTAGTGGTTATAATTTTCTTACGAGACTTCAGATGAAGAGTGAGTTTCGCCGATCTGCTTGTTGAGTAGCGCTTGTCGACGCGGAAAGTGGAATTGGTGTGCCGAGTAAAATTGCAGTTCTATACAGCTAAGATTTTACAGAGCTGACTATTGAAAACATAATTGTTTAACATTTTTAATCAGATTTATGCTTGTATTTAAGACAAAAAATAGACAGGGTAGGCAGACAAAAACAGCTATACAGTTGTGCAATGAAAAAAAGATATACAGCAGCTGTAATTTCAACGTTTACTGCGCATATATAAAGATCAAGAGAATCGAGTTTGTATGGAATCAGATTTCATTCTGAGAAATCATGCAGAATAAATCAATTATTTTTTAAAGTATTGACTGCACCAGTGAAATTCTAATCCCACAATATTTATCTCCCTTTGATACTATTTTTTTAATTATTTGTGATCTGGTTTAAATTACACGGTAAACATTTACTTCATATTGTTTTGAATTAACAGATGATGATTCAGAAGTAATCTGACTTAAGAACAAAGAAAAAAGTTCTTGCGTATACTGCACACACACACACACACACACACACACACACACACACACACACACGCACACACATACACAGAGGAAATATTTTAACTGTATAGCACTATTGAGCAAATTCTTTTTTCGTAAAAAATATGTAGACATCATCTTTTAGAGCCAAATCAAACATGACACATACGGGCGTGCGCGCGCGCGCACACACACACGTATATATATATATATATATATATATATATATATATATATATACATACGTCATATCTTATATCTGAGTATAATGATAATAATAACCGGCTAATACTCGTTTTCCAGCACACCCATCTGCCAGGGTGGCAAGCCAAATCCCTATTACAGACGCCTGCCCAACCCACAGAAACCACCTGTGGTTTATACCGCAACTATACTGATCGGGCTATAGTTACAGTTTCTGGGGAGGGGGAGGATTACATAATCTAGCAAGATAATTTTTTTTTGAAAAAGGCTAGTAAGCTCAAACACTCGGTCACGATGACTTGTGACTTACTGATAGCACAACGATCTATGGCTCGCCAAACAATTCCGACAACTCAATTTCACTCACAAGACTTTGATGGTATTGTGTTCAGGATCATTCCAAAGGATTGCCCCCCCCCCCAATGCCGATATCATAAAGAAGTCACCTCCTTGACAAATCAGCCACATTCGAACACAGAAGCTCATGATCAAAAAGCAGGTTTTAATCATTCTCATCCATCATATATATATATATATATATATATATATATATATATATATATATAGTAATATGATTATATACACAGATGTAAACATATTTTAAGGATTAGGTGCAAACATTAATATATATATAGAGAGAGAGAGTTAACTCGAGGTACTTGTGCCAGATTGGTATCAGAAATTATGAAATCAGTCTTAATTAGACTGGCTAAGGACAACAGCGAAAACGTCAGCAAATGTTCCTGTTGCTATGTACCGAGATCCTCGCTGTTGCACAAAATGTGGACATGTTTGCGGTCAGTAGCGGGACTGAAATGTTACATACGGCGCAAACACAAAAACCCAGTGAGGTTATCGGATGTTCATACGTCAAAATCGACTGGAGAGTCCATTTTATATATATAATATATATGATGGACTCTCCCGTCGAACTCGACGTATGAGGGTCAGGCAGTTCAGTTCCCAGAAACTGAAAGCCCGACACCGACACATGAGATTTGATTATAGTGATGAAGGCTTTGTGCAGGGCCATCCACACTTTTTGGAGGGACGAATACAGGGACCTGGTGCAGCGAATGCCAAAAGGTCACCAAACGATCCTCCGCAGGTTTTTAATTCAGAGTTGTCCTTCTCCTAGACCAGTTGCCATCCAAGGCTATAGAACCCAGTCTGTCCTGCTATTTACCCATAGTTGTAGGGAGAAGAAGAGGATTCACACGTTTCCCAAGGGTATTAGCACGTAAGTGAATGTAATGGATTCGACTGGATATATATATATGATTTTGACGTATGGCACAGTGGATAAAGGTGTTGGTTAGATCCAGTGACAGGACCCAAAGATACCTGGTTAAGGCAGTGGAGAACTTGTGTGATAACTGATAACTGACATCCATTAGACTTGGCGTGTGGAACTAAAAAAAAAAACTAACAGTCTACACCAGCTAGCGAAATAAAGGGTTCAGTTCGACATTCCAACCACCTGAAGAAGGCCGGAGCGTACAACGGCCAAAACGTTGTGATAAATATGGCAACAAAGATGAGGACAATAGCCCGAATAATGTAAATTGTGTGCTGCGCTTAAATTCAAAAGGTCTAGATATCAAAGCGAAGAGCTCACC
>OZ038486.1:33704150-33719150 GCA_964036315.1 Acanthosepion esculentum | reverse complement strand
AAGATAATTTTAATTTATTGTATTGTAAACAATATTTTTTTGTTGTTAATGTCAATATCGACTCGAAAGAGCGTTTTTATTACACTTGATGAAGAGAAGAAGAAATAACATTTCAAATCATTTTTAGCTTGTCATATTTTTATTTATTTTATTTTTCTCTCTATATGCCCAGTGGTAGAAATCGCTTACTTCTGTGTATATGTCGACTGCCAAAACGACGACACCGCTACCATATACTTTTCTCTTCACGCACTTGCTGCTGCTGCTGCTGCCAAAAAGCATCATCGCCGTCACCATTACTATTATCTACACCAAAAACATCATCTGTACTGCCACCACTACCACCATCAACAACAACAACAAGAACAAAATATCACCGCGAGTCTTGCTGCTTCTTCCTCGTGTCTTGTATTCCTCCTACTCGGTCGTGTTTAAGAAAAAGAACCAGTAAAGTGTGTATATGTGCGCGTGCGTGTGTGTCTGGTCGCCAGAGAAGACGAACGTTGTAACGAGGAGGAAAAACAGGCATCTCAAATGTAGTCTCCAAAAAAGATCTTAAACAAAGATTTTGGGGGAAGAGAAAAGATAAAAACAACGGAGTACCAAGTAGAAAAGCAAAAAAAAACAAAACAAAACAAAGAAGAGTTGATAGCTCCAAGAGGAGGCGTGTCTGTGTGCGTGCGTGTGTGTTTTCTATCTTCTTCCAGTGAAACCAACCCAAAACAAGCGAAAACGGGGCCGAAGGGAAGAAAGAGTTTGTTGTGTCGTCCGTAGTTTAGCGATGGCAGACAATATTGTCACTGACTGGCTTCGATCACTGTATTTAGTTCACTACACACAAGCTTTCCTTGACAATGGCTATGATGACCTAGAGATATGCAAACAAATAGGCGAACCAGACCTGGATGCCATCGGGGTCCACAAACCCGAACATCGCTATCGAATACTGGAAGCTGTGCGTATCCTCCGTGAACAAGGGGGTACAGCTGTTTATTTTACTTTAGAAAATCCGGAAGGACCATGTCCTAACAATGTCTTGGACGGAGTCGGACTGATCGGCGGAGACGGTGGGGTAGGCTGTGTGAATTCGGACATTTACCATCATACCGCAGGTCTTGGGGGTGTTGGAGCAACTGACCGGACAGTGGGTGAAACCCCGGTTCCGGACACGGTCCACTGCCCCCGTCGACTGACCGATGACTACGAGGAAGGAAAGTCGGCTTTGCTTACCTATCCTAAAATTCAGCTAAAGCATATCATACGAGATAAGCTGGTCCGAGATGATATCGATCTATCTGGTCCGCCTTATACAACTCCGGTAAGTATTTCTTTTGCTTGTAAGTAAATGTAATTTTAAAATATAGAATTTTATATCATTCATATTTAATTTAAGTAATTATTTCTAAGGTGTAGTACAGCAAATATTTATTTTAGAAAATTTTTAAAAATGGTAATATCAAAGCTAAGCATCATATCCTTTAAAGTTTACAAAAAGAAAATAATTCAATTTTTACCATAGTTTTTTAACATGGTCGTGTGCCACATGCTTCTTGTTTTATTACTACTATTTTCTCTTAATTTTAAAATTGACACTGTTGTAAGCTAAAAAGATCTGTTGTCTTAAAAAACAATAATAATCATTATTATTGTTTTTTAAGTAGCATTATTAAATAATGCTACTTAAAAATTTTTAAAATATAATATAAAACTAAAAGTAAAATGAGGTAAAATAAATAGTAAATTACGATAATTAAGTTAAAAAAATTAAACATTACTAAGAATAACAACAACAAACATTTTAGTTATTTTCTTACATAAGAATATCCAATGGGTTTGTCTTGTGTTTATTGTTACATAATGCATGTTTCATGAACTCCATACTGTTCGTGTTCCTTACGTTGCGTTGGCTGAGTATTGGCGTGCGCACAGAAAACAGACACCGAGTAACAGCTTAAAAATGCGTGCTTATTTACTGTGAAACAACCTCAATACCAAGTCCTTGTTGTGTCTCTTTTTATTTACACGTGTCTACTACTGTCTACAGCGGCACAATATTGCCTGTATGTACAATAAATAATACATAGCTCTAGTTCACGAGCCCATGGTACTTTTGTTTTGTGGTTGTATACTTCCCACCCATATCCCTCGCTTTATTTTTCTGTGTCGTGCAGGACTTGACTGATCAAAGCAAAAAATATTTCCTGATTATTTTTTATTATTTTTACGCAAGGCAAAAAGAAGCTAGAGATGTAACTTTTTTCAGAGCCGTTTTTTTTTCTTTTCCTTTTTTTTTTTTTTTTCTTTTTTTTTTTTTTTTTAAATTTTCTTAATACTTTTTCAAACATCTAAATTTTACAGATCTTTTAGGCTCGGGTGTGGGGAGTAATTAATTTGTACCGGTAGCCAAAACACCTTGTAAAAAAATTAAAAAAAAATGTACGTGACAGAAAAAAAAAAATATAAATAAATAAAAAACGTTCTCTTGTTATTTTACTTATTTTTTGTTTTTCTTGGAACGTCTTCCCGGCCTCGAGATGGTTAAAAATACCATGTCAAATTTTTTAAATAAGACGCATTCGCAATGTGAAACAAAGTGAAAAAATAGTAGCCAATTTTTCCGCGAAGGAAATGTTAGCATTCTTTAGTGGGTGTGGGTATGGGTATGTGCTTCTTGCGTCTGTTTTTTTCCCTTCAACTTTGTTCCACCTTTTTATGACTTCAATCCCCCCATATACACACACGCCTCTCACTACTAATACAAGACGATCCTTAGTTCCTTATTTTTTTTCTCTTATTTGCGTGTGAATGTGCTATTTCTAAAATTGCTACTGTTTCGGCTTTATCTTCAGAAAAATCTTTCAACTTTAACAACATTGTCAGGGTCTTCGACAATTTGCATACATAGCAAATACCACCGCCATTTCTATAGTCTCTCACTAAAAAAGACCTTGTGTCATACTTTGCTTCTTGTAAGTGAAAAAGATATTTCTACTAAAAGCATAAACTCTTTTTAATTTTTATAGTCCAGTGCGTGTGTTCACCGATGTAATTATTTATGCTTGTAAAGCGGTAACAGTTAACAACAGTAACACCAAATAAATCCATTCTTCTCTTGTATAGTACACTATCTCTCTATAGAATATTGGAAAATAACATTGCAATATAAACTGTTATTACTTACAGTTAAAAATTATTTGCAGCTGGTGATGGCTTTAAAAAATACGATGATGGTTAATTTCTAAAGGGATTAATTAATGATCGTTAAAAGTTTTGTTTGTTAGCTCACAAGAATCAATCATGGTTGGTAATAATAAAACTAAACTAAAAACTAAAAAGGTTGGGTTTTAAACACACGATCCCACACGTTTGCACACATTTCAGTTCTATGAATTATTTGTTTTGAACCAAACCTCAAGCGCCTTTCAAATTTTTGAAAAAAAATGCAATATTGTAGTTTCGCAAATTACAAAATTGATATTTAAAACTAAAAGTGAAATTGAAATAGCTTTTTTAGGGTGACCATAAGTCACTTATTTCTTATTCTGCCATGAGACGTGGTGAAAAGTAAATACAATTGGATTTTCTCTTTATTTAATTACTTTCTGTTTTTCTAATCGAAGTCTCGTTTTTTTTTAATAATATTCAATAATACCTTTGTCACCTTATTTTAATCTTTCTTTCTCTTTAATAGACTGAAGTGGTTTTTCTTTAAATTTACAGTCAGATGTTTTTACAAAAATAATATTGAGCTTCTTACATAAAGCCAAAATGGAAAGTAAAATTGCGTTGCTTCAATCTTCTAAGTGTAAAGACTAAAAAAAAAGAGCCTACCATCTTTAAAGAATAAAACAAAATTCTGCCTTTTTCACTCGGCTGGAATACCGACCACTGACATCAGAGTACTGTCATACTATTTGTTTAGGATGATGGTGATGGTCCCAGATTGTCTTTGATGATATTCAGCCAGTAGCAGAAGCTAGCGTTCCTCTCTTTCTCTTCTCCCTCTCCATCACAGATGGAAAAATGAATAATGCGTACAAGACCAGTCAGTCAGTCGTTGTTAATTTCATCAATACAACAGTGCAAAAAACAATACAAGAAAATTTGACTACTAAATAAAT
This sequence comes from Acanthosepion esculentum, assembly GCA_964036315.1. Taxonomy (NCBI): domain Eukaryota; kingdom Metazoa; phylum Mollusca; class Cephalopoda; order Sepiida; family Sepiidae; genus Acanthosepion; species Acanthosepion esculentum. Next base: position 33,715,029 of record OZ038486.1, on the reverse strand, counting down.
ATTGTTATTAAAAAAAGCAAGCAGGATTTTTCTTAATATTTCAAACTAAATAATGTTCATTTAATATTCATTTATTATACGCATTTTGATCGTTTTTTTTGGGTTTTTTTTGGAGGTGGGGCTTTAGGTGTGATTGTTGTTTGTTTATTTATTTATGTTTGTTTACTTCGGTCGGAGCTGTAAGGAGTCAACATTCTTTTCCTCAAAAGCATTCACAATTATTTTTTTCTTTTTTCTTTCCGATGCTCGTTGTTAGCTTTTTCATTTTTTTTTTTTTTTTTTTTTTCACCTCTCTTGTTCTTCTACAGGGAAATGTTATCCGTAATTACTGTGGAAATAAATATAATTTTTATCACACAAGAAAATTAGACAGCGAAAAATCAGTGCTTTTTCTGCTATTTTTACATCTCTTTTCATCTTCTTGTCTCACATTGCGAATAAGCTTTCTCTTCTAGTGTGATAGTACTAGGCAATATTTAAAAAAACAAAAACACTAATGAATTTTCAAATTAAAACCGAAAATAATGAAGAAAGAGAATCTGTTGGTGACTGTAGAAAAGAAAGAAAACATTCTTTTTAAAAATTACTACATCCATAGGGGTGGAAAATGTTTGGTCACGTGACTACCTCATTGCTAGCCATGCTGATGACAAGTAACAAAATTGCTTTTAGTTTTAAAAAGGACAATTTTGTTTTCAGCTTTTTTCATAAAACATTGCCAGTTTTGCGTGTACATTCTCTTCAGTGACCTTTCAAAAAGACTGTTTTCAGAAAAAGAAACTTTCTAACATACGTCTTTTTTTCAATACACATTTTTTTTCTTTTTTTTTTTTTTTTTTTTTACAAGAAAGCTTTTAAACACTAAACTTTTCTTAAAATGGATATTATTATTAAGTTACATAAAACGAGATCAAAATGATACAAAAAGTTGCCACAACGTTTACGTATGTGAAAAAAATGTACACAGTTTATTTGGTGCATTTCCAATATGACTGAGTAAAAGTAAAACTAAAAATTCATCATGACTGCGGTTCACGTGTTCGGGAAGGTTGTTTTAAATATGAATAATGAATGAATGCATTTCTTATCTTTTTAATTTCTTCGTACGTTTCATTTAATTACTTTTGCAATAGTTTCTCACAGGAATGTCCCAGTAGGATTATTTTAGAACTGTCTTTTTCGGATGAATAAGAAGAGGGATTATTTATACACACACGAAAGAGAAAGAAATTCATAGGTTGACGGGTGGGGAGATATCATATGGTACTACACTTCGAAAGATATCATATGGTTAATATGGTACTATACACTTCGAAAGATATCTGGCTATTTTGGACTTTATTTTTTATTTATTTATTTATTTTTACTTTAATGGAGTTTGTTTACTTATTTAAGATTATACTTTCAAAATTCTCGATTAAATTTTTTCGTAATTATTTTCTGATCAAAATCTCTACGTCCGACATAAATTTCATAGTCGGATTTTTCTCATCTTGTTAAAAGAAAATTATTATTTTCTTGCGTGGTTTTATTCCTTCTTTTAATTACAATTACATTATTTCTTATATACACGTGAAATTAAATAGAAATCAGCGTACAATACAAGTTTGTCTTTCACCCACCTTTGATCTTTCTGTCAATTTCATAAAATCAATAAATTAAGTAATTAATTAAAAAAACAACAAAAAAACAACAAATGATACAACAAATTTTACCTTGCCTTAGATAACTGCGAATTATTCAAATTAAAAACTAACTACAATAAATATTTTATTTTTATTCATTTATTTAATATAAAAAAACATCAGTGAAGATGATAGATTTACTTTTTTTGGTCAACGAAATTGAAATGTCTCCGCAGCATACGAGGGACACAGACAAATAATTTTCATTTTTTTTTTTTTTTTTTTTTTTTTTTTTTATCTAAATGTGTTATATTGGATTAATTTGGTGAAAATGAGATCTAACTTCATTTTTCGCTTTTCATATTATTACAAAACATAAAACCTTCTTATTGTTAAAAAAAAGAACTGGGAAACAAACATGAATAGACTAAAATTTAAAAAAAAAATAGTAAATTCAAATAACAACCAAAAACAACCCTAAAAATCACATGAAAACCTATGCAACTTGTTTCCAACACGTTTTACGACAAGGTGGTCACGTGAGAAATCCCTTTATTTTTAAAAATGAAATGCAGATGTTCATAAGTTATTTTTTTTTATATAATTCAGCATTCTGATGAAAATGTGCATTTTCACTTCTATATTTCTTTTTCTGAGACTTTGTGCATAAAAATAAATAAAAAAAAATGCTGCTATAATTTTTTTTTTTTTGAAAAACATTCATAATATGAGAACTAGCAAAAACACTCTTCTTATTCAGTTGATACATGTGCGTACAATAGGGAGCACTCAGAGTAGCGTTGGTGTTGGATGTTATCAGTTCGCTTACAATTACTACATTGCATGCATAATATACATGTGCGTCATGCATAACTTGATTAGAGAACGATTTAATGAAAAATCAACAACTACACGCGCGTGCGCGCGCACACGCGCGTGCTTTTCATTTTCCTTTCTTTCATTACAGTTACACTATTTTCCTCTCTGCTTTCTTTCCTTCTCTCTTTCTCTCTCTTCCGATTTCTCGCTTTCTCACTTTTGTTTTGTATTTCTCTTTTTTTCTGATCTTTCTCTCTCCCCCACCAATCACCCTCTAGCCATTTTTTTTCTCTGTCGACCACTCTTTCTTTCATTATTTTTCTCTCACTGAGAATTAAAAAAAAAAAAAAAAAAAAATATGAATTCTCTCACGAATACATTTTTAAAAAAAAATAGTTTAATAAAAAATAAAAATGAAAAACGTCGAGGTGAACCTTTCGGCATTATTGTCTTTTCGAGGTCGTACAAAATATAATGAAAACAAAGATTATAAAAATGACAGTCACATTTATTCTATTTATTTACTATGGTCGAAATCCGTCCCCCTTTCCCCCATCCATCAACATCGCCGCCTAATGTTTGATGCTGAATTTCTCTACCAAGACACAGTGTTTGATCACGTGACTACACTGTCGTAAAACGTAATGTAGGAAAAAATGTATTTTTTCTTTCTTTTTTTTCGAGATTTTCCAAATAGTTTCTTAATCTTACGTCTGTGTTTTGTTTCGTTTATTATTATTATTATTATTATTATTATTATTATTATTATGTCTAGCTTGTTTTAAATGACATAACAAACGACTTACTGAAATGAATGATACAGGTAAAAAAAAATGTATTAGAGTGGTTATTTTTCCCGAAAATTATTTCTCTTCTTCACTTAAAAAAAAATGTTTGTCTTTCTTTCCTATTCAGTTGCAGAGATGCCTATCTCTTTTATTTATTTTTGTTTACTTTTTTCTCTATAAAAGAGCTACGCGCGCAGTCTCGCTCTCTAAATACAGTGTACACTGTTACAGTGTACACTGTACACTCAATAATAGCATATGTCATAATAATATGTCATGACTATGAAAAGGAAATGGTAGCCGTGTTACTTAGTATTGACAGTGGCAATGTGTGTTACAGAGTACCTGTCCATCTGTTTAACTTTTTGTCTCCTTGTGTAACTACTGTCTCAATGTGCCTTTCGATAAGTGTGTGTGTGTAGATTGGAATGCAGAATTCGCTGCTGACAAGGCATTTTTTTTTATATTGATGATTACGGTGGGGAATTGGGAACTCATCCATTCTTCTCTTCATCACCGTGAAATTTAATGGTTGCTACATTTATTGTTTCTATTTTTTTGTCTTAGTGTCTTTCTTACTTTTTTGATAGTCGTTAAGTGTAACATTATTACAATGTACATATTATGGCCTTTTCTTTTCTTCATGCAAAGCAAATAGAAATCCGTTAATTGCATAATCGCGCAATAAAGAATTCATAGTCTCTGTAAGAGAATATTAAGAACATTGAAAGTGTTCAGAGACGCATGTTGTGAAGATCAAAATAACAACAAATAAACAAAGTACTAAGCTGCTCTTTAGTGACTACACAACCCCAAATGATGAATCATTGGTCCAATTTTTTGTTGTTTATCGCTTTTTTTTTTTTTTTTTTTTTTTCGTTTCTTTTTAACTTTTTACCTTTTTCCCGGCAGACTGAACAGCATTTTTTTTTTTAAATTTGAGAAAAAATATTTATTTTGTCCTTCATTATCACCCTTCAATTTATTATTATTATTATTATTAATAATTTTTAACGGGAAATTGAGTGAACAAAATTATCCCCGCCGTATGCATAAATTTTCAATTAAAAAAGCAAAAAGAAAAAGAAAAAAAAAGAACCGTTGAAAATAACTATTTTTTTTAACGGAAGTTTTTTTCCTCCCCGTGGGGAAAAAAATGAATAAATAAACGTTCGAAAGAAGGTGGATTGAGTCACGTGACATTGTTGTCGCAAGCGACTGTTCTGAGACTGATTTACAATAATACATATTTATTTACTATTGTTTTTTTTTTCCTATTGAACATCAACGGTTAATTTTTGTTTGTGAAGTGTCCTAACAAATGATGCATAATTAATTAAATAAATAAAAGGCCTATGTATTTCAGTGAAATAATTTCACTAATCTAGAAAAATTGTTTGAAGACAAACAAAATTTAGACTTCCAATGTATATCGCCGTCATTATAGGAAAATAGTCTGTTGTCGGCAGCACCCCCCATAAATGCTTGTGCAATGAAATGAAGTCGTATAATAATCGTATAAATGGATAATGCGTAACGTGTGTAGTGTATATATTGAATACATCCATTCCGTTCAAATACATCGTGCATTATTATTTTGTTATTTGCTATCTGACAGAACTCTAAACAAGATGTCCTTTTAGTGAATTGAAACGGTGTGAAAGTGAAAGTACTGTTCTTTTTGTTCTTGTTAAAATAGAAAAATATCTTTATTGACAAGATGACTCCACTTATTCTAAATATCTCTCTATATTCTCGCCATTTCAACAACCTTTATACACACAATGAAACAATGAATTGCTTTAACGTTGTTAAAATATCGTTCCCGTTTATTTCACCATAAAATGTATTGCGTGGGTTTTTCTGTCGATTTGTCTCTTGTTTGTTTCTGTTTGGCTTTCCAGCCTCTTGCTCACCCTTGAAAACTCAACAAAACTATCAAATAAAAAAGAAAATCTGTTTCAAGCAACGTGCAAAGGAAGTTGCGATCCATACTGAATTTACTACCTAACTTTCATTTACATTTTATTCCTTGTAATTTTAATTTCTGAAATTTTCTTTCCGTTAAAAAAAAAATTCTCTCTCTACCATCCATTCTCTCGTCTTTTCGCAAGTTTTCTGAAAAACTAATAGTACAACTTGTGATTATTTATTGATTTACTAAGCTTAGTTTAGGATGTGCCGCAAGTATGGCAAACACAGTGAGGATCTAACTCATTACTCAGTTGCAATTGATCTAGCCAGATAAGCTTACTAAAACCATTAAGTACCCAAATAATATTTATTTATTATATATATATATATATATATATAATTTTTTTTTTTTTTTTTTTTTTTTTTTTTTCTTACAAATATTAAGCTAAGGGCTTTTTTATCCTATAAAAATAAAATAAAAATATTATCTAATTCATGTTGCTGGTTTTTAGTTTGTGTTGTCTTTGGCTACTCAAAGATTTTGTTTTTTAAATAGAATAAAGACAGTTACAGTAAAACAATGTACACTGGGCCAGTGTGTAACTGTAATGACTACCCACCACCCCTCGTAGTCTGCGTAGGTAAATCAATGAATCATTAATGAGGAAAAAACACTTATTTTACACAAATATATTTTTAATAACTGTAAATGCACTTAACCCAGTACTTCTCCATTCTTCAGATATATCGAATCGAACATTATACACTTGAATTTTTAGATAAAAATTAATTAGGCTCATAACTTAAGCCAGGCTTCGAACTTACTGATCCATCCTTGTATGTCATTGCTTCGATGTCGTTACCAAAACCACATTTGTTATGGCATGTCTTTTACAGTTCGAAGATTATTAAGACAAGAAGAAAGACAAGAAGAATGTTATGAAAACCTAAGGCAAATTTTTCGTACTCCAAATGATCATGAGTTAGTTCAGAGATTTCCTTGTTAATCTATGATACTCCTCCTCTCTGGAAACAAAAGGAATCTGTTTTAATGTGATATTATTATTAACCCATTGTTTATTGACATTTGTAATTAGTTCAGTCTTGCTCGTCGAAATGATTTTAACATTTTTTTTTTTTTGCTATCGGTAAATTACATAATTTGTAACGCAAGTAGAACTACTTATCCCTATAAACTTCGATGATTTCATATGTCTTTTAGTCTTTCTTGTCTGTACACGGGGGAAATAAGCAATAGACCTCACCGCCTAACGTTATTATGTACCCTTAAATATCCTATTTCACTGTTCAAACATTACTGAACACTTTAGCTCAAAACCTGTTTCGACGTTGAATAAATCAAGAGGTTATTCTCCTCTTAGGTAAGTCAACAACAATAAGGGAAAATAAAAGTATGGGGCGATGTATTTTCTCTTGCCTCTATTTAGACGTTGTATCACGGCACCATGGCGGTTCGAGTTGGGTTGATGTATTGTACTGATTAATAAGAAGAAGTCTGCTTTCTGCAGGGCCGTCTCAAATACCGATTCGAGGTTGTTGCATGCCTGTTTTGTCCATTTCAAAGTGTTAGTTTTTATTGCCATTCTCTATAAATAAGTAAAGTTATTAAAATTATACCGTCGGCATATTTGATTATAACACCTGTTTAATTAGTACTTTTTATTCTTTTAATTTTTTTAAACACCTTCCCGCTTTTTAAAATACACTTTTTTTTTCAATAGCTTGAATTCATTCTGACAAGAATGTTCTTTTTTTAAATTCTGTCTGATTTTCTAGGCTGAGGAATTTACATTCGGGCTTATCGTCATCTTTGTTATTATCACAACTTTTTAGGCCGTTGTATTCTCCGGCCTTCTTCAGGTGTCTGTCGATTCAAATAACTTTCAGGGAATTTCAAATCGAACCCCTTATTTAATATATGGGGTAGATTGTTTCATTCAGCTGTCCATGTCTAGGGATATCTCGTTTTTTTTTTTCAGTACTGCTTATTTATTGCTCGCCCTGTTCCCACCGACCCCGAGTCTGTAATACTCGGTCCAGGGATTGAACTCACAATTACTATGCTAATAAATTCACAACTCAACGGTTTAATCCACTATGCTATTTCATTAAGATTTTTTTAAACTAGAAAAATTAATTAAAAAAAACATAAAAATATTTTTATAATAATTTATCTGTGGTATTGATTGATTTTAAATTTTACCCTCATCGTCGGAGTATATGTAATTCTTTCGAATAAATTCGTTTCTAATAAAAAAATATATATATATATATATATATAAATAATAATAAGTCGTCTTTTACAATATAATTCATGAAATTATATTACATAATAACAAAAAACAACCATGAAAACTGCAACATTTGTATCGTATTGTCCTATTGTACATCAATTAGTGAATTTACAAACTCCAGAAATGCACCAAGGAAAAAAAAAAGCAGTAAAATCACTTCTTAGTATTTTTGTCTTTCTATTTGCATAATTGATCATTTAAATTTACTTATCAAAAGTATGACACAAATGAATAAAAATCTATCCGCTTACGTTGGAACATCACTCAAACTTTCCCAATGAATGGCAAACAAAAAACTGAAAGTAATACTACCTGTGTCTTTCGCTCTACACTCTGTTTGCCTATATTCTGTCTGTCTCTATCGTTCTACACATTATAATCGTCTATAATCTGTCTCTATCACTCTGATTGTCTATAGTCATTTTACTTATTTCGAGCTCCAAAGGAATCAATTGTATGACATGTTCCAAATTAAGTCAATCACTTTTACCCTTCTAGCTTTAAAGATATCACCCGTCATCAGGTGTCACGCTTGTGTCACGCATGCTTTAATTTTTTTCAAACATCCGACAACGTGTGTGGTTACTAGAACATAGCACAGTCACACTATAGCAAGGTATTTTATTTGTCGCTGAAGACTTCGGTCAACAATTTATTATTTTTTAAAAATGGAGATATTAAGAATCAGTTGGTCTGATTGTCGCAGTTACTGCCTTAGTTTATTTATTCGTAACATCCCAAATCGTAAAAAAATGACATTGTCTTCCAGAGAAAATGAACTCCAAGTGCTTTAAAATCACCAGAAATAGAGAGAAAAAAAATAATTGTTCCTTTTCGAAACAACAATCGTATGAAGCAATACCAAATAATAAAAAAATTAATTTTCTTAATTTTTTTTAAAGCAGAAAAAAACATCAAACGTTGTGTGTGTGTGTGTGTGTGTGTGTGTGTGTGTGTGTGTGTGTGTGTGCGTGCAACTATCGATAAGTTAATGAATTTTATAAATGTAACTGAATGAGCCAACTTTAGTTTGAACATAGGAAATTAAAGCAAAATTCCGGTTTATCTAAAAGGTTCTCTTTAGGAGTGTGCAAAAGTTTCCAGTGAAAAACCCGTTTTGGCTTGTACTGAGTTGAAGAAAAAATGCCGTGAATATTTCAACACTCCTATATTTTACCCATCTACGCAGAAAGACGGACACAAAGTTTTTTTCTCAGACATTCTTTTACTATGTACATAAATCCCTCTGTAAAATTTGTATCAAAAGATTTCAGTTTCATGATGAAATGTAACGTAAAAAGAATGCTGGTTAAATTTCATCAAATGACTCAACTTATATATATGTATGTATGTATGTGTGTGTGTGTGTGTGTATGATATTGTATTAAAGGAGGACAAAAAAGTGCCTCGATGAAATTGGTTTTCACGATGACCGAAGATACCTTCAGTCGATCAATAGTCTTTTTTCATCCACCCGTGTTTTATTATTAGATTATCCGAAGATGATGTGCTTCCATACTTGTTTGGAGTTGATTGTAATGTTACTACTAGTATTTAGTGAAGATAGATAGTGGCTCGTCTGATAGAAATGTTGGGACATTACTTCTGAAAATGAATATTAGAATTTAATCTGGGTATATAGCCGTTGGCGTTGGGGTAAAATATTTTTGTATCTTTTTTTTGGCGATTTTTGATACATTCGCATACATGTAAAATTTCACAGTACCTTTAAAAGTACTTGCTGATTTCTAAAATCCCTGAAGAGCTGAAAAATAAATAGGAGTCTAATTAAATATCAACGAATACTGGAATTATTGACAGTCATAACGATATTTGATTAATATTACTACTTCGAAAGGAAGGATTTTAAAGTGTTGTTCTGTAGTGTATTAGCTTTTTACCTGATGCACACCTTTAGTTTTTTACAACTCATCACTATTACAACCGATTTTTGACTTGTAAAATCAATGATATTACAGATTTCAACTTCCTTATACTATTTGACAATTGTTACCAATATAACCTATTGTTTAAATTTCAAAATGAAGCAATAAGGAAAATATAAATCTTTCAAAGGGTGGTTCTAGTAGTAATATTATGTCTATGTAATGTAGTGTTTCTTAGACGCTATCCAAAAGCTTCTCAACCTCATGTTGAATATTCTAAGCTAGAAAATTGCAGCCCGTCGAATTTTAATTTTGAACATAGCCCCTTTTTTCCAAACGGATTATGCTATCCCTACAATAACCAGAATAAATAAGTCAATTCTTGTCTCTCATCGTCGTAACATTTTCAGATATAAGCCATAACCTACGTTTCGTTTATAAGAATTCGCCCAGAAAAATAAAGACAGTTTATTGTCCAGAAAAAAAAGGTGATATTTATTCAACTGAGCTGTAAGCGTCTGTAGTGTCTGAAAATGCTTTTGCTATTTGATACCGTTTCGAATTTCGTTTTGTGACGAACTAGAATTTTTTTTTCTTAATCAATGTGATACTGAAACTTTTAATCTAGTGTGTGTGTGTGTGTGTTAATCTAGAAAGTCGGTTTTACTCATATCTTACAAGATTAAGTGACACCTTGTCGAGATATATGGTTAACAGGTTGGTCATACAGATCATTACAACTGAGCAGTTCAGTTCACATTGGGCTCAATTGTAATCTCGATGTGTCAAAAGAAAACTAAACCACGCTTAGTAAATATCTATTTATCTCTTTCTGTGTAAATAAGCTTTTTTCTTCTTATAAGATTTTTCTCTCAAAGATACGAAAGAAAACGACTGTTAGTGTCTACCCTTAATTTTATGATGCCCGAATAAGAGTATGTTAACTTGAAATTGAATGTTTTTTTTTTTTTTCGACTTTCCCTTCATTAATTTCAATATGCAATTTTTTAAAAAAATCAATACTTTTGACTGAATTGCATTTACCTTCAGTTAACGTAGCTATTGAAATGGTATCATCTTTATGGGGGAAATAGTTATCGTGCCTCAACGGTGAAATGATTAACAAACTGATCCCACTGATTCGGAGTACCTGGTTTCGATTCTCATTGTACTGAGTTTGGTTCAAATGGAACAATTTACGAACGATACATTTGATAATCACTGTCTTGTCGGAGTATGGGGTCTTGCTGTGGGTAAAGACATTTGCCACTAATATTTGAGTCATTGGTTTTTTACATCAGATATTTGCCACAACAAAAACAAGTCGAAAAAAAATATATTATATCAAAAGTAAAATAATACATTTTTGCTTTTAAGGTTAATCTATGATTACTTGAGATTATTTATTTATTTATTTTATGTTATAAAAGAAATTAAATCTATGACTAAACGGGGATGTGAGAAACCCCTAAACTTGAACTTGCTGAGTGCCCCGTACTTGTGGTTTCGTGCTGAAACTAAGCTGCGTTTAT
>OZ038486.1:33659150-33699150 GCA_964036315.1 Acanthosepion esculentum | reverse complement strand
TTTTCAATACTTCTAGTTTGTCTTTATATTCTTTTCAGCTTTCCCACCCTCTTTCTCGCTCGTTTCGTCATCTAAACTTCCAAACCGTTTTATCTACCTTTCGATCGTCTGACATTATATACTCCAGCAATTAATAATAATAAATAACAACAACCACGCCATCACTACAACTGCACGACTTTCTATGCCCTATAGACGAAGCTATCTTTCGCCGCTGTTGTCGTGTCTGCTATCGTTTTCTTGACTGTCTTTTCTCGCTATTTCTCGTTTGTTCACGTTCACATTTGATGATGCTTGTGTTTTATACGTTCAATCGATCTGTGGGCGTCGCAGTGTCTGTGTCAGTGTTTGTATAAATAACAAGAGTGTTAAGTTCGACTAATAACATGTCTCGTGAATGTATGCTGTACTGATATCACCTTAAACAACAACAACAACACACACACACACACACACACACACACACACACACACACACACACACACACACACACACGCACAAGCATGCATACACGCGCGTACAAATCTCTACAGGGCCGACAAAAGCCTCATTACGAGTTTATATTGATTAACCATTTATCTAGATTTTACAAGCATATAGGATTTTAAAAATATTCATTACCTAAAAATACCTATTTAAAGACTGAATTTTATAACGTTCCTGTTTTCAAAGCATATTTCCCAAATAATATACAGCAGTTGAGCACGGAATTTGATTACTGATTTCATGATAAATTTGATTGTTTAATTTGGAGAAACTAATGAGAACAACTACACTAGTTGTTCCCTGTATGGGATTACCCCACTTGTCTGCCAAGGAACTTCCAACGACCGCTAGTTAGTATTAGCTAAAACAGTATATAAGGGTACAAATTCTCTATCTAGTAGGGCCCAAGACATGTTTTGTTTACCCTTCATGGACCTTCTTAATCTCCAACGAACTACGTGTTTCATTGTACACACAATATAGCATAAAAAATGCCCTAAGTTGATAACTACTAAACCAACTAGAAATTATTCTCTGGTATAAATCTTTCAACATCTTCAATAGGACTTTATAGACACCGTACTTGCGAATAACGACATAAACACTTACTTCCTTTTATATCCTTCCTATTTAGTTTTGTTAAGGTAAAAACATGTTGTTATACGTAGAATAGTGTTTGTAATTTCGCTTTTATCTCCCGTTCTAGGAGATATCATATGACACGATAATACTGTCACCACACTATCTCTCTAACATAAATATACATTTTATCATTAGATATCCTTACTCAATAACTGGCTTTAAATCTTCATTACTCACGGAGACGTTTTAAGGAAAACGAGAACGAAAATGACACTTGTTTAGGACCAGAAAAAGGAGAGTTTAAGGGACATAATGAAGAAATAATAATTCTTTCGTGGTGTTTCGTTTTTGTTTGGGGATTCACTATTTGCCCATAGCTGGATCTCTAACAGGTGCTACTACCCCAGGTCAGTGTGAACCTGGGAACGACAGCAATTAAGAGGTGTTTCCACGCTAATCAAAACCTCAATAGGCCTTGCTGTCGGATGTAGTTTGTCATACCCAAAACACAATAAAAAAATACTTATAAAATGCGCTGTTTAATCATTTTTCTTTACTGCTTAAAATATTTACTGCAATGGTTAAAATATGAAGTAACATTAAAACTAGTAAGCGGATGTAAGAAAAGCTGAGATCTTTCTTGCATATCCTCCTTTAAAATATTGATTATGGATCTCCATAACATCCTTTTATTTTAATATCAACTGACTTTGTATTGTCGTGGTTGTTCTTGATGGCATATTGGAGGGGGATAGTGGGGTGGTTTGAATTGTCCTTTTCCTTAACTGGTTTTCAACCAACACTAGAGATCCTATCCTATCCTGCTCTGCGATTTCCAGATAGCTAGGAGAGTAAGTATTCATATATTTCTAACAGGGTGCACACTCCTATCTTCTCTTCCTCCAACCCTTCTATAACCCCATGCATGATAGTGGCCTCCAGCCTTGCTTGGGGTGATACGCTTAAAAAAAAAAATGAAACGATTTCAGTTGGAATATGAAATCGGGTCATCGATTCCATTTTCTGTGTCGATAATCATTACGCCATTCCGTATCTCTTTTCAAGTAGTGTATTTGTATGCAGTTTCATTCTGTCATAATTTACTATGTCAACATGAAAGTCTATGTAATTGTTCAATAAATCCTAACCAGTTTGAAACTGTGATTTTTTTTTTTTTGATTTTTTTTATATACAGATATATTGCTGGTAATCTTTTTACTATGAAAATGTATTGTTAGCATTTTTACTATGAAAATGCATTTTGACACCAGTTTTGGGAGTTAACTATTTGCCCATAGTTAGCACCCTAACAGATGCTACGTCCCGGGTCAGGGTGGACTTGGAAACAACAGCAATTAAGATGCTTTTCAAAACCTCCTGATCAGAGGCCTTGCTGCTGGATATAGTTTATCATCATACCCATGACGCGATCCATACTGCCATGTGTAGCCCGTATTATTATTATTATTATTGTAATTCGTCAATCATGTAAAAAACATCACCCCTTGATAATCATTAAACCCCAAAAAACATTAACTCTTGACTTACAGCTATAATTGAGTAATACAATAATGTTATATTTTTACAATAAAACGTTTTCATTTTTGTTTTTATTTGTTCTAGTGGTAGTGGGGAACTGGAAATTCTTTTATTCAAAATTAATCTTTAACTTTGAACTCCTGCTGCCAAGATCATGCCGACAGCCTCTACCAAAGCATAGTTTTTCTCTCATTTCGTTCAACACACTTATTAAAAGGCAACGATACGAACTTCAAATAAGATAGGTTTTTCATAAGCATGAAACGTTTTTTAATAATTTCACCCCAAGCAAGACAATGCCACTAAAATGTAAGGAGCTACTGAATGTGAAAGAATATGAGAAAAAGAAAACCTTATTAAGGAGAGAGAACAATAAAAGAACAGGAATTAAGAAGACAGATGATAACGATTGATGTTGCATTTAAATTTTTGAAGATTAAAGATCAAGATGCCGGAAAAAGAGTTCTACAAGCGAGAATTGCTAGAGAAGAAACTTTTAGCATAGAACTTATGGTTACATCTAGCCATTTTAACTGTAAAATGATGAGACCTAGCTGCTAATCTAGTACTGCACTTAAATTCGTAAAGTAGAAGTAACAAAGAGTGAAAAAAAATCAGTGAATTCACTTTGTAATTTCGTAAAGCAAATGTCATTAGTATAATAATGACGAGTAAAAAAACAAAAAAAAAAGAAAAAGTAATCAAAATTCTCTTAATCAGTTTTATGTTGTTCAGTTAGTGGTAGAACTCTGAGTCAAAAATAACATCTACGATGCCTCTTCTTATTCATTGAGAATCATTTATGAAATAGAAAAGTGAAAGTTTTTCAAACACAAAAGCACTTTGTTTTTTTAATAACTTTCAACTATGATAACTCTCCTATTCATCAAAGTTATTATCATTCTTGTTCTTTTAAACACTTTAGGGAAAACTCGTCTGTTAGTGACAAAGAAAACATGCCTGGTTCAATTTAGTAACCTTTTAGTCATTTTCTCATTCTGTCAAATAGTAGACGACATTATCATTATAGTTTTCAGCATTCATTTACAATTCTCTACTACTTTTTGTCTCGCTAAGTTAACGTAGAATTATTTGTGTCCATCCATTGAAATGTCGTTAGTCGTAAAGATAGAATTTGTTGCGGAACGTAAATAATTGTTTTACAACTCTTGGTATAATTTGTGCCGCAAAACTTTTGCAGACTCCTGCGAGTCAGGGTAAAAAAAAAAAACAAAAGACACACGACATGGAATTTGAACAAACAGCGATTGAAAAATATGTATTATTAACAAACCTGTTCACAGGCTAAAAGTAAGGAAAGAAATGAACTTCACCATTCTCTTCACTCAAAGAAGTTACATGTTGTCAATCAAAAATCAAAGGGAAAAAAAGCGCGAACCTTTCAAAAATCGCATCGCATGTAATTTTGGTCAAGGGTGATAAATGAAACAAAACACAGAAAATTTACTGATTAATCGTTAATGAAAAAAATACCTAGATTGACTTGATTTTGAATTTTGGATATTTTTTACTTATCTGTTCTGTTAATTAAAAAAAAAAACTTTGTACTGAACCGAAAACTAGTCTTGGAAGAAGAGTTAAGTCAGGAAACGAATCAATTTTTCATTAACTGGGTTAAGTTTCTTCTTTATCGATCCCACAGATTCGACGGTTTGTGTGGTAGGTAAATCAATATTGGTGTTTTCATCGTATAAACAAAGATATATTCGCAAATCAAATGGAGTACTTTTCAAGCAAGAGAAAAGTTATATCCCGGAAATGTCATGTTTTTTAGCAAAATAAATAAAATAATAATGTTTTCTTTATCATACATTGAGAAACATTTTTTCATTTAAATAGCCAATAACTGTTTCACTTTTTCAAATTTCATTTTTTTTATTAGCATGTCCTGACAAATTCGAGAATTCATGTTTTTAGCTGAAACTTCTTTTTGTATTATTTATGTATTTTTTTTTAATTTTAAAAAGGCTAAAAATGTTTAACATTTTCATTTCATTTTATGAGATACACAACTGATTTTATATTTTGGAGGGATTATGAAATAATGTGCGGAAAGGTTGGGAAAGTTGTCACTGGTTTACAACATCGAATCAGTCATAACCATTTTTCAATTCTAACAAACTTATTTACATTTCGAGTAGTCATAACAAGCAGTGAAACGAGATAGGCTGATTGCTACGTAATTGAAATCAATAATAGTAATTATTATTTTTAAATCATTTGCAACTTGAAAATCAATATCTGTCCTTAGAAGTCTAGCCTCAAATAATTATTCAAAATTTTGTTTGACTCGTAGTTTTTTTTTTTTAAGCGTATCATACCAAGCAAGGCTGGAGGCCACTATCACGCAAGGGGTTGTGTTGGAATTTTTGTAATCTGAAATAGTCACTTTTTAAAAACAGACAAAAAATAAAAACACAATATGGACAAGAAAAAACATTTTAGTTAAATATTTTAAGACTTTTTTTAAGTGAGGAGTAGAGGTAAAAGAAAACACAAGTCTTTATTACTCACCGACAACGTCTTTTTAACGATGTTTCAGAAAAAATAATTTTTATTGTTACCTAAAAACAAAATAAAAACAAATATGTCGGTCATTTATTGGCAATGCAAGACGAGACATTTTTAACACCTTAAATGTCATTGCATAAGGTTGCCAGATAAATTCATTCATTTTTGTTTTTGTTTTTCAGTATTATTTGAATTAACACGAAAAATATTTTTACCGTGTCTAGTGTTTTATTTTTTTTTTTTTTTTTTTGTAGCTATTCTTCCTTTACAAATTTTGTTTATTGTTTCTATTGACTTGAACTTGTTGAAATTGGATTATAAATAAATGGAAAATGAGCGAATTTATCTGACAACTCAATATATACTTTTTTAAATTGAATTCAGAAGTGATTTTTATCCATCTGAGTATTTGTTTAAAGTTCAAACTTTAAACCTATTGGTCGAGTTGAAACAAGATAATTTCGATATCTTTTAAAATCTGTCAGCTTTCTTATTCGATCTGATTTCAAAATACTATTCCTGAATGAATTACCAATGGTACTGATGATACAGAGATGTGAATTTTAAAACAACTTTAGAATTCACTTACTTTGGCATAGACTTCGTATTTATTTGCAAAAAATAGGGGCAACTACTCTGTGAATTACAATTACTATTTAATACACGTGAATTATTTTCTGTCAAAAATCAAATCGGCATACATTCAGGTCACATATTGAACTGGAAGCCGCTTTATTTTTCGAATGAGAGCATTAATGGTATTATTGCACGAAGAAAAATTACGCTATGGTTTTTTATGATAATAAATTTACTTTATGTGCAGAAAATTATTTGCAAATAAGGGAAATTTTACATACCTGCAGTTATTTCCCGTGAGAGAAATAAACTAATTAATTAATAATATTGACTGCACGCAAAAATCACGCTACGATGAGCTGCTGATGCAACAAATTCGCAAACACGTGTGTAGAAGTTTTTAGTTTTAAATCCACATATTTTCTTTATTTCATTCTCTTCTCTCCATTTGAGTGGAAGAAGGAGGAAACCAGATTTCTGACATTGTTGAAAGCAAGAAAATTATTAATTTTCTTTCTTTTTATTTTTAATCTAATTTAATTACGCCTAATGTTCTTTTCTTATTAGCTTTTCATCTATTTGTCTTGGAATTATTTTAGGATATTTCAGAATTTTTTTAATTATAAATATATTTTGATTCTTAAAATACATTTCAATATGTGGCATTCCCCCCCCCCTTTTTTTAAAGAAATCTTATCAGCAGAATTCATTAGTCTATATGTTGAAACCAGTTTGTCTAAAGTAGTGAAATTGATACTAACAATTACTCAACTTTTATTCTAACCAAAATATTCTCAATAGGAAACTTGAACTGTACTATTAAAGCAAGGAGTACAAATAAATATCCTTGCCATTAATATTAAAGTAGTATTGTTTTCAAATCTCTTGAGACCTCTTGTATATTTCTAGTAGCATATGTAATGTTCTACTTATGTTATTTTTCAATTATTCTAGCTTTTATGAACATTTTCCTAGTGCTGGTTATTAGGTTCTCTTCAATTCTACATTTTAAACCATCCGGGATAAGTCACTACCCTTAAAATACTTAAACTAGTTTGGGGCAGTATGGTCAGATATTGTTTCATTTCAATCCAATTCCTGAATTCTGTAATCTGCTCCAGCAGTGTTATTTTTAATCATTTCTCTTCAAGCAAGGCAATAAAGCCACTAAGATAAATGGTTTAACGGGGAGTGAAGGAAAATTGAGAAAATTTTGCTGAGGAGAAAGGACAATGAAAAGAACAAGATTCAGGGAAACATGATGATGACTGACCTTGCATTTTACATTTTTAAAGATCATAGTTGACAGGAAAGCAAGAATCTGAAAGAGTTTCACAGGTGAGAAGTGCAAGGGAAGAAATCATTAGAATAGAATTTATGCTTACACTTAGCAATTTTAAGATTAAAATGAGGAGACCTATCTGCCAATCTAGTACTGTGCTTAACTTCATAAAGTCAAGGTATCAAAGAGGAAAACTCCTCAGAAGAATTACTATGAAAATATTCATAGAAAATGCACAGGAAAGCTACATTATGGCGGTGGGAAAGTGAATGAAGCTGAGAAGTCTGGTCAGGACTGATAACATTGCAGATTCTTCTTGTGGATTTTGTCAAGAATCTCTAGATACATATCAAAAGCACCAGACCAAATATAGCAACAAAAGTTTTAATGTCCAATTTAAAATAATTGTTCAAAATTAGCACAATCTCAAAATTTTATTTCTTATTATAACATCAGAGATAGTGTGTGCACCATACTTTCAGTCTTGTGCCACATCTAAGCTACTTAGTAAGTCATTATAACATCAGAGACAAAAGATACAGGTGAATAGTACTGATAGTGAAGTACTAATAATATAGAGGCGTCACAGATCAATATTTTATATGTGTATACAAAATAAGCTTTGGGGTTTGTTTTACTTTTTCTTAATAAAATGTTCTCAGACATCGATCACCATGACTCACCAGTGATTTATTTTCTTTATTATCTGTGAATTACCATCACTCCTTGATAGTGATTTCTCATTGTATTCTTCACAGCTTTGAGGTTCTTCAAAGGCCTGGAAAAACTGGGATGAAAATAAATATACTTTTGATATACACTAATATTGAAAGCATAATTAGCTAATAGAATGTCACTTCCATATCTTGAAACCACAAAAGATGACTTTAAATTGATGAATTCCTTTTACAAGCAAATAAAAAGGTCACAATAGAATAAATACAATAATTTAGAATAAAATTCATTCTTTTTCATATCAGCTATTTGTATGTAACTGTTTTCTATCTAAGCGTTTTTGCTGATTTTCACCATTTGCACCTTTGCTGATTTTCACCATGGCATCTTTGCTTATTTAATGTCAAATTATAGTATGTAATCTTTATTTAAATAATGAATTACATGTGATTATTTTTTATGAGGACATAAATGATCAAAGCATTTTTTGTCTCGGAGGTGAAATATAAAAATTTTTTTTTTTTTTATTAAGCACCTCCTGTTAGGGATGTAAGGACACTTCCCCCCCCCACACACACACACAAATGACAATGTCTCAAGATTTCTTATGAACCTCACAACTAATTTCAATGTCATTAACAGAAAATGTATAATGCATTCATGTATGGAATATGTTGTTTACAAGAGCTTTTTGAGTTTTCAATTCTGGTAAGAATTTCTTTTTCTGCTACGTGTTTGCGTGAGAGTGTATGTGTGAGAGAGAGAGAATCTTATTCAATCTGCTTTCTCATTGTTATTTATTTTCCCTTTTACTTTGAATCCCTTCCTTATGGTAAATTTTTGATACAGTTTTTGTCACTTCTGTCTGGGTTCGATGAATTCAATTTTTTTAGCTCATATAATAAACACCGCAAAATCATTTTTTCTTTTCCTAATGTCTGTCCACTTATACTTTGTTTTTATTCTATTTTATTTTATATATAAAAAAATTCTCTCTTGAAATACATTCAAAGAATTGTTTTCTGCATTCCTG
Organism: Acanthosepion esculentum; assembly: GCA_964036315.1. NCBI lineage: Eukaryota > Metazoa > Mollusca > Cephalopoda > Sepiida > Sepiidae > Acanthosepion > Acanthosepion esculentum. Next base: position 33,690,444 of record OZ038486.1, on the reverse strand, counting down.
GTTTTCATATTTTAAAAAAAAAGTAAGCATACATACACACAAGATATTCTTACTTTATTAAATGAAATTTTTCATTCTTTATTGCAGAAATATCTCTCCTAGACCATTTAACACATTCTCACAGTAAACATTATGTTATGTAAATTTTTAGCTTTGATATTTTTTATCTTTCATTTCTGATGTCTCTCTTCAGTCTTTTTTATTCAAGACAATTTCATTTTGGCATTTTAGCTATTTTTTTAAAAATATATTTTGTCTGTTTGCTATTTTTCATATCAATTTGAATAATGTTTTTCTGATTGTAAAACTATATTGTCAGAATAAAAGCTATTGCTTTATATTTGTCTGTGTGTGATGCTTCTGTTGTGTGATCATTGAAGCCTCTTTCTTAAAATGACAATGCCAACATAAATCTATCGCTTTTCTCCCTCATCAGCCATAATCTTGTCTTCTTTTAGCATAGTTTTCATTCTCTTATGTGACATCATTGGTGTCCTCTTATTCACAACTCCCTGTCGTTCTCATTTTTCTAAAATAAGTTGTTCTAGAGGAAACACACTAGAGACAAACACAAGAGACAGAAAATCAAGGGGGTAAGAAAATAAAAATCAAAATCATGCCATTGCAATCAATCACAATGCAGAAGCCATTTTTACTTTTTTAAATTCTTTTTTTTTTTTCATTCTTGTGAACTTAAGCATTGAGTATTGAAAAATAAATATATAATTCTTTTTTTTTTAAAAGGTAACACTCCACTCTACAAAACATGTTTGAAAGTAATCAATATTTGATTATCAAAGAGTTACAGGGGAGTGTTAATATTTTGATATTTATTTAAATGGACAGGATAGTTTTTATTTGTTTTTTGTTTTTTCCCCCACCTTTTATTTTAACTTTAGTTATCACTCCACTTTGGTAAAATATGACAAATGGTCAGTTTTTTGGGGGCACTCAATGCAGTCACAATTTATGGTCAGTTATCAAAAACGGCTCTGTTCTTTCAGCCAACATTTTTGACACTTTCAGCAAACACCAAAGCATACTTTCTGTGTGAATTTTTGTGATGAGGAGTTATCATTATTTACACTATTTATATTTGGACTATTGTCCTTATCTTTGTTGTTGTTATCACAATTTTTTGGCCGTTGTAGCCTCAGGCCTTCCTCAGATGTATATCAATCTGATTTGGGTAACCTAGAGGAAATTCTGAACTGAAACCTTTATTTAATCTACTGATTAAATAAAGAGTTCAGTTCAAAATTTCATGTAAGTTGCTCAAATTGGTATATGCCCGAGAAAGGCCCATGGGCACAATGGCCAACACCAAAGATGAGGACAATAGCTCAAATATAAATAGTGTAAATAACCAAAGCACACATTTGACCCTACCATTCTTGGTCTAACATGGTGCTGTTCACAGGACAGAACAGAACAGATTCCAGGTCAGCAAGCATAACAGTGAAATGGTGCACACTATACCATGATGTATCTAAACAGGCCTCCCCTGGTTTCAGTTCAGTTTTCTCTCACCTAGACTGACTTATCAGAGAGCCAAATTTAGAAGAAAAATGAATGCTTTTACAATGGGTATTAGTATGGAATTGAAATTGGATCAATTTGAACCTGGCTCAGTAATTTCCCACCCCCCACTGATAAGTTACTCTAACTGCACACCATTATCGGGGTTATGTATGCGCAATATATGTCCTTATAAAATGGTATATATATATATATTAATCTTGGCTTATTTAATACCAAAACCATTACAAATTATAGCAATGATTAGACTTCTTTTTAAAAAGGAGATTATCAGAATTCAAGAAATAAAGCAAGCCTTGCAGTGAGAACAGATCTTATATGTATAGTGTAAATGACTTGATAAGGATTTTATTACATAATACATTGCAAATCAGGAAGAAAAGCATTCCCATGCATCCACTATTGACAGAATTGTGTTGAGTATATGTATAATGTAAATGCATCATTAATGATTTTTACAACAGAAATGCAGTGAAAATGAGGAAAAGTTTGATTATCTGACATAATAGATCATTCATATAATTATATATAAATATTCTAACTTGAACAGAGGGAAGTTTAATAAGTGGATTCATAAAAATAAAAGAATTAGATTTGTGCTGAAACTAGATTATAAGACATGCTGGGATCCATATATATATATATATATATATATATATATATATATATATATATATACATACCTGCATTTACCAGGTATATAGATATAAATATATGTAACAGCAAAATTGTTCAAATTGTGCTACAGCATGATTGTCCACCCCTACAAAATATTTAATATCTAAAAAACTACAAAATTGAGTTTCTTTTTTAACCAGGTTTTCAGATAATATGTTTAGCCACCATTTGTCATAAGAATCACTGAAAACCTTTTGAGAACATTCAGCTAGAAAGAGAACTGGTTAAAATCATTTTGTGTCAGCCCCATTGTCTTCTCAACTGAGCAATGGTGAGAGGAAAAACCTTCAAGCCTTTAGTAATGGTATGAACATTCATACTCTGCTTCCATCTTCAAATTCTATTCAAGAACCATCAAGAGAATGGTGAATGAGTTTAAAAAAAAAAGGGAACAGTAGAGAGGAAAACTGGATCAGGAAATCACAACAGGAAGAGGGATCATCATTTCAAGTTAGAGCTAAAGAGATCAATTAGAAAAGATCCAACTCAATTCATAAGACGTTTGGTATATGAGAGAGGAGTTTCAGCTATGACAGTCCAAGGAGCAGTGAAAAAAGACTTGAAAATGAAATCGTACGTGAAACATGTGAGGCACCTTGTTACTCCAGGACAGAAAGTTAGAAGGTTAGAGAAAGCTAAGATCATTTTGAATAAGTTGGGAAATGATCCATTAAGATATTTTTAATCAATTCTAAGATACAACGGTTCAAAGCTTAATTTAACAATTGGACAATTTTGGTGTTACACGATTTGGACAATTTTACTATATCACTGTGTGTGTGTGTGTGTGTGTGTGTGTGTGTGTGTGTGTGTGTGTGTATAGTGCACAACGAGTGTTGGCAGTAATAACAGTGCTTAATGTAAAATAACAAAGCTAAGATTTATATTAAAAAGGATTACAACCTTCCTTACTGCACAATTCTATTCAGTTTCATGCATTTGGCAATCATCAGGTATAAATTTTTAAAGCTTCACATACATACATACATACATATTATTTATTTATATATATATATATATATATATATATACCATCAATAAATTATAAAAAAATAATGTATATATTTGCCCAATTAACTGGTAAATTTTCATTTTAACACCCGAGCGCTAAATTCACTGCTGTATGGGCCTATTTACTTCCTTTCCTTGCAGAAATTAGTACCCGCTAAAAATTAATGCACAAACTTGTTAAAGTAGATGGGTTGATTCTATTTTTTCATTAGTTTTTTTCATTTGTCCCCTTCTTCTACACAGAAAGAAACCCCCTCCCCTAACCTTAACACCTAACCCTAAAGAAGAGGGGAACAAATGAAAAAATAAAAAACATTAAATTAAATAATTGCGTCAGTTGCCCTAATCTTTTTGGGGTTAGAGAGAACGATTAATTTTTTTTTCATTCTTCATAAAAAAAAAAAATTACTTTGTTATTCTTTTATTTGCCAATGTTTACGTATATTTGAAAGAAAGTTAACTTTCTTCTTAAATTAAGTACAAAAAAAAAAAAAAAATCGCTTAACGGAAGTGCGTACTAATTTCTGCAAGGAAAGGAAGTAAAAAGGCCCATTCAGCAGTGAATTTAGCACTCAGGTGTTAAAATGAAAATTTACCAATTAACCATGTGGTGTCATGGATTTGAATACTATATATATATATATATATATATATATATATATATAAAATAGAGAAAGAGAGGGAAAGACTAAGTAATTTCCAGTGAATGTGTCGCTACATTGTCATACATAAGATGAAGGGCAAGTGTTGGTTGAAAATTAGAAGCAGACAGAAATTGTGGTTCTAGATTAATGTGGGTTTAATTATGACAGACTTGCCAAAACATTTTCTTATTAGAGATTTAAAACTGGTACCTTATTTCTTATTAGATGCTCTGAGAGAATTTTAATCCTTGTTTAAGTGCTTTGCTTTGAAATAAAAAAAATCTTTGTGATAACTATTTCTACCACCATATTATACACACCTATAATTTGTCAAGGAATACTTTGTAAAAAATTAATTCATTCATATATGTATACTGGGCTGTCTCATTGTTTTCGATGTATGAGGGTACAACAACTCCGTTCTTAGCACCAAACAGCCTGACTACTTGTATATGTGATTTGGTTATTGTGGTGAAGGCTTGTGCAGAACCAACCACACTTTTTGAAAGAGTTGAATATAGAGAACTGGTGCATATAGTGTACCACAAGGTCCTCAAACACCCTACTCAGGTTCTGAATTCAGAGTTGTCATTCTCCTAGACTGATTGCTACCCAAACCTATAGAACTCAGCTTGTCCTGTCAATGTTACACATAGCTGGGGATGGGGGGAGAGAAGAGATAGATTCATGCCTTTCCAATGAACTTGATGAGAATTCAAACTTCCCTTTATCTCTCTATCTCCCTTTATCTCTCTCCCTTATATATATATATATATATATATATATATATATATATATATATATGAGAGAGAAAATGTCCATTTTTAAAGCTATAATAAAATTTTGTACCACTACAAAGATTATATTAATTACTGAACTTACCTAATCCAAATTCAACTGAAAAACATATCAGGAAAGAAACAGTTAAAAAATACATGTATGATAATAAAAATAAACATAGAAAAATGTACCTTCACTTAAAAAGACACAAAGAACTCGTTAACCCAGAAAAATAAACCTGATAAAAAAAAAAGTAAATCTCAGAGGATATAGCAGGAATATAAACCCCAAAATATCCAAAGACATTACTCTGCTATGATTAAGTTTCATGCAACGAGGGATCTTTAGTTCTCTGAACCATTTGAAGATTACTCACTGCATGAAACTTTAGTCCAAGCAGAGTAATATCTCTAGATATTTGTGGGTTATATGTTGTGTGTGTGTGTGTGTGTGTGCGTGTATAAAATCTCATAATTTTATAATTTATATATATCATTCTTGGGTTAACAGGGTAGTCATGCACTGATTCCCAAACCAATAGTCATGACCAAAATGAAGATCACAAGAATACTCCTGGAGGTTTTAAGATGCTTTTGAGGAGCAAAAAAAAAAAAAAAGTCAAATATACAGTGTAACCCGGATATAAGAGAAACCCGGGTATAAGAGATGTTATCTGGTCCCAAATTAGAGCCTGTTTTAATGTATATATAATAGACCAAACCCGGATATAAGAGAAACCCGGATATAAGAGCCTTCTTCTCCGGTCCGGACAACTCTCTTATATCCGGGTTACACTGTACTTATGCTAAAATTTTGGGATAGAAAGTATCACTGAGACTTTGAAATTGAAAATAATTTTGCATAAACTTTTATGTGCCGTGTCCCTTCAAGAAGTGGGAAATCATGGCTCTCCAGTTTTCTGTTCCTTGTAGCTTTTTCATCTCCTTGTCTTCACTCTGCTGTCCATTCACACAAACTCACAAGGTAGGTTACACACTATTTCCTTCTGTCATTCAGTTAATATATCCTGTGAATGTTAAACTTTCTAAGCCGTCTTTCCTCATAATGTGTCCCAGAAATATCTTTCTAGTGTCCATTTTCTTTTGCTTACATATTCAGTCAATGATATTCCCAACATTGGTCTGTAGAACTACATCTTTATTGCCTCAAGTCTCCTTTTCATCTGTGAGGAAACTGTCCATCATTCTCTGTCAGAGAGAAGCAGAGATCTAGCATAGCAGCTCAGCACTATTTTCTGTGTCATTGTGTATAACAATGCATCAGTAAATGTCTGAAATTTTTCATGTCAACTATATATATATATATATATATATATATATATATATATATATATATATATATATATATATATATATATATATATATATATATATACACACACACACACCAAGGAAACTGGGACCTGGCACAATCACAATAACCCAATCATCTGTTTATCAGCCATATCACACTGAAACACTGGTTTTTATATGATCACTGAAGTTAAGCAGCATAGAGCTTGGTCAGTACCTAGATGGGTGACCACTTGAGAATATCAAGTGCTATAAGTTTGGATGTGCAGGTAGCGTAACGGATTATGGCTGAGAATTGGAAATCTGTGAGCCGAGTTTCAATTTCAGTTAGGTTTGTTATACACACTTATACTCAAAATACCCTTGGGAAAGGTATGAATCCACCTCTTCCCCTGTCAGCTGTGGGTTAATTAATAAAAATTGTAACAGTAAATCATTATCCCATAGAAATTCTTTAAATCTAAAAATATTTTCTGGCTTTAAATAACCTGCAAAAGGTTGATAAATCATAAAAAACAAATCAATCAAACACTGATTTTTTTTTTTTTTTTTTTCAAGTGAGCCTTATATGTCAGGAAATATAGCAGTCAATAGGTTTCACCATGAAAACCTCTGGACTGAACTGACCTCAGTAACTCTAGCTTATTGCTCTTACAGCAGTCTCTTGCTCCTTACTAATAAGTATAGGATTAAAAAAATAAATTCAGATCTTGTCAATATTAAGTGATTATTAATGTAAACCACTTAACTACCAACTTAATTTCCTACCTAAACCCATCTGAGTCAGTCGATTAATTGTTTATTTACATTCAATTAGTGTTCAAGTAACAGGTGAGTGAGAGCAGGCAACAACCTAATCTGCTCTTAATAGACTTGATGATGGATTGTCAATGGTTGTTAAGTAAGCTTCATTAGCTTGTTAACTACTAATGGTTCACAAAGTTAATTGGCCCTACTTACCTTCCTAGACAAAGACATGACAGTCTGAGTAAAGCCATTGTCACTAATTTGTGGGTGGGAAAGAAGTAGAGGGAAGAGTTGCATGCATTTGAGAGGGTGCTTAAATCAAAACACTCGGGTGCATGGCCTGTTAGATTAATTAAACACAAGAATATCAAATCTCGCTTTACAACGACATAGACAAGCACTATATAGACACATCCTTTTTTATTATATGAAGTAGTGCTGAATATTTCTCAGTCCCGCCCACTTCACAGAATCTGGTTAAAAGATCAAACATTGGAATTTGTTTCAGAATCCCTTTTCAGCACACCGTCATATATTGAATAAACAAGTGTGCATGATTGAATTGCACATTATACCTGGAATATCCACGAAAGAAAACAATGTAGTTACTTGGTAGTGTTTGTGAAGAAAAACTTTTAAAAATCTATATAAATTAAAATTTGGTAAAACACACAAATTAGACAGATTCAAATTTTAGTGGAGATAGTATCAGAATATTTTCTGCTAATTAATCAGTTTCAAATAAAATAATGTCTATTTATTAGAAATTATTAAGAAGATATACTAAGTGAATACCAACTTAAAATAAAATTTAATTAACTTATGATTATGGAATAACATAAAATTTACACAGAATTTAAACACATCAAATTATTAATCTGCAAAGTTTCAGCTTTTAAGCAAGTATAGTTAATAGAAATGTTATACTTTTCACATAACACTTTCAAATAGAGCCAAACATTTTTCTGTTAAATATTTACATGCATTTTGTGTTTACTACTACATCTGCATGCCAGGTATAAATAAAAAGGACAACATATTAATTAGCCAGCTCTAGTAGCAATCAGAGTAAGAGAAGTCAATAAAAAATCTTCCTGTGGCCATCTATTTCCTGTTGTATGAAAACTGTCTTCATAAGAAGAAATTGTACAAAAAAAAAAAACAAATAGAAACAATTTTTCTAAGTTGCCACAATGGTTCACTTTTGCATTATTGACCTTGGGGAAAGGCATGAATCTGTCTCTTCTCCCATAAGGTATCAATTAAATAGCATGGTAGACTGAACACTTTAGCCTTGCATGGCAACCAGTTTAAGAAAAAGAAAATTCAGAATTCCAATCTATGGATAAGGCAGTGTGAAGCCTCTTTACTATCTTTTTCCCAAAAGGGCATAGTAATTCACAGATGATGATAATAATAAAAAAAAGGGAGTTTGTGAAGTGTCATGATCACACATTTTAAAGTGAAATGGTATTAAAGAAATATTACCATGTGTTACATTTGTGGAACACCGTCATTTTTTTTTTTTAGTAAGGACAGTTTCACAAATCAGTGTGATAAAAATACTGTCATTGAAAAGACTTATTGTAATTTAGAAAAAAAAAAAGTGTTAAGGGCTCTGTGTCAAAGGCACTATACAATATATCCGATGTGTGATCCATTATTGTTTATTCATATTGTTGTAGCATAACTATGGACAATAATGGGTATGTCCTCATTCACATATTTACAGTAGTAAATACTGTATGTTGCTCTGTAGTTGGAGATTCATTGTGGAATTCACTTGACTCACTTCTAGCAGTTAACTACTTCTATGTGCTGCTGGCGAATCTTATATGTGTTGTTCTTTCCCTAAGTATTATCATTCATTACCAACCTTTGTGTGATTATTCTATTCAGTAACCTTCTTTAGGTTACAACACACATCATATAATGTTATGAAATAGTTATCAAAATAAGTCAGTCCCAAATACTTTATTTAAAATGAATTTCATGTGAATATTTGTATTAATTTTTTATAAAGTTCTTCATAATAAATTTATATAAATGAATGTAAATTGTTACACTACTTATATTATCTTTTAATGTTACCAGTTGGTTATTATTATCAAGAAGTCTCATATCCCAAAGTGATCATAATAAATAACCCCTGAATTTAGAATCTGCAATTCAAATATTGGAAGTCTTTTCTTGCAGATAAGGCCTTTTAGACAATGAATTTTGCTCTTTTCTATAAAAACTCTGTATCATATTTATATACTTTTCCTGTTTGTGTATTCTATTACAAAGGAGATTCTGAATTACTGTTGGATTGCTTCCTTTATACTAAAATGTAGTACAGTTTTTAAAGCAATACATTCTTCATTCTGAAGCTCAATAGCCTCACTGTTCTGTGGCATTTAAAACATTTAAGAATCTCACTGTGGATGCAATTTTCTTCAAGCAGATTGATTTCTCTTCTAATCTGATAAATTCTGCTTATGGGATTATGTTTATTCATAAACTTTCTTCAAACATCTTAAAACAAACTTATCACCATCAATCACCATTTATTATTCTTTTTGTTTGTTTCATGAATTCATAATTGTCTATGACTGGATAAAAAGTGCTCATTTTCAAGAAAAGTGTCTTGCATGAAAGACTATATATTTTCTGGTTGGGAGGAAATGCTAACCCATTACTCTTGAATGCACTCTTTCATTTGTTTTTTTTTTTTTTCAACAGAATCTACATTTGCATAAGCCTGATTCTCTGTGTGTGTGTGTATATATATATATATATATATATATATATATATATATATATATATATAAAAACACATTGACACACACATATGTGTGTGTGTTAATGTGTTTGTCTTGCATATCAGAAAATTATACAAGAGAAAGTATGTAGACTTCAAAGTGATTATGACTAAAAAAAAAAAACATGCAGGTAAAATGTTTCCGCTTACCGAGTCTTCATTGAAGGAGAATAAAGTTTAAACAGGTCAGGAATAAAGAGTTTAAAGTCATTCTGACCTAATCTTGTGCTAGTCCATTGAATTGTCTTCCTATCAGTTTGTCTATCTTCATACATGGTCAGTCCAGAAAGTATCCAGCCGTTGAACTACAATTGTCAAAAATAAAAATTACAAAATGCTTACATGGGTATTTATGCCTTAGTCCTCTTCAAATTATTCCCCTTGTGATATCACACACTTATCCCAGAGAATCCTTTCTATGTTTCCAGATAATCTGTAAATTAGTCTTTTGAGATTGCCATTAGCTTCTTTGTCATATTCTCATAAATTTCAACCACAATCTTTTTAGTGGTGACTTAGGTTTTGGGAAACAATTGAAGCTACAAGGAGTTTAATATGAACAGGTTGCAGGGGTGCTAACAGACCTGGATCATATGATGCTTTGCTCAAATGACTCTGTATGAAATGGGAAGAATGAGCAGAATAGGTCATGCTCATTCAACGATGTATCACTGAGTAACCCCCATAGGAGAGTCTGTTTTACAAATATGTAGTAAGTTCACCTCTGATGTAGAGGTACATCAAGATCATGCAATGTGTTTCCAAGATATTTAAAATGGTTAGATGCATCAAGATCATGCAATGGTTAGATGCATTCCAGAGAAAGTTCCTATATAGAGATTTTTGTCTGTATAAATGGTTATTTACTAAGCCTTGCCTCTTTCAGAATAAGACTAAAAATGTGAACACAGCAAGAATCAAACTCACTTCTGTAGAATTGGTCTTCCAAGATTATATATTTCTAATTTAATTAATAGCTAAGTGTATGTGGTCTGAGTGATTTGGTAACAAAGTATTCAATTAGTCAATGCTATTTAGGACAATTGTTTGTTAGTGAAAAGTCTGGAATAAACCATGAACAAGTCTTGTTAACAACTTTTAATTAGTAGGGAATTGACAAAAGTCTGTCTCTTGAAAATTTGACTAAGATTCCTACTGCCTCTGGCAACTGTTGACTTGTAAATGGTTCATTTGTGAACTGTTAATCAGGAAACACGTTGTGCAAAGTTTTAGAATGGAAGGGAAGAAAGTTCTAACATGATTATTTGAGTTTAAAGAAGGTAAAAGGTAATGATTACTGTGTCTAAGTATGCATAACAAGGAGTGACATTGACTTGTTTTCTGATATTAAACAGAATGATCTCTTATAAGATGCCTTAATATCTGAAATAGATTTCTTTGAAACTCACTACCTATATAAAGCATCTATATACTTTATATAAAATGCAATGTATAACCCCACCACACACACACACACACATTTTATTCTAACATTTTCCTGTGTATAGGACTCTGTATCTTATTCACATATTTATTTTCAATTTTATAAACTGTTAATTTTTCAAAATTATTTTTCAAATTATCTATGGCATTTTAAGTAGCGAGGTAGACATGGTAACAATTTGTCCTTATTTTTTTTTTTTTTTAGTTGCTCTGATGATGTTATTATTGAATGAAATATTGACAATGGATTAAAATTTTAAACATTTAACTGGTTTTCACATATGCCACCTTACATAATTTATTTGGATATTTCATATCAGTCATTTTTATTTCTTTTAATTTTAATCATTTCACCATAATTAAGGCAAGAATGCCAATAGTATACAGGGGGTTACATGGAGTGAATGTTAGAGAAAATATTGAGTATAGATAGGATTGAGGAAAGGACAAAAGATGAATGAGATTCAAGAAGATAGAAGATAGCAATTGATGCTGCATTTAAATTTTTGAAGATTGTAGTTATCAGTGAAGCAAGTAAACTGGAGGGAGTTCCACAGGCAGGAAGTGCAGGAAAAGAAACTGTTGGAGTAGAAGTGGCAGTTGCATTTGACTATTTCAGCAGTAAATGGATGGGACCTAGATGCCAGTCATGTGGTCGGGGCACTAAGGAAAAAAAAAAACGTTTAAAATTTGTTATATTTCTAGAGGTGCCCAATATTAGGTCTAGTATTTATATAGACAGTGTTGGCACAGGCAGCAACACTGCATGCTGATTTCTGTGCCCATGCTATATATATATATATATATAAGTACAGTGGAGTAATGGATAGTGGCTCATGTTAAATATAATGAAGTTAAAATAAAATTCATAGATGAATTTTTTATGGTTAGGTAAGGAATGTTAAATAATAGTTTCAGACTATTATTTTTTAGTGGCAGTGTATTTTGGCTCAGACCTTCTGAGGCTGACCTTTAAGGTCAGATGGTAGACAAAATAGGGATGTTGATTTTCATTGGCTGAGCCGAACATGGAAATGTTAGAGAGATAGAAGTGCTTTCAAAGGAGTTAAGTTTTACATGTCATATACAATATACATGGTAATTTTGTGTCTCAGAGAACTTGCTCTACAGTGGGGGTGATAGAGCAACCCCACTGGCTAGTTAAAAATCTATACATCAACATGTTTAATAAAATAGATAAGTTTTCAAATTCCCTTTGTTGATGTCTCTTTTATCTCTGAACCCAAAAACATTTTGACACATGTCCAGAAGATGGCCAAGAGATAAGAATGCAGCATTGGTGTGGAATTGACCTCATCAACCAAGAGACCCCCCAGAACTTAAGGGCTATACAACACTCAGACTGAGGAGTTGGTCAAGTTCATTGCAAAATATTGTTGGGAAAGGTATGAATCCATCTCTTCTCTCTGCAGTTATGGGTAAAGAGCAGGACAGACTGGGTCCTATAACCTTTGGTGGCAACTAGTCTAGGAAAAGGACAACTCTGAACTCAAAACCTGAAGAGGGTTGTTTGGGGACCATGTGGCATGGTGTGCACCAGTTCTCTGTATTTTGCTCTTCCAAAAAAAGTGGTTGGTTCTGTACAAGCCTTCACCAATATAATCAAATCATATATGTGGGTAGTCTGGCTGTTAAGTTCTAAGAACTGAACTGCTGGACCTTCATACATTGAAAAATGACAGGAGAGTCTACTATATATATATATATATATATATATATATATATATATATAATATATATATATATATATGATTGCTACTCCTCGCCCCGTAAAAGTTATAGAAACGCCATACTGAGATGTTTATACAGCTTGTCACTTTGCATTTGCAGCAAATAAACAAATTACAGATGTAAAACAAAATATTTTTTCATTAATAGTTGAAATATTCCGCCTTCATGAAATATACCTCAAACAAATTAGATCAAATTATATAAATTAATGGCATGTTTTTCCAGATTAAATAAAGGAAAGAAAAAAATGGAATCATAAACAAACCAATCACAATTTATATTTTATTTTTCCTCCTTGGGGTTCCATGATGGCCTGAATTCTTTGAGAAATGTACTTTGCTAATAATACCAATATTTTTCACTCGTAGTATGACTCACCTCGGCTAACAAAATTCAGAAAAGGTATTTAATTTGTTCCTTAAAACCTTTGTATAGATCTGGTGAGTGTCCTAGGGCCTGGATAATTCCATACACCCTGGTTGAGCAAACTTGATTGGGTTTTCTTTCTAGATCAACATTTTCTAAAAAAGACAAAAAAAATCCCAAGCCATTATAAAAACAAAGATTCCTACCAAAATATTGATCAACTGTATAATCCATCATTTTATTATCCTTTTGGATCCCCAAATTGCTCAAAATCCTGGATCTACCCACCAACTTTCCATATTTAGAATTGTTTTGTTAAAGGCTTTAAATAAGATTTTTGGTCTAATTAAAATTACAAATAATCTTTTGGTCCTCTGTACTTGACATGTAATTATCCAAGAACTCACAATATTATGAGAAGTTTTAAATTATCGAAAAGATTCTTTATAGCTAATCTCTTTAACCTTGAAAAAAAGGGATTAGAGGTCATGTTCAAAAAATATGTAATACTCGCTGTCAATATGCAAAATGTAATGAATAAAGTAGCTTTTATCACCACACACACACACACACACACACACACACACACACACACACATACATAATGATAATAAGAAGATGGAGACTTTAATTATCCATTTCGTTTATAATTTTTATTTCATGAGCACCAAAATGTTCAGCTTATCAGAACGAAACCTTCTCCACAAACAGAAACCTTTGAAGAGAAGGTTTTGTTCTGATGAGCTGAACATCTTGGTGTTCATGAAATAAAATTTATAAATGAAATGGATAATTAAAGTCTCCATCTTCTTATTATCATTATAATACTCTGTAGTTTACATTGAGCTCTCCCTGGATTTATATGCTGCTCTGAATTATCCCTTTCAGTTGCAAACTAGTCAAACATTGTGTGTGTGTGTTTTCAGATTCTTCAAACTAGGGCAAATACTTGTGTGCCACTCTGCTCATAACAGTTAGCTCTGAGGATTATTTTGAAACCAGTCTTCAGAAATATTTTATGACTATGTAAAATTCTTAAAAATTATTACTAGATCTGTTTTATTAAAAAATTAATGACTCATTTTCTTGTCTTATATTCAAATGCACTAATCTAATTTTTATATAGTAATATATATTTATATTTTTACGTAATAAATTGAGATAATATTCCTAATCTCTTTATTTGTAGTGTATCCAAGGCTATGTAACCTTGGATATTTTAATAGGCCAAAGAAACACTGTTAATTCAAATGTTATACAACATGAAAATATTTGTTTTGACAATTTTTTAACAGCCATTCATCAGCTAACTAGAATCTTCATGAAATTGTCCTAATCTTGCTTATTTTTGATGACTGACAATCCCTTTTATTCCCTGATTTTTATTACATTTACTGTAAAATTATTTGCAATGCTCTTTGTCAGTAAAATCCTAGACAATGCATTATAAGTTTATAATATGTATTTTTATTAAAATACTGATACTAATTTGTTTTGGGGATGTCAGATTTTATTATGAAAATAATCTAAGGGCAACATAACTTTATGAATAACGCTAAAGAAAATAAGTCCTCAAAGTACAGATTTGATTAACACAATATCCCTTATAAATCTTATTCTAAATGTTAATCTAAGCACCTTCACATTCTGTAACCTTCATCAGTCTTTCATTCATTGACTTTTTTATAATCTTATCCTTGCTGTGTTAGAATTAACATACCATCTGTATCTATAAATGACATTCTGTTAGTGTGTCTGTGACCTTGTTACCTCATCCTGAGCAAACCGTTCGTCCGATTGGCAATTTACGGCATTCGTACTTGACGTCTTCGGATTTTTTGATTGTTCCTCTGATTTTGGAAAAAATCGATAAAACTGATACGGGGGTCGAATATTGATTCGAAAAAAAATTAATCAGTTTTTCAGTGATAGTCTTCACAAATTACAAGTGATATCCACCAAACTCATGTTGAGAAATATCCTTACTTATAGTTTTGAAGTGCTGTTCTTTGTTTTAAAAATTGATCATAAAAAATCAATAAAATTGATCACTTTGGGACATCCGATTCAAATCCAATGTAGCTGATTTTTGGATCAACTGTACTTTATTGCAGACTGCAACCTACAGGCCAAAACCTGGATTGGTATTTTGCCGCCATCGGGTAGAGTTCCTCACAGGGACATCATACTATTACTTCAGGCCATACTTCATGAGGTAAACAGCTACATTCGCAGTTTCAAATATGCTTTGGAAAATGCTCCCTTTCCTTCCTTCAGCATTGTAATTGACACTGACAAATGACCTCATGATGAACACAATGCAACGAAGTGGCCGCTATTATACATAGGGAGCAAGACCACACTCACGATATTGTCCTCAAATGAAGAGGCGGTGCTCTTCGCAGGATTTCAGAGACCCATCGATCATATGATGCATTGCAGTACCCTTTACTTTTCCCTTATGGTGACTATGGCTACCACTTCAGCATTCCCCTTCATACTCCAGGTGGCCAACCTACAACATCTTATCGTGCAAGGCCTTCTACTCATACCATTTCATGGTTAGGGATGGAGACTTCAACTTGCTTCATAGATGCAGGGAGCTTTTCCATCAGTTTGCAGTTGACATGGCCACTAAGATGGAATCGGAGAGGCTTTGTTTTATAGGGAATCACCGGAAACAACTGCGCTCAGACTCCCACGTACACTTACGCGACAGCCTTCAAAATGAAGTCAATCCCCGCGACCTAGGGAAGCTGTGCATTCTGCCCTCTACCTACACTGGGGGGCCGTGTTACATGCATGAACGCGTATTCCGCTTAAAACTGGGAAAACCTATGGACTTAATAGTGAAGGAGCGAGTCCTACAGTAAAAACGCAACCACTATTTTACATTGCCAGAATTAAAATCTTGACCGATTATGAACGGGTGGCAGTCTTCGGGTAAGCACGAAGCAGCAACACAGCAGCCACCTATTGCCACCGGTTGCCCTTGATCTCATTGATTTTGCTACCAGTGAGATTCCCGGCCTATCAGTGACCTCAACAACAGCGGATACATGTGTAAGTTCAGTAATTCAAACCCCAAAGCAATTTAACTACATAAAACCCCGAGTAATGCCAGGCTTTACTGCTAGTAGTCTCTATTTTCTGCTATGTGACTAATTGGTTTTGATAGCAATTTCCACTTTGTTCATATTTTGCAGTTAAACAAACTCTTTTGTACTTAGAAGACTTCAATCTATCTTCATCCTAATCTTTATGCAGATGTGTCGCACATTTTGTCTAAATATAATGTATCTGTTAGAAATGAGTATACAATGTATAATATTGTGTGTATCTATTTATTTTACTTGTTTCTCTCATGTGTTCAGAAATTAACATTGACTACATTTTAAATATTTCTGTCTCTTCTATGGCTAGCACAAAAGTGGTTTACTATTGCCACATGACAAACTCAGTTATTATTCTACTGACATATATATATATATATATATATATATATATATATATATATATATATATATATATATAAGCAACTTGTTTATAAGCAGTTATAATCAAAATTTGACTAAATCTTAACAAACTGCTAGCATCAGTGCAACTTCAGCTACTCTACCAAAAAGAAAAACACAAAATTAAACAAAAAGTTACTAAATATGTTATTTTATACTGTATTCAAAAATTCTACCAATTCTACTAGATTAGTTACATTAAAATGGTTTTGTTTTCCATTTATTTAAGCAGCCATTTAGTTTCATTCTACTGCTGTAACTCTGGAACTTCCAATACCATGATATATTAAACAAAACCGTGGTTAACAAGTTGGTTTTATAGACTAATGCATTAAGTTCAATCCTTCCTGTTGGGTGGAAGCCTTACAGTTATAGACCTGTGCCAAATAAAGACAGGTTTTGTTAATATTTAAAGTTGAGAGGCTAATCTCTAAAGTCAGGTTTGGCAGTTAATGTCATGAGTTCAGTCCTGATTGCATGTCCGACTATTGTGACCCAATGACTGAATAAATGTAGTAAAATCAGCTTAATAAAAATATTTATGAGTAAGTTTGCAAAAAAAAAAAAAAGAAAGAAAAATTAGTATTTTCTAAATTCTAATATTTTGTTTAATCCAAATTTTCCTGACATATTTATTCTCCATGATGCAGCATGTTGTATAGGATATTTGTAATCCTTAAGCACTGATTGGTTGACTTGTAATGTGGATTGTTGTGTGGATGTTTAACTGAACCAATCATATTGAAGAACAACAAATCCTTACAAATAGCCAGATTTTGTTTCGTGTTTGATTTAAAATTGTTTCAATCATTTGCTTTGCTTCTGCTTCAGTCTGCTGCTTTCATGTTTTTATGCATGTTTTTTGGCTTCTTTTTAGATTTTGTTTTTTTAATAACAATTATTGTACTCTACAGTGGCAAATGGTTCTTCAAATCATTTACCAATATTAGTCTTAAATCAAAGAGTTCAAGGTTTTATATTATGGTTAATTAATTCACACTATTTTTTTGTTCTTCTCTGAACCAGATGACTAATTGTTTCATGCTACTAAAAGCTAAATGTCTATTCACCATTATTATATCCATGTTTCCAGTTGATAAATGTGTATATTGTCTATAAATGCAAGATGCTTAATTAATTTCTAACTGATTATAAATTAATTTTATTTCTTAGTTTGCCATTTGGTCTCATAAGTTTCTGTTTATAAAACAATTTGTAAAGCAGGGATGGTCTCCTCAAAAATGAAAGTACAATTTGTTTTACTTGTTCAATATTCAGTTTTAGTATGTAAGAAATTGTAATTAAGTTTTTTCTATGAGATAAATTGTAAATGTTGGTATAAATATGCTAGTGTTTTGTTTCTCTTTTACTTTTTCATTGCTTTTTTTATCCAATCTTTATATATATATATATATATATATATATATATATATATATATATATATATATATATATAGAGAGAGAGAGAGAGTCTGCCCAAAAATGTATACACACTTCAGGAAGGGAAAAACTTGTTATAGATATTGTAATACTAAATATTCAGACATCACAAGATTAATACAAGTTACCTTTGTTGAGTAACAGCCATGAGGATAATGCTATCTGTCGAGAAAATATTGTAAACAGTGTTATCACAATTTGATAGGACTATGAAAGACAAGTTTTTCCTTTCCTGAAGTGTGTATACATATTTTTGGCAGACTCTGTATAAATAAGCATATTTACAAACATGAATTTTTTTTTTTTTTTTTTTTTTTTTTCTATTATTAAAATAGTGTCGGATATTTGTAAGCCATTAATCCCTATTTTAAAAAAATAAAAATGAAATACATTTCTTTGGCTTTGTATTTTATTTTATTTTTATTTTATTTTTTTTTGCTGCATGTTGCTTTTTTAAGCTATGTGCTGCTGCTGCTGTTGTTATTGTTGTCGCTTCTTAGTTCTGGCTAGTTGAGTGTCATATGTTTAGACAGACCAGGTTGTCTCCTCACTCTGTTCTTCAGTGTCAGGAGTTTCCTGGAGTCAATAAACATATGTTAAGGGAATCAACACTGCACTTTAGAGAGGCTGACATATTTTTTTTTTTGTCTTCACACATGCCTTGCAGCACTTTGCTGATAACTTAGAAATCACCACAAACATCTCAAAAGTTTTAATTTATCCTGATTAAAAATTTATGAGGTTTCCTCATTTACTTTGGGTTTTTTTATGCCTTTCTTTTGAAAAAAAAAAGCTTCCTTTTTTGAGCAAGGAACAGTGTTGTCCTTTAGCAGATAAAAATTTTAAAACTTCCAAATTTTCACAGTGGAGCAGACAAAATTGAAACTGTTTAAAACCTCCATTTTGGCATATTTAAAAATATCTCTACAAAAAAATACTTTTTCCTTTTATATTTTTTTAAAGAAATCCTGCTATTTTCATCCTTGTGCCATCAAAATTAAGAAAAAAATGTCTTTAAAAAATAGGCAAAATATACATGCAAGTAAATTTTTATAAAAGAAAATATTGCAATTCATATTGTGTTTTGGTTTTGAGACCAGACATAGAATTTGTGGTGTTGTCTTTGCTGTCTAATGCCTGGCTTTTGTTGTTGTCTATTTCCAAAGAAATTTATAAAAGAAAGCTGCTTGAAAAGTTGGTGCCAACTACCAGGTTCACATCAGTACTCAAAGAGTGAAAAAAAATTTTCATATTATTCTCCTTTATTTTGTGTTATTTTTTTTTGTTTTTTTAAAGACATTTCTCTCTTTGATATCTCTCTTTTTCTTCTTGTCCTTTCTTTTTCATTTTTTCTTTCTTTCTTGTTTTCCTTTCTCTTTGCTTCTTCCTCATTTTCTTCCATTCTTTGTTCTTCCTTTTTCTTTCTTTCCTTCTCCATTTTTCTTCTTTTTCTTTGTCTTTAAAATAATTTCATTTCTCAGTCTCCTGACTACACTTAACTTTTCATAACTTCCCTCTTCCCTATAAAAATAAAATAAAAACTATGCAAAGTTCAACCAACTTACTTTAAAGAATCCTATTTCCATGTCACTAAAATCTACAAATAACCACTGAAGCTTGAAGATAACCATTCTGTTCTATTCTGTTTTCAAATCTGAAAACCAGCTGCACTAAAGTGGAATTAATTTCTAAGAACTCTCTTCCCTTATACTTCATCAATGATACACATGCATACATGCATACATTACCTTCTGATATTACTCAAATTTACATGTTAGTACAGATATACTCAAACTTAAAAATGTACAATCACACACACACACACACACAAAAATACATACATACATTATATATATATATATATATATATATATATATATATATATATGTGTGTGTGTGCACACACACACACACAAACATATATCTAAAAGAATAATTGATTTTTATTTATTTTATTTATTTATTAATCATTTATTTTTATCATTTTAAACATTATTTTTAGTGGATATTAATATCTGAGTAGACACAGTGTTTATTTTTTAAACAGTATTGCGAAACATCCTAAACTTGAATACTGTAGTTAAAATTATATTTAATATAGTTTGTACAAACTCAAAGGCTGATATTAAGTTGAATGTTTCTTTAAAAATTCATTTATATTCTTAATCAGACATATTGTAGAATTGTGCCAATATATTGGAAATTGATTTCATTGAGCTTTAATTTATTATCAAGAATTCAATGTTTGTTGCACAACACATGCTGGTCATGTTGAACAATGTTTAAATAATAAACCTTTGAACTTTTTCATATCCAGCAATGTTTCTGAGTTTTAGCATTTGTTTTTATTCATTTTTCAAAATCTGCTCTTTCTTTTTTTTTTGAATAACCGTGTGTGTATATATATATATATATATATATATATATATATATATATATATATATATATATATGAAGAAATATATTCTTAAAGTGTGCTATATTTATGGGATAAAGTGCTCAATATCAGAGATAGAGCGTGTGTAAATATATAAGTGAAAATAGTAGTCAACACTTAGAGGTGACAGTCTGTTTCATGCTAGATGCAATCATCATGCAACCTTGCCTGACGATTGCATCTAGCATGAAACAGACTGTCACCTCTAAGTGTTGACTACTATGTTCACTTATATATATAGCCTGAGGATTTTGTTTAAGCATAAAACATCCTGTTACCATTCAGTGCTAATATCTATATCCACTTTGCTTTTATAATTCAACTAGTTTACTCATGCCATCAGAAATTATGGCATTTTAAATACATTTTTTCAGTTATTGTTGAACTATGCTCTTTCTTAAAGGCTCTTTTTACTTCATATAGCAAAGACACTGCCACCTTGCATTACTAGAACAGCAAAATTTCAGGTATTTCAATAGACATGTAATAGATATTACAAAATCACTTGGTGTATTATATATTTGTTATATATTTTGTCATTTTGTAGAATTTCATTTTCTATGCTTTTATCTTTTACTTGGGAATCATTTTCTTGTATGTTCATTTTTTTTTTTACAATTTGTGCCCTATATAGTTTTCTATTTTTTTCAATGGGCTTTGAAAGTTAAATTGGGTTTTGTGCTTCTTCAGTGTGTGTCAAAATAGTTGTAATTTTTAAAAAGTTGTCGAAATTTTATACTAATGCACTGTAAATGAAAAATGAACATTTCCTGAAATTTTAAGATTTGTCATTATCATGATTCCATGAGTTGTTAAAAAAAAACAAACTAATCTTCTCATCCTTGTTGGTCTTTATCACTATGATGGATTGCTTAGTCTCTCAGGTGTATGATTCATTCAGTAAAAAGATTTATTACCAACTCCAATACGAGCACCTAGAACTATCAATAGCAACAACCACCACCTACCAAGTAAATTATACAACTGATGATGACTGAAGAAACAATAGTCAAAACAAACAACAATAAGAATATTTGTTGAAACATCTAAATTTAATATAATAAAGCATTAAGATTTTAAAATTACTTTATATAAGCTAAGGAAACACTTTATCACATTTTAATCTTCATGTATGTGATGGCAAATAAGATCACCCCAACATCTATATTTAATATTACAACCTTATGAATTTAAGCTACAAACAAGTACTGGTTGTCTTCAATGTCTTAGTAGACTACTAGATAACTCAGCTTCATATGTAAGACAAATATTTTTAAAAACACTTTTGAATGGTGTATATCATCAGTAATTATGCATCTATGTGTCTAAGTGTTTTCTACAATGATACAGCACTTCCAATTTCAGTTAACACTCCCAGCACTCCAAATTAAGACCAGCTCCTCTTGTCTTTCTTTTATCCTCTTTCACTTTCGCTCGACATTTCTTTACCATTCTTGCTATGCTTCTATCCCTACTGTCTTCTGAAGAAGTCCAAGTCTGTTGTGCCGGCAGCGTGTGCACTGCCCTGTCAGTTCCTGACAACCACTACAGAAATCAATATCTTGCCTTGCTAACTGCCAATGTGACTTGCCACCAGCCGATTCCTGTAAGCCACTGTTTTGGTCAGTTGTTAGCTGCTACCACAGCTACCATCATCTCTAGTCAAGATTTTTTTCAAAAAGAAAGACCCATTTTTTTTCTTCCTCTTACACAGCATATAGACCTATTTCTACTGATTTTTTTTTCTTTTTAGTGCCTTTCATTTCATTTCTTGCTTTTTGAGATTAAATGGAGAAAACAAGAAACTAAGATAATAAAACAGAATGAAGTAGGGTGGAAAGGAAGTAGAAGGCTCATCCTGAAGCCTGAAATATGCTGGTTATATACAGAAAAGGACTACTTGGTGTATAAGAATTTGCTCTCTGCTTGAAAGAAAAATCTGTTTGTTGAATACACAGCCAATACACTCTGACTGGCTTCTTTGTATGTGGAATATAAATATTCTGTTGGTGGTCTTACTACATACATATATAACAGAATTTACAAGATTGTCTACCTTGTATTCCTGTATATGACTACATTATTCTTATATACATTATACATGCATGTGATACATATTCTAGTTGTTCTGTACTTGTATTATACATATCAACAGGTTCAATTATAGATATATGCACTGTTAAAGTGTATTTATATATTTATATTCTGATGAGGTTATTATCTTGAAAACTTTACTTATACATTTTTGGCACATTTTTAGTAAGATCCTAAAAACAAACATATTTACACTATACAGTGTTACGCTATATATATATATATATATATATATATGTGGGTGTGTTTAAAGGTCGCACAAATTAATTGGCTGAGAATCGGTAATCAGTCATATCAGCATTTGCTTCTATTTTTTTTAATTTATTGATCAATTTTCATACTTGGTTCTCTTTGTTTATTATGCTACAGAAATTTCATCCTCAGTTTTAAAATCACAAGAGTTATCTTTGACATTGAATGAACTTAATTAATATTCTGGTAGATTCTCATTAATTTTTTAAACATATTGGAAGTAATTAAATTACCAATTATCAGCCAATTGATGCAACCCATATATATATATATATATATATATATATATATATATATATATATATATATATATAAATAAATATATTTTCTTTGATCCTGGTGGATCTACATGGAATCCTCAGAAGAAAATAAAGGACCTATTTGAAAATATCAATCTCTCACTAATATATATAAACAGTGGAAACTGGTCAACACTGAGTAGCAACAGCCTGTTTCATGCTTGAACATAATCTTCAGGCCTGAAGATTAACCTCAGTGTCCATTCTTATATTTACACACACTCTCTGATAGTGAGCAATTATAGACATAATATAACATACCTTAAAAACATATTTTTTATTTTATTTATATATATATATATATATATATATATATATATATATGACTATACTCGTGTCGAAAAACCTTCGAATTCTTGATTTAACAATAGCCAAATCAATCTCCAAGGGAAAAAAGGGTTTTAAAAAAAGAAAGCGCCAGGAACATGAAAGTCTGTTGAAAATAATTGCACAGATACAGGTTCAAGGCACAAAGAAAAGGAGCTACTCAGGATACTTTTAAAAAAAGATATTATAATCACACGAGTAGTCTCAATAATGAAAAAACTAAACATAGCACCACACTATCTAGCTATATATGGAAAATCAGACAAGAAAATAACGAAGACCCCATCCTGAAATGGGAAATATTAAAAAGATGCACCAAATATAAAGCGGGCCATAAATTCTGTAAGCTATGCACTGAGGAAAAATTAGCCATAGCATTATATAACAAACCTAATGATCTACTAAATTCTAAAACCAAGATCCTTAACAAATGTAGGCACAGAAAAACTGGGTTACTGAAATAAGCCTCTCTCCCCCGATTGTATCGTTATTGTTTGTGTTTCCTTAAAATATCCCCTCCCCTTTTAGTTATTTGAATAAATTTATACCCCATCCCCCACGGTGTTGCCTTTTCTTTCTTTTCTTTTCTTTTTTCCTTGGTCATGTGGTGTTGTCTTGGTTGTCACCTATATATACGCCGTTTTCTTTTGCCTCTTTAGCCAGCTGACCCTGACGATCTGCCTAAGTGAAACCTTGGTAGGTTTGTCTGGCTCATTAGGTTTGACTATATATATATATATATATATATATATATATATATATATATATATTAGAATGGATTTATTAATCCAACAGATTTGTATCACTTTAAATGTTATTATTAGTGGATATTCATATGAGTTGGCAGTCTATTTATATATTAAACAGTATATTTATTTATATTTACCTATTGACCTGAAATTTTGAGAAATCTTAAAGAAAATTTGCACTCTTTGGCAAGAATTGAACCTGCACCTCTCAGAGTAGAGTTACCATTTAGCCCAGTGTGCCTATATCACTTTGGCTTCAAAGAAACAGACAATCAGGTGAAGTCAATTTTGATTCTTTTTGCCTCCAGTATTTCTGCATCCATGGTGAGATTGTTCAGCATTCATTGCCATGTTAAAGAATGGATATCACATAGCAGGTCATCAGTCTTACATGCGTATTGTATATAAAATAATTTAATATTATGACAATAATGATATTATTAAGTTAATAATGCTGATAATATTATAAATTAATATTATATAATTATTCAGTTTGTTATCTATAAGAGATCATATTTTATCAAAAGCCAAAATGCATTTGTTATTGTCTGACCATTGTGATTGCTGCCTGTGTCACCTGATGGACAACTGGAACTTTATAGGAGAGACTCTGACCATAAATATGACTGATTTTCATTTTAATTGTTGGTTGGCTTATGTATTGAACCATCTGCATTGCATGAACTTTATTACTATTAGAATTAACAAGGCAGAAGATATCATCATCTGCTTCAGGATTGGCTATGTTTGTCCAATAAATCTGTCCAGGAATTACAATTGAAAATCATTTTAATATTTTTGGACTTGAATCGATCCTAGTTTTATTTTCATTGGTGCACATATTTGACCAATTGTGAATTATTAACTCATTAGGGAATAACAAAGTGCTTTGTTCATTAAATTCCTCTTAGATGATTATTTCAGGTCATTGTTTTTGATGGATCCAATTTTAAATTTTTGAGCTAATGAGCTTGTATCAGTAAAAGCAAATTAGTCTTTTCTTCTCTCTCTACTGAAGAAATTTTTTTCTGAGCTAAATATTTCAAGAACCTAGGAGAAGGGCGTTGTCTGTAACTCATTCTGATGATATTTTAAAATAAAAGCTATTAAATGCATATTCTATTCAGCCAAATAGTTGTTTTTATAAACTCTTATATCATGGGTAGGATATATTATAGAAATACATCAAACCATACATTTATTTTGATAATTACATAAGCCCATCAAATTCTAACAGTAAGGGTAAACTATATGAAATGTTAAATATAGCTATATTATAATGCAAACTCCATTTGGACTTTATACATTATTTATAATGTATACAGCTTTCTTATTGTTGCTGACAACCACATCACCAAACACATTTTGGCTTTAGTCATTTTGTTGTATTATTAAACAAAACATTTCTGGTGGTAGTGAGAAAAGTTTTGATGAACAATCTCACCATGGATGAGGGAAAAACTGGAGGCAACAGAATCAAATTTGACTTCACCTGATATGGCCAAAGTGGTAAAGGTATACTGGGCTAAATAGTGGCTTTCACTACTTTGAGAGATGCAGGTTCAGTGCCTACTGAAGTTAAAAATTTGGGGCTTTATTTTAGCAATATGTGGTATTGAGTTTAATCTATATTCTGTGTATCAAAAATGAGAAAAAAATGGATAGTCAATGATCAGGAATTAATGTAACTCTCAGTGAGAGAACAAAAAATATAGGTATAATATAAAAACATTGCTAATGATTTTACTATAGAAAGTATTGCAAAATACTTTCCTGGCTAGGATCAAAATATAGCATGTCTTTTTCTTTTTCTGTGTTTCTTTTTTTGGGCAATTCATAGTACTGTAATGAGTGATGTCTAGTCCTTGGGATTCTAAGCCTGTGGCCACATCTCAGAGAGTTGGAAATAATTTTTCTCTTCTTTGATTTATATGTATGTGTATGGGCAATCCATGTTAAAACAATCTTTTGTCACATCCGCCAACTTTGTAGAGGTGGGTAAATGCTGAATCGGAGTGTAGTATCTGTGCAAAGTCTTACACATCACAAAATATATGCATATATAAAACAATGTATATCTATATGTTTATAGTTTATTTGTACGAGATAAAACTATTTTAAACATACAACTGCTCTATCACTACTTCCATGGAAAATGCTCAGACAAACTGCATTCCTTGGTTCCACCAGTTCTAACCTACACAGCTAGGACCCACCATGCCACTCACATTGTAGCAAATTACCCACAATTCCTCAGTATTCCATTGGTGAGAAGTAAGTTCCCATGAATCACTGCTCTGTGGAACTGACTCCCAAGTGGATGTTTTCATGATCACTACAATCTTAAACTGTTTAAGTCTAGGGTTAACTGTTATCTTTCTCTCCTATCTGCATAAACTGCCTCTTAATGTAACCCTCTACCTCGAGTGGCCCCCAGGCCTTGTACAAGGTCAACCGTACTGTTAAAAAAAAAAAAATGACTTTCTATTTTCATAATTTTTTTTTTTTTTTGACACTGGATTTAAAATATTATAAATTCTACCTCGTAGCAAGTAGCTTAAAAATGAACCCACCTCTCCTAATAGCACATAAATTACTCTCTATTAGAACTCTTTTAATCAGTACAATCCATCTAATATTATATAGTGATATGAGCACTGCCTAGTAATCCTCTTGCCCTAAGAAATGCTATGAAAGTACCCAGCATAATACCTTGATAATATTGGTCATGGGATAATTTAGTTTTTAATGATCTTTATATTTAATAAGTATGAATTTTGACAATTCATGTCTACTAATTTCATACAAAGAGATTCAGTAATATTTAATTGTGCTTCTGTATACACATACATAGGTAGATAAGGTCACAGCATAATGAGAAAAAATTATTTTGTGCACAAATATTTTTAACATGGTCTCCTTTGTCACTTGTTCGGTTCACACTCCTCCCCACACTATGCTACTAACAACCTGAACTCTGAAATTTTATTTCCTAATTATTTTTTTTTTCTTAATAGTAGATAGGTTCACCTATTGTCTGGTTCACACTTCTCCTCAGGCTTTTGAACAGTAGAATTTTGTCCCTTGTTTCCTGTTTAGGATTGGGTTTCTGGTTCCTTCTAAAGTCTTTTCATTCTCTTACACTTGCAGTAGCTCTTTGCATCTTAGTGGCATTATTGCATTGCTTGGGGTGAATTGATTTTAAAAAATGCCCTTAATTTGGTAATAATAATAATTTCCTTTCATGTCAATGCACTTAATTTGGTGATTAATTATATTATACAGTGAATATTTTAGATCAAAATGCAGCTGACTACATGTGAATCTATGGGTTTATTGATCTGTCCATATATATTCATTGTGCTACATACAACTCTGCTTTTCTGGATGGCAGATCTAACATGTTCATAATGTTGAAAATTTCCTGAAAGACTTTATAATTCTTTTGTTAGAAAATTTGACTTGAGGTTAGAGAAATGCAGGGAAAATTTTGTGAAATGAGAAAAAAATTTGAAAAGAGCTTAACCCAACATACACCTTTTTTGTATATGATTTTTTTTTTTTTTAAATTGGGGCTTAACCTCAGAAAAAGTCTTTTTATCAGAATATTGTCTCTGCTGTTCTTATTGAGATCAGTTTGCTCATTTCAAAAATGGTGAGACATGCAAAAACAGTGTATGTCAGCTTATGCCCTTTTGGAATCAACAATATGAATAAAATGTGCTGTCAACATTTGAATTATTTACACAAGGCACTATCCAAATGTTTGTAGAACTTAAACAGAATGTCCAGAATAAAATGAAGTATGAACTTTTGCCACTACATATTCAGAGCAATGCCTTTTGAGAATCTGTTCATAAACAAGCAGGAACCCTTTTAAAACAAATAGTGGTATTTTTTATTGCTGAATATCCTGCTCTTTTGTGTAACACTTTATATGTGTCACATTTATATAGTAGCTTACCCATGTTCTCAAAAAAATGATTACACATTTTGTTAAGCCCTTACTAGGTTTTTACATTTGAGTTGGCTAAATATAAGTGTTATTGTTGTACATTGCTTACTTTTTAAATTTTTTTTTAATCATTTCACCCTAAGCAAGGTGGGGATACCACTGGTATGCAGGGGTTTACAAAGACTAAAGGTGGGAGAAAAATACTGGGTATAAAGGGGTATGAGGAAAGGATAAAAGCTGAACGTGGTTCAAGAAGATAGAAGATGGTAATTGACATCACATTTAAATTGATGCCAAGAAGCCACAGTGTGTTGCTTTCCCTAAGTCTAGCATCAGCCATGATGATGGCAGGCAGGAAAGATTCTCTATGGTGGTTAAATCAGTTTCATTTTGGAAGCATTAAAATTTGCAAGTCATTCCCTGTTGCAGTTAACCACAGATTGGAGGTCTTTTTAAGAGCAGTGGCCAAGTTAACTTTGTCAGCTCTGGCAGATTTGCTATTGAGACATGAGTAAATGGTAGTGTCAACAGCATAAATGCCTACTTGGGAATTGATGACATCAGGAATATCATTGCTGAAGATCAGAAACAGCATAGGACCCAGGATAGAGCCTTGAGGGACATCTGCATTTGTATGAAAGGATCTGGAAGCAAACACATTCAAAATGACCTTCATTTCATGATTTCATAGGAATGATTGGATTAATTCAAAAACTCATCCACTAATACTGGAGCTTACATAGAAGACCAGTGTGCCAAACACTGTCAAAAAACCTTTAAGATATCTAGAGCCACAGTTGTTATTATCAAGAGCTTGATATACATATTCAGTGATGGCCATTAGCACATCAGCGGTAGACTTGTCAAAACAGAAGCCATATTGTTTGTCAGAGAGTACTTCACAAGAGGTAAGATGCTTAACCACTTCAGCATTGATTAAAGCCTCGAATACTTTGCCAAAAAGTGGTATGAGAGTAATAGGGTGATAATTAGGGGGGAAGGAAAAGGTTCTTAAAAACAGAAACTACAGAGGAGGACTTCCTACAAGCTGGAAAGCAGGAAGCAGCAAGACAATAGATGTAGAGTTTAGAGAGGACTAGAGACAGCTTGTGAGCACATTTCTTTAGGACAATGGCTGGCATCCCGTCACCTCTGCTAGACTTATGGGAGTCTAATTTACAAATGATGTTTAACACCAGTGACAGGGTAATGTGCATATCACTCAGTAGAATCTTTTTCCTATTGGGAAAATCAGGTTTGGGTACTCCAAATGAGTTGAATGTTGAGTTGGAAGAGAATTTCTGAGCAAAGCATTCAACCTTATCAGCTTTAGATGTCAGGATTTTGAATTGATTGTATATAGGAGGGATTAAGTATTTGCTGTTCAGAACATACTTGCAGAGCTGTCAATAATCTCTAGAACCAAACTTGTGAGATGCTATACGTTGTTTAATTCTATTAGCAAACAGTAACTTCGCTTCTATGAGGACACACTTGCACACATTACGAGCAAAGAGACATCTGTTGCAATCAGACATGTTTCTCTGGTCAGCCAGAAGAATTGGTTCCTGTGGACTATAGTGATTGAGCATGCAGGTGAGAACCAATGAGATGAAAATTGGTTTGACTTGATATCTCCTTGCTGGAATTAAAACTTCCATGCCAGCTTTCACACAGGAGGAAACCTCATGCATTTTTGAACAGAATGATTCAAAACTTCATTCCAAAGGATATCATGAAGGAAATCAAAGAATGAATCCCAATCTGCTATTTGATAACAGAAACATATTCTGTTGGTAGGAGGTTCTGGACTGGTGGGGGAACAGAAGGAGATGTTTACAGACACAACCGCATGATCAGAGTGGCCAATGGGGCAAAGCATAGTACAACAAAAGTCAAGGATAGTGATAAATAGAATAGGTGAAGATGAGAAGTATGTCCATCAGGGTTACTGGGGAAATGTGTGAGGAAATCAACTATTTGTGTAAGAGATTGAGTGATTGAGAAGTTGAGGTTTTAGATGCCAATGAGGTCAGTAGGCAAAGCCTGCAAAGGATTTATGAAAAAAAAAAGCATCTACTCAAATCCATTAACAATAAAATTTGATGTAATAAAAATGTCAGATTAAAAAATTAAAATCCACTAATTTTTTTATAAATTATACATGTATATATATATATGTATAGATATATATATATATGTATAGATATAGGTATAAATGTATATATATATATATATGTATAGGTATATGTATAGATTGATAAGTATATGTATAGATTGATAAGTATATGTATAGATTGATAGATATATGTATAGATTTATAGATATATGTATAGATTTATAGATATATGTATAGATATATGTATATATATGTATAGATATATGTATATATATGTATAGATATATGTATATATATGTATAGATATATGTATATATATGTATAGATATATGTATATATATGTATAGATATATGTATATATATGTATAGATATATGTATATATATATGTATAGATATATGTATATATATATGTATAGATATATGTATATATATATGTATAGATATATGTATATATATATGTATATGTATAGATATAGATATATGTATATATATATGTATAGATATATGTATATATATATGTATATGTATAGATATATGTATATATATATATGTATATTTATAGATATATGTATATATATATATGTATATGTATAGATATATGTATATATATATGTATATGTATAGATATATGTATATATATATGTATATGTATAGATATATGTATATATATATGTATATGTATAGATATATGTATATATATATGTATATGTATAGATATATGTATATATATATGTATATGTATAGATATATGTATATATATATGTATATGTATAGATATATGTATATATATATGTATATGTATAGATATATGTATATATATATGTATATGTATAGATATATGTATAGATATATGTATATGTATAGATATATGTATAGATATATGTATATATATATGTATATGTATAGATATATGTATATATATATGTATATGTATAGATATATGTATATATATATGTATATATATATGTATATGTATATATATATGTATATGTATATATATATGTATATATATATGTATATGTATATATAT